>JACYFF010002017.1:64130878-64232588 GCA_017589665.1 Selenicereus undatus
TCATCACATTTTAGAGATCATCCCTGCGCTTCTCCACGTAGAGAATCATCACATTTTAGAAGCTATCCCCGCAGAACTCCGTCCCGTGATCGTAAGAATTATGCGGAATCATGCCACTTTAATAAGAGGGACCATTATGAGACTAAATCTGAACATACTGAATATTCTTCTCTCAGGGGGCAGTTGCAGTCCCCCCATCGCAAAGATCTCTCACCGTTGTCAGTCGGGCACACTCATAAAATGTTAAAATGGCCTGCTTCTATTACTGAAGACTCTAACCAGTTTGATTGCTGTGAAGCGAATGAACAGAAGGCAAATGACAGGAATGTTTCTCATTTTCAGAAATTGCGGAATTGTGCTCCAGAAAAGCCTGATCAGATGAAGGTATTGGCAACCAGTTCTCATGACCAATCATCTGAAAACATGGGAAAATCACAAAACTTTCACCAACTTAATAAAACTGGAGCTTTTGTAGTGAATATTCATGAAAGTGATTGTCAGACTTATAGAGCATCAAGATGGTCTTCATTGATGACAGAAGCGGTTAGCCATTTTGGAAGCCGTGAATCAAATGCACATATAGCAAGGGAAGAGAATGCTTGCAATTATCAAGAATTTCACAACTCTGGGCTACAAAGGGCTGAGCAGGTAAATGTTATGGCATCCCATTCTTGTGATATAAGATTCAAGAACCCAAGGGAGTCACAGAGGATGCAGCAAAGTTTCCTCAAGCCACAAGCTCCTGCTGTTGGATTTGATCAAAAAGGTTGGCAGACTCATAAAGCATCAGAATGGCCTCCTGAAATGGCTGAAGACTTTCAGCAGCCACCAAATAGGGAAGCTGATTACCATTTTGGAAGCCGTGAACCAAATGCGCGTGTAGCAAGGGAAGATAATGCTTCCAATTATGACGAATTTCGGAACTCTGGGCTACAAAGGGCTGAACAGGTAAATGTTATGGCATCCAATTCTTGCGATGTAGGGTTCAAAAACCTAAGGGAGTCGCAGAGCATGCAGCAAAGTTTCCTCAAGCCACAAGCTCCTGCTGTGGGATTTGATGAAAAAGGTCAGCATACTCATAAAGCATCAGAATGGCCTCCTGCAATGGCTGAACACTTTGATCAGCAATCAAATAGGGAGCAACATGCTTCCCTTTTTCAGGAGTTTCAGAACTTTGCGACACAAAATCTAGCTCAGATGAAGGCTGTGGGATCAAGTTCCCATGAGCAAGCATCTATAAACATAAGGGAACCTCACAGTTTGAAACAGAATTTTCTTAACCCAAGAGGTTTTGGTAGTGATTTTGATGTAAAATGCTCGAATCAGGAAATTCGTAAGTCTGAATCATCTTCTAATGTGGAAAGAATTGGGGAAGCTTCTACCTTTACTGGATTCGATAATGACAAAATGTTTGGGGATAGTGCCGGTAGTTCTGAATGTGATTTGCAACATGAAACTAGCAGACTTCTGCAGAACGCACTACGACTTCTGAGTGCTGCTTCTGGTATTGTTTCAGCTGATAATTCTGGTGGAGAAGTTCAATGTCAAGATAATGTCAAGATAATGAAGTTGTTGTTGGACTCTGGTATTCAGAATCTAAAGCATTCACTGGTAGAGACAACTCTATCCAAGAAAATTGAAGCCAGCCCTAATCTTGATACGTTTGGTCCGAATGGTGAAAAGGATTCTGTCAGGTTAGATGATCCATGCAAACTTGAAAATAAAGCGTCGGCATTTACTGAAAAGCTATGGGATGGGATCCTTCAGCTAAGTACCTCTGTTTCAGTATCTGCGGCGGCCTTCTTTAAAAGGTTATCATTTACTTTGTAGAACTCCAGCTTTTCAATATTCTTGTATCCAAGTTCGAGATTATTTATGTTTCAAAGTATGGTAAAGCATAATTCTGGTGGTCACTTCACTTTCTGATATTGACTTGTCGCTAAAACATAGCAAGTGCCTTATGATTTGTAAAAGAAATGTAGTGTCTACTAATTAAATAAAATTTATATTGATGCCGAAAATGGGTGCTCTTGTTATATATTTAAAAATATGAAAATAATCACTGACTGGCGTACCTATGTCTTTATGGATGGGTCTCTTCAGTAGTCAATCAGTCATTCTTGGATCATTTTCTGTCTCTATTTCCTCCCCTAGCCATAATCAATTACCCTGGGGAAAGAAAGGAATTGTGGGAAGAGGGGCCGAGAAAAGGAGACTATCTTCTACTACAATTGTCTCGTAAACTAGTTTAGCCTAAAGTTTTGCAATAGATGGGAATCTTCAAATTGCTTCCAAATGAACTCATACTTTCATTGCTTTTCTGCTATTGCTTGATGTCTAGTACGATATTCATACAGTGTTGAGTTTGCTCTATTAGATGCTTGATATTAGCTCAGAATTGAAATATTTGAGGTCTTTTGAAATTCATGCCTTCTTGAAACTTAATCACAAAATATCGGAGATGATGGTATAAAACTCTTTATGGTATAGAACTGAATCACGGTCAGCTACTTTCATATCGATGTTTTTCTGTTTTTCTTCAGTAGATGTTATCTATTTATCATCTTGTGTAACACTCCTGCTTTTGGGTGGTGATTTATTGGCTGTCTGGAGTGCTACTCGTGATTCCCGTCGCACATAGGTCACATGCATACGTGCACACAATGTGGATGGATTTTGTGATGTTATGTTAGTTTTGAGTTTCATCATATGCTCTTAATATCATTTGGTTTTTGGTTGGATTTCTTGGCTGTCATTACCAAATGGGGGAGTTCAGCAATGATTTTCAGTTCATGCATTGTGACTGCTTTGCACTTATTGACCCTAGAAGATTGTGCTTACATTAGTTTGATTTATGATATATCTTATAAAGATTGAGACGGTAGATTTAGCTGTTAATAATAGCCGTGGTGTGTTTCTACATGTAGTGGAGAGAAGATGCAGGACTTCAGCTGGTCCGGATCTGTGGAAGTTAAAGGGAAAGTAAGACTAGAAGCTTTTGAAAAGTATGTCCAAGATCTTCCCCGTTCACGCTCTCGTGGACTCATGGTAAGACAAGTTGACCATCATGCTTTATGTTATTATTTTCTTCTTTTGCTACTTTTAGACTTGAGGCCTTGTCTGCTTGCTGCTTGTAGGAAATATCATATCACGGAGTAATTCACTGATAATCATTCACATTGTTGATATAAGTTGGGAAACAATATGTTCCTTGCCCATTTTTCATGTCGATATCACAAACTAATCTATACATTCCCTAACCCACACATATAGGATTATGACAACTTCAGCATGAAGCCCATAAAAATGAAATGTAACTTAGGATACTCCTTGGATCAACGAAATCACTGAAATGCCTTGAGCGGTAGCTTAGTTTAGTTGAAGATTTAAACAATACCTAAATATTCATTGAGCTCATAATTCAAGGTTTAATAGTTTATTTGCAAGCAGCCATTTAGGATTACTAGAAGATAATACAACAAAAATCATCCAAGGAGCTTTAATATTGGGAATGTTTTGAAGCCTTGGACCCTTTCAAACCCTTTCAATACATAATAGATCCCTACTACCTAATGCTTTGTGGTGAGGTGCGTGATTCTGCTGATGCTCACAGTGGCCCATAGGATGTCCATAGTTTTAATTGTTCAAGAGGCTTCTTAAGTGATCTCTCCATATTTCCTTTGGTGAATTTTAGTTGGGGAGTTGGATTGGGACTTGGGACATTTTAGAACCTTTGTTAAAAATTATAAAAAAAAAATACCAGTGTGCTCAACTGCTTATGCTGTTAGTTATCCCTACAGTTATGGCCAGTATCTTGTTTCTGAGTTTATAGACGACGTGACACTGTAACGCTTTAGGCAGATGACAGATAGAAATGGGTCTTGGCTTAAAATTAACTAGGATACTTCAGATATGATAATATAGTTCATCTAGACGCCCCACCACTTAATGTGGGAACACTATTAGCACAGGATGCTTGGGACAAGGAGGATGTGCCCTACCAATTTTTCAAATTTTCTTTTGACGTAAAAGTTACATTGCTATAGAAAGCAAAAGACTTGGTAGTAGGAACCTTGCCAAATGCAAATCTGAATCCAATTCCATACTTGGGAGTCCCACCTGACCCACCTCCCGGGAGGTAAAATTTTCATATCTTTGGTCACAGAGTAGCATTTTCTACTGCACACTGAATAAAAACTTTTTAGTTGTCTGCTACTGCACAGAAAAAGTAGACCACAATTCTGTGGGGCATTTTGCTATAAGCCAGTATAATTGAAGCTGAAAAAAGTATCTTAAGGGGACTGTTTTATTTGTTTGGAAAGTAGAAAAATAAAATAAGAATCTTGCAATTACATTCCTTTATTTTTTGGGGGGGGGGGGGGGGAAGCTGTCAACAAAGTCAGCTAGGTCTAATGAAGAAAAACAAGGATCTTCTTGTCCCAGAAATACAAAGTCTCGGTCTAGTTTTGGCATCTGCGACTGTGCTGCCCTCTGCAGTCTCACTGTCTTTTGACGAGAGACAAAAAGTTTATGAATCTGTGATCACCCTGCCCATGGAATATCATAATTGTTATTGGCAATCTTCGAAGGTACCTGCCCTGTTTGGCTAACAGCTGTTAGCTGTTTGTGTTAGCTGTTAGTTGTTTGAGTTAGCTATTTGAATTAGCTGTTTGTTGAAAAACTGTTTGGTAAAATTAGCTATTTCTGACAAAATTGTGAGATAAAAAGCTAATTCTTCAAAAAGCTCTTCCAAAAAGCTCATGGAATTAGCTTTTTCAAATTAGCATTTTGGACTCAAAAAACTCTTTTAAAAAACTCTTTCACCACCGCCACCACCACCAACAAACTCCCAATGTGGGTCCCGCTTTCGCGGGGTCTGGGGAGATCCAACTGTTGGCAACCTTACCTCTACCGGTATTCCTACCTATAGAGAGGTTGATTCCATAAGACCCACAAAATAACTTTGAGAAAAAGGTTTGAAGGGAAAACGATTGCAAAACCATTGACCGACGTAAAAGAAAGGGGGAGGGGGAAAAGGTTCCGGATAAGCGAATAGATAGGGAGCGGAGACATACCTCAACAAATCAGGGGCACTTGGTGCCGTGACATCCCGGGAAAGCACGACCTGCAGACAAGCAAACCAAAACCCTACCCACCCCACCCCACCCCACCCCACCCCACCCCACCCCACCGCACACCACACCGCCTAAGCTACTGCCACCTACGGAGCCGGTCCCCTACAATCAAACATCCAAATTAACTTTTTTACTTGGTTAAAAAGTTATTTTCAGTCAAAAAAACTCTTTTTGGCAAAAATACTATTCAAAAAACTGTTTGCCAAACAGGGTCACCATGTTCAGAATTGAGCTTGTAATCAGTCAGCTAATAGTCATAGGATGACAGTAGGTCGAGTCTGGGTAGAGTCCATATGCACTAGATCCATGTATTTTTTTGGGATTTGGACTGAGACCCGTTGGGTCTAGAAAGATGGGACCTAGACCTAGACCTTCTAGGTCTGGCGGCTCCATGGGTCCTTAGCATATCCCGACTATTTTTCAAATTAAAGAATTTTCTCGATAGACTTTTTTTCTATTTCTACATCCCTAGCTGAATTCTCACATTGTTGTGACAGAATTAGAGTTGAAAGATGTGACATTTGATATAAAAACAATGCTTTTTCAAAATGAAAGATTTAGATTGAGTGGGTCTGAAAAAGTAACAAGTGGGACCAAGCAAATTAGGAGAATAAAGAGAGATTGAGGACAAGGAGTAGTGACCATGGGTGTGGCGTAATGTATGACAGTTAAACTCAGAATATTTTGGTCACTTAAACTTTCCATTTAATCAATTTCTACAATTTAAAAACATTTAAAATATTAACGGGTCTTAAGGGGGATCTCGGGTCGATCTGGATCTCAATTTTTCAGATCCGAACCCATACCCGATCCAATGCCACTTGGATCCAGACCCACTTAAAGACCCATCAAATCGCATTTGGTTGGATCAGATCCTTTAATTTGGATTGGGTCTAATGGGTATGGGTTAGGTCTGGAATCTACTGACATCCCTTATAACAAAGCTACACTGAGTTCGTAGCCATCAAATGGAAAGTTATCATGGTACTTGTTCACAGCTAGCTACCAAAATGCTCGTAACAAGCGAATAGAACTTTCGTAGCTCTGATGTGGAACTCCTCAGGATAATTATGTCATGTGACAATTTCAGCTCATGGATATGCAGCAGGCGATTTTGTAGTGTTGATAAAAAAATATGCATGATGTCGGATACATCAATATATAACCGATCTGAGTGTTTATCTTCGACCTTTTGGACATATTTTAGAGCTGTTGGCCAAACAAGCAGGCTCCTATTTCTAAAGAGGGTATTATTTTGTGGCGGAGGGAAGAATCTTGAAGCCCTGACATCAAGTACACTGCTACCATCCAGGGACTACTTTGAGAATTGACTGACTCATTCCATGGCAGCTGCCACATCGGCACATTGATAACAGCGAATTCCATGACTTCATTGAGCATCGCAATCTACCTCAATCCTTGATCTAAGTTCATTAGCAACCAAATAAATGGTAATGAACATCTCATTGTATATCCGTAGGTTATAAAGGATCAATTGAATTTTGATAGCTCTATCACCTGATCCTCAGTAACCTCGTGAGTGTTGAGGGAAGGTCCCATGATCATAGCTGTTAGTACTACCGGCGTGTAAATGAATCTTCTACATAGAGTTCATTCCATTTTTATTCAACAAAATCATTGAAAAAACAAATAGTAATAGAAGATGCAACTCAAAGAATAACATTTCCGGAGATAATTTTCTTGCCCGTTGTACTTACCAAAAAAAAATAAAATTTCTTGCCTGTTGTCTGTGCAGCATAACATTGTAGAGAGTCAAGCCCCGGCTGTTCAATAATTTACGTGCTGTTATTTACTGTGATCAGCTCTTGGTGATGCGTGGAGGATTGCAGTCTTATTTATGGTATCTAGTAAATGTTCAAGCTGTCGTATATGCTGCAGTAAATCGGCTTAGACATACATGACATGCATTTGTATATGAGAAAAATTTGGAAAACGATGACAGAAGAAAATGCGAAAATTTGAAATCATCTTGCTCTTAAGGGAGTTGGAGAGCCAGGCTAGTCTGTTCATTCAGATACAGAACGTAGAGAAGAAGGTAGGAATGAGAAATAACCCTTACGTGTGTCATTATATTGGGCCCATAGGACTATTATAGGCCTGGAATGTACAAGGTGCACATCCCTCGACCAACAACATTTAGATTCCGTTTGGACTTTGAAAAATTTGATGGAAAAAAAATAGAAAAATTACTTCTTTTTTTGTGTTTGGTTTAGAGAAAATCGCAAAGAAAAAAAATATGAAGAAAAGTTAGATAGAAAAATTGTTTGGAACAAGTGATAAAAATTTTTCTTATAAAATAGTGAGGAAAGTTTGAGAATAATTCTCAGCCTTTTCCAACCTTGCATTATTTAGATAACATTAACATAATTCAAGTAGTTCATCAACATTCAAATTTTTCATCCAAATTTTTGTATTTTTCCTCAATCTAAATAAGAGAAAAAAACTCATTTTTTTCGTATTTTTTTTACCTTCAGCTTTTTTTCCACTAAATTTTTTAAGGACCAAACAGAGCTTTAAGCCTAATAATACTTGGGCTCTATTTGGCTCTGAGAAATTAGGTGGAAAAAAGTTTCAAAGGGAAAAAAAATGAGAAGGAAAAAAAGTTGAGAGAAAGTCTTTTTCCCGTCCTCCTGTGTTTGGATTAGGGAAAAGTGTTTGAAAAAAATGATTTTCCAACAAACTTTCTTTCATTTGTTTGCAAATGGGGAAACTGTTTTTCCTTTTGGGTGGTTGGGACCGGGGGGGGGGGGAGAGTTGCCTACATTCACATCACAATTTTCATTTCGCTTAGAATCTCCAGGCAAATACAACATCAAGCTCCTGCAACTAAGTGCAGCCAATAAAACCCACGGCAGCGGTTACACAATCAAACTGCCATCTTCATTCAACTGACAGACACATTTGATTACGAGAAATGACCTCTACAATTCACCATTAATACACCTAGCAGTCAATCAAAAGCAGAAAAACTGAATTCCTTAGATCGTGAGGTGTAAAAATTTCCCCAAACTTATACCTCATTTGACTGGAACAACCACCACTATTGATAAACCAACTACAAAAATGCATCAAGGACTGATCTAGCATTTTGGCAAAGGCATAGAGGTACAGCTGAACAACACCACAGATATGAAAGCACTAAGAACCAGCAAATTAGACTCAGAGACTCCAGAAAATCGAATACCCACATCATAACTTCAACCAATACCCAGAAAAAAACAAAACACACAACTCTCAAAGGATGAAGGGGTTAGATGCACACAGAGAGCCCCAAAATCAGATCAAGAGTACCACAAATTCAAACAGGCGCACAGAAATTCTACAGTCTTAGAATCAAAATCCCAAGATACCTTGAAGTAGATCAATTTACTGAATTTCAGCATAAAAAATGACAACAAACCTAAAATTGTAACATTTGGCAAGTGTTCTAAGGCATTTCAATTTCAACATGGAAATCACTATAAACCCTACACCCAAAATAGGCGTTCAGAAGAAGGCATGAGATTGCTCAATAGAAAAAGATGTCCCCCACCTCCCTTCCGGGGAGTGATGGAATGGAAGTATCATGATCTGACTAGATATCCTGAAATTGCAAATTAAATGAGCTAAAATTGCGGATTAATCCACTAATTAATGCCAGAGAGGATTCGTGGAAGCTTAACCTCATAGCAAAACTCAGTGCCGGGGACAACGATGCGAGGAGCACAAGCTCGGTTAATCTCTCTCTCTCTCTCTCTCTCTCTGCTCATTCACTGTTTAGATGCTAAAGACATCGGGATAGTCTAAGAAGTTTTCCAGCATTTTTCAAAAGGTTTGTGGGGAAAATGTGTCATATATTTTCCAAATTTTCCTCCCAGTTTTTCCCCTTATTTTTTCCTCCCTTTTCTTCCCTCAAAGCATGGGGAAGTTTTTACTTTTACGCATTTTTTTTCTTTCCGATATATTTTGCTGAGGGCCAAACAAACTCTTAATAATAGCTGCCTACACCCTCCTCAACATTTATGCACTTTGTGGATGCCTCGACCATGTTGCTAGCAGCTGCGAAGTGCATCCCACTTCTTGTTGCCTTGAAACCTTCGAACGCTCTAGGTAGGTCTTCTGCCTTCACCCAACTAATCTAGGTCTCTCTCCCTCCGTATCAAAAGTCAAAAAGTAACTCAATGCGCATCTATCAACAATTAATATGTTTCCCTATGTACCGAATGAATGCTTATCAGCATTTACATACCAACTATTTTGCGATTAACTAATATGTGTACTTGCAAATAGCCAAACTGCTTATATACATAGCAAATAATGTTCATCAACATCAATGAATTACGTACAATTCTTATCGCTAAACTAAAAGAATGTTTATCTAAATACCAATCAAATGTTTATCTTATTGATGACTTTATTCAAGCTTCATTGGTAGAAAAATACCCTACGCCCAAACATGATCAAATTAGGGGATTGGGTTAATGTGCATTTGGAAAAACAGCTGAGTAAAATTGGAGGAGAGAAAATTCAGCAGTGCTGGGAAGGGACAAGGTCCTTGGCACTGGACGGACTGGTGAGGTTGGTGCAGGTGGAGGAAAGACGATTGTACATGGTAAATTATGATTTAGGGTATAGTATACAGTTGGCCCCGAACCTATTGTATAATTTCGACATCAACTACAGTCGATGGTGTTGGCAGCCACTTACCATATCAGAGGAAAGAGGCTAAGGTGTTTCAGAGCGAGGAGAGTCCCTTATTTTCATATTGGACAAGATGATTTGTGCATTAGTACTGGACATTGGTACAGAAAAGAGATGTCTGATCTGTGCCCGTTAAGAAAATGATACACTAGAGTTTTGCTTTGATAGGGCATGTATGGTTCATATGTACATAATCTTATCATTGAATTACGGAGAATGAACCTAAATTCAAAATTTGCTACTACTTGGGAATAGAATTGGAGGATTGCTTTGTTTTAATCCACTAGAATCTAAAAGACTGAAATCAGAACTGCTTTGCTCCAATCTATGAAATTTTTTGGAGTAGGACATAAATTGAAGGGCATAATTGTCAAATTAACGGGTTTTCTTCTGCTAGTGGAGTAGTTTGAAGGGCAAATTCACACATTGAGGGTATTCATTATCTTCAGCAGGAAGTTCGAATATTAGTTGATTCTTTTAAAAAATGAAAAATTCAGGTAACTATTTCATGACAAAATCACTTAATCATCAAACATATTAAGATTTTTTGAGTGAAAAGATAAGAGTACTACCGCATTTTTGAAACCTCATAAGCGCCCCGGTATTTATTCCATTGTATTGGCGACTTCTGAACATCTTGAAATCACAGAAACATTTTGAAAGGCTGATACTATCTCGAATATGGAACTCAACTATTCCGAATATGATAGCTGGGAAGACAATAAATTGACCGAGAATGACTAAATTATCCTTAAGGTTTCCATGTTCGTTTTCTGGCTAGCTGTTTGATCACAAGGGTGTGCCGTTGTAGTCATTATTAGACTTTGAATCAGTTTGCTGCTGATCAGCTGGTGTGCCTCATCTAAATTGAAAAAATCAATGTGATTGGGAGCAGCTAGGTTGGCAGAAGTACTGCTGATCATGACATTAAACAAACCGGCAAACAAATGCTCCATTGTAGCTCTAGGATGTAATATTGTTATCTATGGAACAGACAAGCAACTCCAGTGACGTGCGTCTAAAACTTGCTCGTCTTATACCTTCTAAGCAAAACAAGATTGAAGCAAGCGCTTGGTATTGTGTACATATTCTCGCTCTACTTTTCTGAAGCACCTGAGACTTTGAGCCTGACTGGTGATCTTGGGTCATTTGCAGTATAGTCTTCCTACTAAAATGTAGGAATATGAGTGGAGCAAAACAAGCAGGTCAAAGCTGAAGTATCCATGTCTCCGCCTAAATTATCAGCTTTTAAGCCTCGGACCTCTGAATATGATTTGACACTTAAAAAAATTTAAATGTGTATTAGAAACCGACCAAACTCCGCGTGTACAGCACTCCTTGATTTGACTCTGCCCATATACTGTGTGTGGCCCTGAATTTCTCCAAGCGCAGAACAAAGCACTGAACAAAGCAACTGTCTGAACCAAAATATAGCCCCATCTTACATGCAGTTACTCTTCAAGGAGCTGAGCACCATGACTATGATTTTTTAAAATTATTTTTAAAATGAGTAATCAAAAGCTTGCATTAGATAGACATCAAAGGGATGCCCCATGTACAAAAGGGGCAAAAACAAAAACATCACGCTCTCAAGCTCGCATGCATAATATTGTCTACGAAATCCAAAAAACACATGTTTCTTTCTAAGTGCATGACTCTGGTGCTTTGCCGTCGAAAATCCGACGATTCCTTTCCTTCAATGTACACAGCAAATTGCCAAAGGAATCATCTTCCATCAACTCCACAAACTCAGCTCTTCATTCTTTTTCTGCACACCACAATGATGTTATTATGCTGAGATTGCCTGCACACCAAATCCCTTTCCTCCAGTGTTCACTAATGAATTCTATTGCAATGTATTTTAGAACATATTTGATCCCATAGAATACTTGGGTCTTCTGGACATTGGTTGATATGGTTTTCATTTATAGATTGAGTACTCTTCTTATTCTTTCAGAAGACGACAGTACAATGAACTTGTTTACAGTCATCATATATAGTTTTGCTGGCCTTCTGTTCTGAAAGGATTGTATGATCCATGATGAAAGATACCCGTAGCAAGTCATGCTACTATTAAATCCTCAGCATTGTAACCTTCCCTGCTCTTCTGTGAACAAGACACAGAAATAGAGGTGTACTAGTGCTGTACTGAATAGGAGCTGCACTGTACTGATGAATCCAGAGTCGAAGGTTATCTCAGATAGACGTAGCTTTTCTTAGACGTAGCTGTTCTTCTGAATTGTAGAGAGACCATTCCTGTCAGACCCTAGATAATGGCTCAAGCCTAAACTGGAAACACAAATAAGCATTAGAAAGGAAAAGCACCCTCTTCATTTCTGAGAATCTGAGCTTCTGGAGTTACCGAAGTGGGAGATAATGAGGGCAATGCATGACGTATGAGATGTTGGGCAAGCGTATGGGGGTTCCCGCACTTGAATTGGAGGCTGAAACATCTGAAGTTCTTAGAAAGTGGTTGGGCATTATCGTTATCTTGTGTGGTACTTAAAATTGAATCCATGTTACCCAGTAACTCATAATTCTGTCTTAAAAAGCTAAGCAAAATCTGATTTCTTCCTGCTAACTAGATTAAGCTAAAGACAACATTATTTGTATCATCATTGTGTATCAGTGTACGCCACATATTTAGTCCCTTCCAAGGTTAGGTATTAAAATTAAGCTGTTCACAATTCCAGCTTGTGTAGGGAGTTTCTTCCTTTACATCTCGTTAAGAATGGCTTAAGTACTGCTGTATCAATCTGCCGTTGAGGATAACACTGATAGAAGTAACTGATTTAGCTTCTAGAATAAATGTACTGTCATGGTGTCATAGTAATATGTTTTGTGACTGATGATTATCTGGCTAGAAATTGACATCGTGAAGCAGAAATCTATTCTGCAATTTCAAGGACAAATAGGTTGCAGCATGATTACTCGAACTCAATTGTTTCTCAATGAAAAGGGGCTTTTTCTCATATGAAAAAACATCGTAGATGGAGAATCATTGGCAGTTCTCCTAGGCCTCCCTCCTCTTGGATCTTGGGGAAGAGGATAAGTTGGCCCTTGTAAACAATTGAAGGCACTATCTCCTGTGTGAACTGCAGTCAAGAGGAAGGAAAATCTGAGGATGATCCCATGGAGGCCCTTAGTGAAATAGAATATAGCCAATTTCGCTCTTCCATCTAGTCCATGAAACCCATGGATAAAACATTCAACCATATATGTTGATTGTCCTCCTTCCTTAATGCATGCAGAATTTTATACAAGTTTGAGTCATTGAGGACGCTTGTTAGGTGTGACCCTTAAAATTTACTTTGTGCCCTGGGTGTTTTTACAATGGAATTGTACTCGGAGTTAGTTTTTGTTTTTAAAAAAAATATTTATATGTTAACTGTGTCCTAAGTCTTAGCAAACCAAAATAAACCCAAGTGAGGTTCCAAGTTCTAACCTAAAGCCAATTGGCTATGGATGGAATGACTCACTAGCTTATGTATATGCTCAAATCCTTCTATTTTGTCAATTTGAGGCAGGCTAGTCTTCATATAATCTAACAAGTTCATATGTGCTTCCAGACATCACCATCTCTTGAGTTTAGTACACACCTCTTTCCAATTTAAGGGCACGTTCGCAGACATGTAATACTGCCCACCCAAATGCCCTGCTGATAGGGACTCTAGGCTTAGTTTAAATAGTGTGCCTCTGTATACCTTGCCTAGGCTTGCTGAGGACCTATGATGTACTACTATGTTATAGATTTTAAAATGCGATTCCAAGATACCCTTAACAGTTTAGAAGTAATGACATACCCAAGAACTCTTTGAATGCGGATAGATGCTAACAATATGTTTGGATTGGGGTTGGAGGAGGGGGAAGGGGCAGTGGGAACATATGTTAATTAACCGCTCTTCTCCTTTTTGGGGGGAAAAAGGGGGGGGGGGGAATGAGGGGGAACCTTTTAACCCCATTAACCTCCATCAACCCCATTTTTATTCCCCTCGAAATCGAGAGGGGAGGAGAGGGGGAGTAACAATACAAAAATAATAATAATATCACCCTTTCCTTCTCCTACGGTCTGCTCATTTTCTTAATCCAAACATAACAATACTAATTGACCTCCATTTCCCTCCACTTTAAATCCAAACATGGTGAAGATATCTCTTCTTCCCTCCCTTCCCCTCCCCTCTATTTCCCTTCCCTTCATTAACTTGCCCTCCCTTCCCCCCTCTTATATCCAGGCAGTGTCTAAATTATCAATAATGAACCTAAGATGGTGAGACAGTGTAGCCTGTTTGGAAGGGTTACTAGGAGCGATAATCACCATTTGACATCCTTTGACATTTTTAAAAATCTCAAAAATCATGTATTATTCATATGAGGGTTCTTCGCTCAGTGAGAGGCTAAGGCCTCTTTGCCCTTGAAGTCTCTGGATATTGGTTTGTAAGATGTCAATGAGTTTAATGGCTTCATTAGCTTCATTGACACCATTAGGCATATTCTAAAGCATGGTTATTGCAAAACCCTAGAAAACGGCATTTTGAGCTATAAGATGCACTGTAAACATTTTAAGAAGTCAGTAGCAGCTAGGGCGGCAAAAGAACTAAGTCAGCTTGGCGAGTCCTCAGGTTTGCTCGGCTCGAGTTTGATTTGACCAAAGTTTGGCTTAGCTCAAGCCCGGCTTGATGCTATTGAGCAGAGCCCTAGTCTAGCTAGGTTCAGTTTGGCTCGGCTCGGTCAAGCTCATTTAGGTATTTTGGATGGGAAATACCCTATGTTCCATTATATACATACGCTTATGTTAGTTTGGATGGTCATAGTTCAATATTAAATCTTGTACTTGATATTTTGTTTCTTTGAGTTGGGTTGTATTATTTTAAAATAAAGAATTTTTCAATTATTTTCAAGTATGTAAAGTTTTGGATGATAAAATTAAAATAATTCACCGTGAAAACTTGGACTTTGCTCGGTGAAAACTTGAATCAGTCAAAGTTTGGCTCAGACTCGGTTTGGCCAAGCTCGGCTTGGGCTCGGCCTTGGGTTCGTCTCGGGTCTGCTCGGTTACACCCCTACTAACTCTAGGAGTAGTTGCAAGTCAACAACTATTCCAATATTTTTTGAAAAATCTCAAAAGCCATGTACAATATTCTAAATATTCCCTTCGCATGTAATGACTTCATTTACACCATCTTGAGAGGTCGTCCACTTGAGAAGGTAGTGCACTTGACCTCTGAAAACTTTCATGGTGTTCTAAACATCCCCTTTGCATGTAATGATTTCACTGACAGCAGCTTGTAGATTTTAAAGCGTGATTCAAAAACTTTCAAAAGAGCTCTGTAGTAGTATACGATACATATTATATTGTCATATCAAGAGTGATGGATCTAAACATTAATTTCTTGTGTGACCACTTTAAAACTTTTTAAGAATTTTATTCTGAATTTGTAAGAATTTTTCTGACTAAAAGTGTTAACGGGTTCTGCTGGATCACGGTTCCATCTGTCCCCTGCATATCAATGAGATTCCTGAATAATTGTAGAACATTTTAAGAGGCAAAAAGGAGCACAAAATCGCTATTTGAATTTTTTTTTTCTTTCAATTTTCGAACAATTCCCCAAACGTGTAGAATCACCTTAGTTTGGGGTTCCTAGTGGCACTATGGACGTGGTGGCTTCTGGATTCATATGGATAATGAAATCTAGCTGTCTACTCTGAGATAGGTCCTGTGGGTGAGGGCTTGTTGTACGGTCTTATCTATGTAGCAATTTCATAGGCATGCCTCTGAGAAGTGCATATGACTAGCCTGAATGCTCTGCATTCATGAAGTGTCAAGTATGGTTCTTGGGTCTTATATTGATTTATGGCATACTCTGATTTCATCAAAGGCTACTGAGTTGATACTAATCAGAAAATGGAAAAGATGTGTGAATCACTTACATTGTCATCGCTGATTATGTAGTTTCAGAAAGCAAGAGGAAGTGACCTGAATGTGAAGTTTACCGAGACCAGTCTCATTTTGGACTCATTCACTTTCGTTATCAGATGCACCTCTCTCTCTTTTGGGGGGGGGGGGGGCTAAATTTATCATTTGGTGATTGTTCATGTCTTTTCTCTATTGAATAGTTAATGGTTAATTCTATCTCAATAATCTTGGTTTGATAGTGATTTTAGTTAACACATGCAGATGTCAATTTTGATAACTTCTGCTGTGCTATACTTCCCATTGTTCCTTCGTTGTTCTCAGACAGTATTTTTTAGAGAAAAGAATTAATGAGGTATGAAATGTCCTGAAACGTGTATTCAGGTGATATCATTTTGCTGCAAGGAAGGTTTATCTGGTGCTGGGTTCAAATGCATGAAGGAGGTAAGGATGCAGTAAAAATGGCTGATTAAATTTTTAAAGTTGAAACCATCAGAAGAACCACAATATATGAGTTCCTGTCTGCCAACAGGTTGCAGAAAAATATAAAGAACGGAAGAAGGTTGGGTTTGCACAGCTGTCAAATGGTCTTGATCTGTACATTTGTCCTCATAGTGACGCAGTAATTACTATTCTCGCGAAACATGGCTTCTTCAAGGGAATGGCTGCTGTTAGAGACAAAAGTGATCCACTTATAGGATGTGTTGTATGGCGCAAAAACCCCTCCTCGGTTCCTGCTTTAAAAGCATTAGAAGTGAATACTCCGCAGTCATCATCAGAGCCCTCTCTTAAATCACCTTCTGGCTCTTCAGCCCTGCAAGTTCAGAGTGAAAGTTCAACTATGGCCAATAAGAGTCAGGAATCCATCTCATTATCATCCTCTGTAGGTGCACGAACAAGTAAAGGGGACGAGCCCCTTGGGTTTGAGACTAATATGGAACTTGAGAAGTTCAATTTACAACCCCCTACTGTTGTCGCTGAAAATTCTGCAGCTTCTTCTTCTGATGATGACCTTCCTGAATATGATTTTGGAGCTGTCGTATCTCAAAGTTCAAGGAATCAGACTTCAGATGTTGGAGCGATTCAGTCTGGATTTGCAGCTGAGAAGTTTGGGGATAGTGATGTCCCAAGACCTTTGTCAAACCTAATGAGATCAGAAAGTTCAACTCTTTCCAGGACTTTGCCAGATTTTCATTTTCAAGGGCTTGTCTCTCAAGGCATGGGGCATCAGTCTTCACATAGCCCAAGTTTGCCAATAGAGCCACAGAAGCAAGTCAGAGAGTGCAAAGAAAGATCAAAGCTACCAGATAACTATTCTCAAGGTCCAGTCCCACACAACTTAGAGCGTATGCATGAATTGCACAACTCGAGTTTGCCAGTGAAACAAGAGAAGCAAATGGAAAAGTCTCCTACTACTTCGAAGTCAGGCACTCTTTTTAATGATGATGATGATGATGATGATATACCAGAGTGGTGTCCCCCGGATTTCACAAAGCCTGGGCTAGAGGTATCTCAAGGTGCAGGACCATCCTTTACACTGAGCCACTCCAAAGTTCCCGATTCAGGGTTTGCAGATTCAAATTCCGGGCCTCTGCCTCCCCGGCCCCCTACTCCCCCACCTGCCCAGCTGCATCTTCGCGGCAAAGAATATCATTTTGCCCCTCAGCTTCTAACATCAATAGCTAGTAGGCCATCTGCCAATGGTTTTGTACATAATCCTGATTTTGCTCGAAATCCTGCTTCTAGGCCTCAGTTTGACCCCAAGGGTATAGGGAACCAAGTTCATCACTTGGCCTGGAGGTCATCAAGGCCTTGATGTTTCTTATCTTTCAAGGTAGCAAATTCAGGTGTGCTTAGGATGTTCACCTTTTATCAAATTGCAAAGACGCTTTGTATGAAGAGATTGAATGTTTCTTTGGACGTTGAATGTCTATATAAGCCTAAGAAATTTTGCACCTGCTTGTTGAGACCTATGTTTCTGTTGTCAAAAGAATGAGATTTGAAAATTTTAATCTTTATTTATTCGTTTGGGGTGAGTATTTTGCACCTGCTTCCTGTGTTCAGCCAATGATACTATATGCTTCGTGAACGACGTCAAGTAGTTTGCCGCATTGATGGTGAACTGTGAATTCAGGTCCAACGTATGACTCCAGTAATCACAAGTGCGTGCAATTTTGCATAGAATTTCAGGCTTCCAGCAATCACATCCAGCAGATAACACAGGCGAATTAGGGCATCTATACATCATCGATTTTTCATTACATAGACAAGGATATTTGTCTCTTTGATGGAACAATATCTCAAGCACCACAAACAGACCAATGATTAAGAAACGGTGGCAATTCTGACGCTCTACAGGGATTGGGTGACCAAGAACACGAGCCAAACTGTCAAGGGTCGAAATCATCGACTGTAAGCCAGCCGCTTGACTCCTCACCTTCTGATTCTCTGTCTCGAGAACTCAACTGTCCTCTTGATTGGCTGCCACGTATCCCTGCACCTTTGTTCAATTGAACCCACTCACTGGATCCCTCCGGTGAAGAAGCCCTCAGTGACCGTGCCCGTCTATGAGGGAGATCAGTATCATCATCTTCCAGATCACTGAAAGAAACATCATCCTCACTTTGGAACCGCTTTGGAGCTGAAGAAGATCCTGTAGTACGGGGCTCTCCATCTTCTTCTAACCAGATCTCAGCGTTTTCATGCTTTTCTTTTACCACCCCAACATCTGGATTGCGGCCAAGTACTCGTTCTGCTCCACCCACCTTAGGATCAGGTCGGTTGTCAGTACCCACTACCAGATTTTTGGAGCCATCAGATTCATTGATTTCCGTGCTTCTTGATGCAGTTGAATTCTCAAACATAGTTACTTTCTCCAGAGACTGACTTCTCTCCATTTCCTCCTCAATTTTGCTGTCCATATTGGAGTCGTCATCTGACTGAGGATTCTGAGAGTCAACTTCTGTCTGGTTCTTGGAACTAAGCATCCTCAACAGCGTCTCTCTTGCTTCAACAATCTGGACGGGAGGCAGGTCTATGAGAAAAAAGCTTCAATTTCATTCAGAAGTTTAATATTCCTAGTACTATCAAGCTACATACTTAGACTGTAGCTGCAACTAAGTTATGTCTGAAGAGTACAACTCAATTTTGATTGTCTTCGTCAAAAATAAGCTTCACGTACCCACATAAGATTCTCCAGTGTCCAAAATGGACACTCGAGGTGAAATGGAAAGTCCTTTTCCCATTGGGCATACAGTTCTATGTATTGCAGACATCCCCTAAGGTACCACGCTTTGCCATTCCAATCACAGGCAACAAGGTGGGAATTATTGCCATGACATACAACTCAACAATGAGGCACTCAACTGCAGGACTCACCGCTTTTCGATCAATAAAGTAACCCCCCCCCCCCCCCCTTAGAGCAAGGAAACAACAGAAAGAAATAAGAATACAGATAAGAACACTGTTCACAAGCCGGAACCAGAATTTTGCAAGTAAAACAAAGCATGTAACAATTAAAGATGAACTGAAGAGGAAAATGAACAAAGAAAAGGACGTCGCCAGAGGAAAACACTTATTCCACAAAATATAATGTTTATTCGCCCAATAGTTGTGGTTAAATAATGTTGAGCCAATGGTCACGAGGTATAGGGAAGTGTAGATGCACACACCCTGACCCCTGATATGAGCTTCTAGAGTGGCTGTTCCCCAAGAGACCCCCGAAAAGATTCCAGTACACTCTTAACTTTCCAAAATTCAAAAATAAAAATAAATAAGTAATAACGACAAATTATGAATTTAAAAAGAATGAAAGATACTAATAGTAATAGCAGTGGTTTGATTTGAACTAATGATGAATAAAACGAAAGTCTTGCCTCAGGGGTCGATAGAAGCTCCAAATCATCCTCATTCAACCTTGGAAGCAACAGTATGAAATATATCAACCAAAACTGCTTCTCACTCATATCACTGATAAGTCTGCTTCTGAGATCCGCCAGACTTGGAACCAACTGCTCGATGATTGAAACATGCTCAGACTGAGCATCAGACAGATCAAATTCTGCCAATAACATACAAAGTTCAAAAAGACTTTCCATAGCCATTTGCTTCAATGTAACAAAACGCAAATGAGCTTTAGATTAGGAGGAATATTGAAGTAGACATACCATTACGTTCAAAAGATAACAGAAAAGATGCCATAGTAAAAGGCACAGGAAGTTTTCTATCCAATTCTGTACCAAATCCAACAGCTGAAAAAAAATCTCTCCAAGATTAACAGTTCAAGTTTATCAAAAGCAATATTAACCAGTTTTTGGGGACCTTTTTTGGGGGGGGGGGGGGGGTCTGCACTTTTTGAGCTCAGGTATGGGACTGGAATAATCTATTGCCAAACGTAATCTATGGTTGCATGGATTCAAAATGTGGCCGATCTGCAATGAAACGACCGCATCAGAAAGGTTTTTGAGTTGACCGAACCACGCTTTTGCCATGATATGGAACGTGATTTCCGCATTAGAGCGATTTTTCCATATCGTGACCGAAACTGCACTCGCGACGGAGACAGCGTTGTTAATCCTTGATGGTTAGTATAACTTGAACCCGGAATCACACACTAGATGGTTTATTCAGCCTGCTAGGTATAGGTTTACACAAGCCTCCCCAATTCCCGGAATCACTTGTACCCATTCCTCTAGTAAACCAAACAGGTATGTGAAACAATGATGCACGCAGACCGAACCAAAAATACGGGACTAGGAATCAGAAACCATCCCAATAACCCCTGGTTTCACTCTTGATTCCAGCTTAGTTAAACCAAACTGCAGATTTTACAGCATCCTACGTACAGCGCTGAGTTTTGGAAAATGAGCCTGGGTGGCACCTAGCCTCAAATTTCAGTCTCCATCTCTGAAGGCAGTGTTCTGAGGAGTAACTAAGACAGTCATGTACCTCAAGCTGAGGCACAAGGCACACACCCACTACACCTAGTTGATATCTTTAGCAATACAGGGAGAGATGAGATTGTAAACCATTAAAACAAACTAAAACATTTTAAGGGGTCAACAACAGCTAACCCTGATGGGATCACTCAGCTGGTAAGGCATTGGGATTGCACCCCAGTGGTGTCAAGTTCGAACCCCCATCAGGGCCATAAGAGGAAAACCGAAACTGGTCGTTAACTTCAAGGCCCCAGGGACTTAATCGAGGAGGACAAGCTGGCCCGGACATCTTGGGTCATCAAAAGAACAAAGGGTCCACAGCTACATGCCTACATCACCAATTGAACACTATTCGGACATTTCTGTACAACCCTAGAAACCATGTATCGTAGCCTTCATTTTAAGGGTCCCTCCAAGTTGTCACCACTATTATCTCCAAAGCCTCCTAGGATGATCAAAATATTCTCCTAAACAATTTTACTGAGTGAAATGACTAAATTTACAAAGTTTTGTATATTTCACAGCATGGTTCCAAGACACCAATGGTGAGCATTACGGTGGGTGTAATATACACACACTGTCTACGACAGTACTCGAACAACTTTAAATGTTTTGGGAAGTCAAAAGGAGCACATGGTTGCAAGTTGAAAACTGCTTTGACACTTCTGTCGAATGCGTGAACATGTGTAATTGGCTTTGGTTTAACAGTAGTGAGAGGTCTAATCACCCCGGAACCGAAGCTTCTCAAGATATCCTAAATATCTGCCTCAAGAATTCTGTAAAGTACAATGGTTTTACTGCACCAGCACCATCACTTAGACCAAGATGTCAAATGCCAAAGTATGGGCATTATGGTCATGTCCAATGGAATCTAGAATGCTCGGGAAGGTCTTCATATACCCTAAAACATATTGAAGGGGTTCCATAAGAGCAGACAGTTGTCATTTGACTAGTATTCAATATTGTAAAACAACCCTAGAAACCATGCAGAATAGCATTCATTTTTGGAAGTTTGTCAACACTCTTACCACCAAATGTTTGTGATGCCCAAGAACAAACCCAAGACAGTTTCAATGTGTGTCACGGTATCACACTGTAGATTACAATGCATGATCAAAAATACAAATGATACGATGATAAATAATGCACTCTAAATATTCAATAATCCAGCTAAAAACCTGAAGACATTTTGAATGGTTATGGATACATAGTTACAATTAGACAAGTCCTTAAGCCAAACTCATGAAAACAGTGTGTGATAGCCTTCATTTTGGTGGTCGGTCGTGAGAAGCCTTAATCACCCTACCATCCAAACATCCTAAAATGTGCTCACTATCTCCCTAAACCATTTCAAACAGTGTGAAAGTTTCATCAGCACCATTTAATACACCTGAAACTTGATTCCCAAGCACCAAAAAGCTGTAATATGGAAACCTTCACATATGGATCATAAAATGGTGTCCTAAAACGCCATAAAAAATTTTAGTGGACAAGAAAGACACAAAGTATCTCCCTAAATAAACTCCATTAGTGTAATGTCTTCTAGAATTGAAGCATTATTCGGAAGCCAAGACCCGATAATATGATGTTCCACATTACATTTTGATTGGTTACATTGGTAGAAATGTCCTAATACAATGTAAGACATTTTTAGGGGTCAAGACAAGCAAGTGTAACTTAAATAGGTGTATAATAGCCTTCATTCTATGAGTTTTGGGAGGATGTCACCATCTCCTCTCCCAATCTCTCCGGATGTTCGAAATACCGCCTTAAAGAATTTCATTGCGCATAATTGCTCCATTCAAACAATCTCATAAAGCTTGAAAGCGAAAGTTTGGTTTGAAAGCAGTGGAATACATTCTGAACCATTGGTGACGGTACTAACTTGCTGTTAAACAAATCGGTAGATCCAGAGGACCAGACAGATAGTCACCATATGACAACTACTAAGACATTCTTCCCAAAGAAAGACGTTGTCTAGGAGCCTTCATTTTTGTGGTCTTAAGAAGCTTTACTCACCCTGGCTACTAGTACTAAGTTTCCCAAGATGTCGTAGACATCCCTAAAATAATTTCCGTGAGCATTCTGATATCGTTTTCACCATCTTCTAGAGAACTTGGAGCGTGACCCCAAAAATGTCAAAACCAATGGTCAAGTGATAATAATAAAGTTCTAACTATATAGCAGTCATAAAGCACCCTAAAGCATTTAGAGGTGTCAAAAAGGCTCATAATCACCATTTGAGTAATTTGACTAAGACTTCAACTTTTTCCGAAACCTTCAAAACCAAGTATAATAGCCTTCAATTTGATGGTCCAGAGATGTAGCTACCAACCCTCAAAAGCATGTGCATTGGCTTCATTCGGACAGTACCGTACATTTTAAAGTTTGAACAAAGACATCATAGTGGGCATAGAAAACACCATAAGCTATCAACAGAGGTGGTAAACGTCAAAACATCTTGTGAGGTCACAGACTCACAAAGTGCAGATAGTCATCATTAGGCCACTCCTGAACATGTTTAGTATCCTTTATTTTGGTTGTCCCGAGAGGCTTTAACTACCCTACCACTGACATGTCCTAAGACGTCTCAATACCCCGGGCCACCACAACCAACTATCATAATTCATAAGCGCCATAGTTTCATTGGCATTTGGCACCATCTTCTAGGTTCTCCAACATGATTCTGGAGTCCACTAACTAGACACTATAGGGATACATCCAATGCACTTATTGTTAAGGTAGGTCCTACTAATAATACCCTTGATCATTTTAAGAGGTCATAGCCACCATTTGACCACCAAATACTATGTATTTCACACAAACTCAACCACCATGGGTAGCTTTGGTCCATAAGACATCCTTAGTTAACTTCTAAAAGGTTTTACGATCAAAATTTCCAAATTTTAAATGCGTCTAATGCCTTAATCCAAGCTACACTGTCAATTGAATGTGTGACCCCGAAAACCTCTCCCCTACCACCTCAACCCAAAAACAAAAACAAAAACAAAAATCAAGGTGTTGCACAATACATTCTAGCTCACAATAACATTCCTAAAAAATCTTGATAGCTCAAAGGAGCAAAAAGGCACCACCAGATAACTCAAACATTTTCCCCAAATTTTCAAAAAGCATATGTGATAGCCTTCATTTTAGTTTTCCAATCGACTTCAACTACCCTATCAAGCTAGAAGCTAAATGCCAATACATCTAACAGAACAAATTGGATAAGGATGTTGGTTTGATTAGCACCATTTTGTAGATTTGATTTATGCCAATAAACCAGAAGAAACAAGTGTAGAATACACTTTGAACGGTAGAGTGATTCCAAGACACCCTAAAACATTTTAGCAACAGGAAGAATGGTGATGGTGTGCAATAAATTTTTAATCACCAATTATCAGTGACATTTTTTCCTAAATACCTGAGAATGACCTATAGCTTTCATTTTGGGTTCTGTGCAGCTATAGGTTGTTGAAGCTCGCCTCCAAAAAGACTTGGGACGTGCAAAACAACCCCAAAACAATTACAGCATCACAGCATGCATAAGGGCTTCACATAACCATAGTGTACATTTTTCTCAAAACAATGGGTATTAGACATTTTGGTCTATAAAATGCACTATAAATTGTCAACTGCGGTCCACAAGCAACTGAAATGCTTTGAGAAGCCAAAACTTGGCACATAATCACCTTGGGACAGCTCCATAAACATCTCCTCGACTTTGGAAAGTCCCATCTAATAACTTTCATTTTGCTGGTCCAAGCGGCTTCAGCCACCCTACCCCATAAATGTACTAAAAATTTCTAAATATCTACCTAAACAACTTCAATAAGCAGGATGGTTCCACCGGCATTGTCTTCTTGAGCCCAAAACATGATCCCAAATGCCAGAACCACAAATTACAGTAGGTTCGAATACAAGTTGAACCGTAGAATGGTTCTAAAGTAACCTAAAGTCTGTCGGGTAACATTATTAAAATAGTACGAAGTTTTTCCCAGAAACACCTCCAAAACCATGCATAAAAGCATAAAGTATGTTTGGGAAAGGAAGGATTTGCGGATCATCTCCTTGTGCATTGTCAATAGGTTTCTTCACGTTAGCGTTTATCTCTATCTTTGATTGGGGTTAAGTTGGGTCCAAACTTCTAATGTGAATGATGTATTAGTGGCTTGCAGGAGAAGGATGAAGAAGAGTGGGATCATGGAATCTGGAAAATGGTCCCTTCGGCTATTTGGGTGGCTACTTGGAAACATAAACTTGACGGATTTTTAAGCACAAAACCATGTCCTTGCAAGACTTCAAGCTATAGTTTTTGAGATTGTTGTATCGTTGGAGTGTGGGGCTTAATGGTGATGGAAATTTGAATTATTTGGATTTTGTAGATTCTATTATGGATGAGAACATGATGTTTTTGTATTTGCCTCTTTTGTATATGGGTGACATCCCCTTGGTCTCTTACCAATACATCTCTTGATTACCCCCCCCCCCCCAAAAAAAAGCTTCATTGGCACCATATTGTGACTTCTAAATCCAGAGCTCAAATTGAAACTGCTAAAGGCATTATGACAGTTTGCAATAAATTCTATGCTTGAAGAATGGTACTGAAACCTTGAAAAACCTTGGAAGGTTAAAAGGACAATGTAGTCATCATTTGATGACACCTTATACATATATCCCAAGCTTGCTAAAATCGTGTGTGGTGACCTTCATTTTGATGATCCCCATAGCCTTTTTGAGCATAATGGTTTCGTTGGCCCCATCTGGCAAATTTGAAACCCCAAGAACCCTGGAAACCAAATGTATGCTAGGCACAACACACTTTGAGCTATAGAATTTTTTTGTGGCATAAAAAATAACACATAGTCACCATCTTGATCACAAGTCAGCCCTTTTCCCAAAAGTCCTCAAAGACCATGTATAACATACTCCATTTTAAGGGGTTTCCTATCAGTGCTATCATGATTGTCTCTCCAAATATTTCATCACATCCAAAATACCGGAACCAATACCAACGTGCCTAAGTGCTTCAACTAAAACATGTCATCCATGTTAAAGGGCCCTTCCAGAATGCTTAAAAAAACACATTATGAATGTATTGATTGCATCCTAAACTGTCAACAACGGTCCCAAAACATCTTAAAACATTTGATAGCCTGATCCTTAATGATCTTGATAGGATTTAACCACATTGAAAATTAAATGTCCTAAATATGTCACTAAAAAATTATCAGTCAATGTCATGGTTTCACCAGGGCCATCTTATAGATCTGGAGCATGAAATTGAAGCACAAACACCCGAATCAAGCATCGACCTAAAAGATTCTAAAACATTTTGAGGGTCAAAAACAGCACATAGTCATCATTTGACTTCTACTAAGAAGCTCAAGAAAACCCCAAAACTGAGTATAACAGACTTCAATTTTGAGGCTACTGAAAGGAAGCCATCACCCCCCCCTCCCTCCAAATTTATTTTTTTTTATGGGAGCCATCAGAATTCAAAAATTTTACTCAAATGACACCAAGGGATGTCATCCAGGGACAAAACATACAATCACATGGATCATCATGCCCTCGAATTCCCATGCTTACTACTATCTAAAAAAAAAGCAAAAAAAGGAAGAGTCAAGTTTCTTCCACTACTAATTAAGCACATGAATCCAACTATACAATATTCTCAAAAAGTAGAATTTGAAATATAAAGAGGTCACCATCATTTTACTTACAAAACTCCGTAAATATTCATAACCACCCAACAAAACAATTTCACATGCTAAAATGAGCACATAGTCACAAATGAAATAATCCAGTTTCAATCACCAAAGAGTTAAAAATAATCTAAAAGTTCTGAAGATCATCCTTTTGTCATTGGCCATAACAAACCAGTACTGAAAATTTTTATAGGTGTCATCTAAACTTCTGAATTCATCTTAAAATAATAGTTGAATGAAAGATGAAAGCTCTAAAAATTATCCTAACCAAGATCTATGAACCAATGGGAATCACCATTAACTCCATAAGAAACATCACATTAATGATCCAAGTTCACTATCATTTATGACTAGTTGCAACCAAACAAATGGAAGGGAAAAGACATGAAAAGCAATGCAATAGGATTCAGGGGCCAGCAAGTATACTTGAATATCGTAGAAGTCCAATGAAAATGGTTTCCCAAAAAGAAGAAATGAAGAAACGAAAAGAGGAATGTACAACCGCTACAATATCAAGAACAGAACCCATCCCTTGAGGCCCAGTACCAATCGTGAAACTATTGCAGGATAACCCAGACTCCAACGTGCAACATTCAACATAAAATCAGAACACCTAAATTTCCCAAAAACTAGAAACTTTTAGATTTCCCAACTTCATTGAACACGATCTTCATAACCAATTTCTACTCCGAAGTACCAAAATAAAATTAGCTGAAAAAAAAGCCCCAAATTGCTGCTGTTTTCTCCAGCAAAATGGAATCAAACCGTATCAACTTAAACTGAATTTTAAGCAACAGAACAATATTGGACAATCATCTCAACCAAAAACCACTGGCTTTCCAAACGAAATCAAATTTACAAAAAGAAGCTGAGAGGCGATTACTACTAACGATACCTTGTTCAAATGCTAAAGGGAAATCAGTCCAGAGCTCAGGGCGATTAGAAATCTTGGCAGCAAATTCGATAACTTCATCCGTGATTCCAGCACCTTCGTACTCATCCTCACCTTCATAATCACCATCGCCATCACCACCATTATCATTTTTCAGACGATCATCATCCCCTAACTCGGTTTCCTCATTCAATTGAAGCAAATTCGAAGCAAGTTTCGAGATTTCAGAGACAGCCCTGTTACTGGAGAGGAGAGAAAGAGAGGATTTGAAGCTCCCCCCGATCTCGGCAAGGTCATTCCGAATTCCGGCGAGTTTCTGGGAGGTGCCATCGCCGGCGGAATCGTCAGCCGGTGGAGGAGCGAGAAAGGCGGCGACACCGCGCAATTGGCGGCCGATTGTTTCTCCGATCGCCGACAAATCATCCTTGACCCCAGCAGAGGGAGAAATGGCGTCGTTTGAGGGTTGCTGGGCTTCTGGGTCTGGTTCGATTTCGTCATCGGAGAATTGGAGTATTTTGAAGGGGTTGGGAAGGGGAACTGAAAACCAAGACATAGTGCTTGTCCTTGAGAATTGAAGAAAACAGAATTAGAATTGGGAATTGGGGTTCCTTAGGATCCAAACATTGGGAATTAGGGTTTCTTACGATCCAATCATGGCGAATTGGGTATACGTTGTGGGGAAGAGAGAGAGAGAGAGCTGAGTTGGAGTTGAGAGGGTTGGGAGCCTCTTTCGTGTTCTTCCTTCTGTGCTTCCTTCCACAAAAGCATCCAATAATTCTGGGTGGTTTTATTTCATTTTTTGGCTTGTCCTTGTCATTTTTTAATTTCGACTGTTGTGTTGGATGTGAGAGGGGGAATTAGAATTTTAGGTGTGATATGATTCAATAGACACAAGAGGTTTGAGTGTTCAAGTAATTGGCATTATCAAAAACGGTTTTGTTAATTGTCGTCCTTAGGGTGGTGGATAAAAAGAATCTTTATTTTTTTATGTATGAAAAATTCAGTCATAAATATATATTGTGTATATAATAATAAACATAATAATAATTTTACAAAATCTCATCCCAAAACATGCGGTGTAAATTGGCTAATTGAACCCAATCTCTCCACCAATGGCCTCACTCCTTATTTCCCATTAATGGAATTATTAAAATAATTAGAAGTTCTCCATTACTTTTCTCCTTGATTGCATCTCAATGTCTAGTTAACGATTAATGTATGAAATTGATGAAATTAGAGTATCTGCATAATTGGTTCAAAACGAATGACTTTTTTTACTTGTGAATTAAAATGCAAAATCAGTGAAAATCGGGATTCTAAATACCACGTCGTGCCTCCCAATAATTTATAATTCAACTTTAGAACTATTAAACAAAAGGGGGAAAAAAAATTCTCCGCTGGCCTTTGTCTTCACTTTCAACCTCCATCAAATAATCCTAGATCCAATTACAAGCATAATTATCAAGTATGATGAATGTTAGCTTTGGGGCGCCATGAATGGTGGGGCACGGGGGTCTGCATTGAGGATGTGAATAACGACGTGCATGATGTTTTCCCCACACAATTCACACTGTATTTTTTGGGTACGATTTCGTAGATTTATTATTACGTTTATTATTATATACACAAATACACACACATATATAAAAGCGAAGATTCTATATATAAATGGATAAAAGTTATTCTTATCTATCGTCCTAAAGGTGATAATTAGCAAAGTCACTAAAAAAATATATTACTGCATAAGCAAAAAATGTTAATTCTAATAACATTCAAATAAAAAGTTACTTGCTCAATTGATAAAATTTTTAGAAGTTGTTATCAGATATTTAAGTTTTAATCTCGCCTATGTGAATTTTTACATAAAAATTTAAAAGTTCATTTTCATTTAAAAAAACATGGGTTAAAGTTCCTCCCTATGGCATATGGGCACTATAATGTTTCTCTCATATAAAACAAAAAAGGTTAATCTTTTCTCACAATCATGTATTCATATTTATTTATAGGCTTGAAACGAAAATAGAATAGCATTGTTTTAAGTATAACAATTCAAGTGCTGCTCATTATACCAATTTTGTGCAAATTATCCAATTGTTATTTTATACTATTATCAATATTAAGTTTTAATTTATCGTCAGATACTATAAAAAGAAAACACTTGTCAACCTGTCATTCCACCAAAAGAAAATTATGATATAAAGAATTAATGATAAAAATTTCTTTAAAAGTTACATTTATTGCACCGCACAAGCTAGTAATGTGCCATATATAAAAAAGTTTTCTTGAAGGGTGTTAGTTGGGAATCTTGGGATTGCACAGGAGAATGTTTTAGGCAAAGAAGGGGGCCTTGAAGCAACGGTTAGGTTGTCTCCGTGTGATCAAAAGATCACGGGTTCGAGCCGTGGAATCAGCCACTGATAAAGTCAGGTTAAGCTGCCTACAATTCACCCCTTTGGGGTGCGGCCCTTTCCCGGATCCTGCGTGAACGCGGGATGCTTGTGCACCCGGCTGCCCATGAATGTTTTTAGGCGAAATTTTAAGCGACTTAAGTTAAAAACATGATATTGAGTAGAGCTGGTAAAAAGTTGTCTGATTCTAATATTCAAATTTGTTCGAATCGAAAAAAATTGGGTACGAGCATTGATTTTTCGTTCGAATTTTGAATCCGAACACAACATTTTTTATATTTCTATTGTCCGAACCTGATTTTGACCCGAATTTAGCCTTTACCTGAATTATCCAAACACCAAAAAAACAGAGTATTGAACATCAATTTCTTGTCCAAATTTTGACATTGTTTAATTTGTCCAATCCAAATTAGCCCCGAATTTGAGTTTTTGCCTGCGCTAATCTTGAGTCTTGTCTTCTTTACACCCCTAAACCAAAGCCAATGCACAACGGGAACTTTGCGCAGGGTACTTGAAACCAACCAACCAACAAATTCTCCAAGAGCTCCCAAACTTCAGACCATGAAACTGATGCCAATCACAAGTTGAAGTTCATGAAAGGCATATTCTAATTGCTTGATTGTATTATCTTTTTCCTTTCTGCATAATTGTATCATCCTAACCTTTATACCTCATTTGAATTCGAAACAATGAAGGAAAACAGAGTCGAGGAGAGAGATTAATAAAGGGCATCAAGTAGGATCATTCCGACAAACCCCAGTTCACACATCAAGCATAGCATGTTTAGGACAAATTCAGTCTCATTTCTGCCCTATGAATATCCTAAGAACGGACCCAAGTACGGTTCGTAGCACCTGCTAAACATAATCAAACACCAAACAAGCAGGGTAAAGAATACTCTATCCTTATTAACTAGACTTTCAACCTACAAGAATGATTAATTAATATAGGAATTTCCCTCCCCTATAATCACCAAACAATAAAATCCGATATCACTACCTACACAATGAACAGGTTATAATACAAATCTTCTGTGTCTCCAAACAAACCCGGATATCTGAATTCACCCATCTGTCATGTCCCAGTGAATTCCACAGAGATTATCACTTGGAGTTTGGCATCTATAGGAGACCCGTGTAGGGATTATACGTTTGGACAGGCATACCATGACCATAGGGGTTGGTTGCATAAGGGTTACCAAAAGGGTTCACTGATGGTGGCTGTTGTTGTGGGCCCATGGTCATCATCTGCTGCTGCTGCAACATGAAAGCTTGCTGCTGACTGGCCATGGCTGCCATCTGCACAGAAGGCGGGGCAGCCATGGTGTTCGAGGCGAAAAACGGGTCATGAACAGGTTGGCGCATCATTGGATTGGTCAGTGGAGGTGCTTCCCATGGATTATAGCTTGCTGTCTGATTGGTTCTTCTGATTGCATCATCATATAGGCTGTCCAGAGTCAATTTGTCCAGTCCTCCAGCCTTGTAGTTAAAAGGTCAGAGATGATAGATATACATCACTCTCTCATTGGCCAAAAAGGGGAGGGGGGGGGGGGGCATTAACCTTGATTAAATGGACATCATTAGCTCTGTTACTCAGACTGTCAGACATGACTAGACGTATTGAACCAACAAGTCCCCTCGTCAAGCTTGCCATTTTACAAGAGTTTTGCATGCTTTTCATCTTAAATGAAGTGCCAAGTGTTCATATCCATGTCAGAGTATCCAGCATTCACCATAGGTAATAAAGGTGAAATAAAAATCTGAGTAACATAGCAAGCTAACAACAGCGCTCAAAACACCTCTTTAGTCACTGAAGATTCCACATGATCCTTTCTTAGGTGTTTGTGCCATTCTTCATTCAGGAAAAGAGACCTTTTTTTCCGCAGAGAGGGAGGGGGGACATGCCATAGGAAACAAAAGGAAAGATTCAGCAGTACCAGTTTGCTGGCTGCAGTAGCACTCTCATTTGAGCTTGGTGCAGTAACAAGTGCCAATTCCCATCCTGTGGTTCCATTTTGCAAATTGGGAGCTGGAATTGTCGTTGATGGATCATCTGTAAAAGACATTACAGGATTCTTAGGACCCATATTCTGTTCTGACCATTTGTGTTTTTAACAGAACAGCAACAGTCAACAGTAGCTTAATGGATTTTTTTGGGTCAGTGGTTGTTTTGAGAGTTCAAATATGTAAGGGCCAATGACATTAAAAGATTTGCAACACTTTACCATCTGATTTATCCCCACACGGGTCCTTCGACTAATATCCTAACTTTAGTACATTTTTTATTCCACATACTCAGATTGGCCGAGAACAGACTTACCAACAGGAACAATAGCTAGAGCCAATGCATTCTTCTCATCTAAATCTGAAGCTACTGGATTAGGATCATGCAAACCCTAGCAATGGAAAGCGCAAGCGTCATTTGGGGATAGAGAGAAGGCAAAGCATGGACAAGAAGGTAATAAGGCCAAAAGCTACCAGCAAATCAGGAGCCTCAGTCACAGGTTTCTCTTCTTTGACTGGTTCTGGAGGAGCGGGTGATGGCGGTCGCTCCTCTTCTTCGGTAACCTTCTTATCCTCAATTGCTAGTACTACTGTGGGTTTTTCATCAACCACCTGCTTCACCTGGTTATTTCAAAAATTATTGCCTCAGATGTCCTGGATCATCTCCAAATTGCTAACCCGCTATATTAAAAATAAGTTTAACCAAGCAAGTTTTCTTTCCATATAATAATAGAGAGGGGGGCAGGGAAGAAAAATAAAAACATAAACCATCAGCACATAAGTAACTACTCTTTATTCAGCCAAAAAAAAAAGGTAACTACTCCTCTATGTTAACTCATGTTCTTGAATGAAAAACTCCATGGGTTATTTCCATTACACTGACTTCTATTTTTACAGGCTTGTTTCATGCTTAACAATCTTTTTTTCTACCACGTCCCAACTTGTTAAGCTTGAGATGGTTTCATCGTAGACAACTGCAAATTTATCCATGAAAACACGATCTTGGACAAGAAAACTACACAGCATACTAAAACAAACAGAAATTGCAACGCTTGCGCTAGATTCATTAATCAAACCTGTTCTTTGCGGAAAGTTGATCCTCTCGGTGCTTCTTTCACATACTCTTCCATGGCTTGTAAAAATGATGCAGGAGGCTAACATGTCAAACAGGAGAAACAATTAGATATAGAAAGGGGAGTACTAATATTTTGATTAGTCCAAGACTCCAAGTATTTGCACACCCCCCCCCCCAAAAAAGAAGGCAATTAGTCCAAGGACTTCTGGAACCTGTTCGATTTTAATAAATCTCTCTCCACGCCCAATATCAAGACTCTTGCACACTTCATAGAATTCAGAGAGCTTCTCAGCCTAAAAATGGAAACAAAAGTCAATCTCAGAAGTATAACTTTTCAACCAACCAAACAAAATCTCAAGCACAAAAGATACCTGATGCCCCGCCCTTCGGTATATATCAAGGGCCTTCATTGCATCATTACGTTGCATCTCGAAAAACTGCCACAACATAGTTGACATAATAAAAGACCATTCTTTGAGGCATGTATGTCTACAGACTGGTCGCTTTTGAAACAGAAAATATAAGCAGAAGGCAAATCATACCCCACCTTGTCAACTAGATTAACTGTGCCATCACTGATAGCATTATAGATTTTGATGCTTTCTGAAGCAACCTATACAAAATTATTGAAAAATCAGGGAAAAAGAACAATATCCAAAATTCAACTAAGTAGGACAAAATTATACTGAAGCCAATTGTGAAGAGGTGTTGCTTACCATTGAAAGTGCTATCTGTATCACATGATTATGAACTGCTGCACCTTCAGGCTGCAGAGCCATTGGAATGTTTGTGCAAATCAGGATATCAAAATCAATTATCTCATGTGTTTTCGGGGGTTGGGGGAGGGGGTACTTCATGCTTGCATAAGAAGAATCATAGTTTCACATCATTGTCAATTTATCCATCAAAAACATGAAAAGCTGAGGCCAAACTCTACCTGGCAACCAAGAACCCGGTAGAGAAGTTGTTGCAAAGCTGGTAGCTGCTCAAGAAGGTCAATTGTATCAAGCTCCTTAGTTCTCTGCACCACACGTCAGAACTGTCTTCATAAACAACCATCTGGAGTCATATAATTCACTCACAATGCAGGTCACAAAAGAAGCAGGACAAAAGATAAATTCACTTAAATGATACAACCTCTCTCCATAGGGAAAGCTGTAAGATAATGAAAGATTCCCTAAATTCTCATGTACGAAAGAATCCAAAATGCGCGTGCCAACTTAGGAAATCAAGTAACCACAGAAATACAAATCGAAAAAGGAAAATCATGAGAAGGGAAATTTAAAGGTCTTACAGAGCGTTCGGTCTCAACATCATATTTCAAGACACGGAAACATTCCAATCTTTCTTCCAAGAATAACGAATAAGCACGAACCCAAGCAGAATAGTCCCACGCTGAAAGCAAAGATTATGAAAACTTCAATAATAGAGAACTTAGTTTAAAAGCAACTAGTTGACTACACAGTCAACTAAAACATTACCGCTTGCACTTGAATCGTCTCTGAAATGTGACATATTGAGAATATGACTTCTGCTCCTTCCGTAGTTAATGAGCTCTTCATGGAACGTAGTGTCCACTTCCCTCAGAGCACGATGAATTACAACTAAAGTCTTCAACGCAACCTGTAAGCCAATAAGTAAGAGCAAAAAGATTAAGGAGTTTGAATACAGCTTATATCAGATAGTGGCATAATGCAATGCAACCAACCTGCCAACCATAACTAAGATGGTGACAAGCACAAAAATTTTCTATCCTACACTGATCACTCCCTCAATTATGTGACCTTAACACTTTATAGCTAAATGAAACAGCCTAAAATTTGAAAGAACCCAGAAAATCAGTTGCATCCTTCGTTATTTATATTAGTTGCTGAAGAATCAGAATTTGGAATGGCAGAATGAGATTCAGTTTCAAAGTAGAACATTGGTATTTCAAGTTAGAACATTCTCAATCCCATCACTTAATGATGGTATCACAAAACTTGTTCACATACCGCCCAATTATGTGTCTTTGACAAGCGTCTAGCGAGAGCATGTATGCAATATGCAACATCAGCTCGAGGTCTTGTAGCAGAAACCGCAGCAAATATTGCTGTAAATGCAAACAAAAACCACACTCATCAAGTCCAAAACTCATAGGTATAATAGATGCTCCCTAGTATGAAATACTCAGCTTGTACCAAAGAAAGTGATGAAAAGTAAGTGTCATGCTACAAAAAATAGCTCAATTCAAAGAAGCTAGAACACAAAATTTAAGAAACACCTAACCTCTTATGTGTCTCTCTTTCGCCGGGCGCTCAACATGATTCGTGGCCTTGACAATTGCTACATCTAACTCCTAAAGAGCCCCATCAAGTTGGAAGGAAAATTAGCATTAAGAAAGCATGTTAAGCAAGAAAATGATCCCAGAAAAACTCCACAAGTATAAGAGAAGCCCTGTTGTGAAAAGAAAAACACCTTATAATCACTGTTAACTTTAGCCAAGCTGATGGTGGTGGTGTCCTTGATAGACCCCAGATACTTCCTCAGACTACTATTTGTGCCACCTCCTGCCATCTACCGCCTGGATCACATAATTCAATCAATTTATTCGAAACTGGCTTCTACAATTGAGGAAAAGTCATAAATATTAACATAAGAGTTGAAAAATGCACATATTCATTACTTGAACAGCAACAAACACTCAAACATAACCATTAACCAGATCAAAAGCAGTTCTTTCACTGATTGAAACACCAATGAAGCCTTTAATTTTGATGAGAGGCTCAACGCCCAAAACTTATGAAGATTGAATTTTAACCCCATAAGTCTATGATTTACTGTTATTAGTCAACTTAATCTAATCTAATAAACAGAAATGAAAGGAACATAGTCAATTCCACAATAGCTCTGGAACCCAGGTCAGAATATGAGCTAGAAACATTTTTTTTAAAAAAGAAAAAAACATAGGATGGAGAGAATCTTGTGCACAATTAAGTTGAACACAACACAATCAAAACCAGATTTACACAGAACAAGCAATAATGCTGAAAATAAGGATCCAAACTTGAGTACCCAGAAACAAAATAGAGACATAAATCAACAATCAGCAGCAGCCCAACATCAGCTTGAATTTGAAATGAAGTTCAGCTGATGTGGGCTGAAAATTGAAAAATATCAGCAAGCTCAACTCGCCTCACCTCAAACTCAAGAGTGCCCAGAAGAGATAGAGAGAGAAATGAGTACAAGAGAGACAACGAGGAGCTGCAAATGATGAAAAGTCGACCCAAAAAAAGAGAAGAGAAGGGAAGGGAAGAGAAAGACAGGACAGGGCAGGAAATAGAGGAGATTATAAGTGGGAGTTAAAAAATGGAAATTTTGGTTTGGCTGGTTCGTCGGCGCCCCTTGGAGCTTCTGACCTTTGACTATTCAGGCTACCTGTTTCTTATTTTTTAAAAAAAAAAAAAGTGAGATGGGTGCCAGTCAGTGACCGATTTAGAACTTTCATACACTAATTTATATTGTAAAAATTTTAAAAATTTTATTTGTAGTACTTGGTTTTTATAGTTATATTCTTTGCAAAATATTTATGAATTTTTATATTAAATATTACTTTTTTTAGCTATTTATTTTTTTATATGTATCGACTGCTCGAAAACAGTTATTTCTGTAAGTAAATACTATTGAACAACTACTAAAGGAAAATAAACCTTTCTTTGAGATTTAGAAAGTGATTTAGTGGTTCCTTAATCAATCTTGACGTAGGTAATCAAAAAAGGTAGTTGGTTGGTATTTGTTATGCAAAAAATTCTCTATTTAGTGTATGCTCTTTAGACATTAGTAACTTTTACGTGATAGCTAAGTATTCAAAAGACATAATATTAACAAGATCAACTATTCGCGAATAGATTCATCAACATGGACAACAATCCATTTAAAGATGACTTTTATGCGGATTATGAAAATTGCACCAACTGATTTACTGCTCAAAACTAAAAATCCGATCATCAAAAATAATTATAATTGGTTAGTTCAACACTTTTAGAAATCACCTCAAAAAATGTGTTGAACTAAATAAGACAATTTGTGATTAAAATAAAATATATATGTATGTAGAGATGGTCTAATATTTAATTTTTTATCTAACGTGGCTCTATATTCTCTTCAACTTTGCTTTTTTAGAATAAGTTTAGCTCAATATAGTGTAGTAAATAAAAGTTCAATTCAATTCGATTCACCAAAAATAAGTTTAATTTAGTTCAGTCAACATTAGTTAAGTTCTAACTAGTTCAGCAAAAATTCGTTGAGAAAAAATAGAACTTTGATAAATGTGGAACTCTATATGTATAAACTTTAACTATTTATGGAAAATAAATACTATAATCATATATTGATGTGCCTTAAGTTTTATGTATTTAAGTATAGAATAAATTATTTAATAGGAAATATCGAACTTAAAATTCCAAATTATAAGATGATTTTAAGTTGGAATCTCATCACACTAATTTACTTTTGCCTCTTACATTGATATATATGTCACCGTCTCTTCATTAAAGCAATAGCTCAGAATTTTTATCCAGGAAAGGAAGGCATTTTGGGTGGGCAACTTGCAAAGATGCATTCAATCATGCAACCCAAATTTGCAAAGATAGCTTTGCAAGGTTTGCATGATATGATATGATATATGATACATCGAGCAAACTGACAATGCATGCATTAAGTTTGGACAGATTGCTGCCTTCCAGTACACATTGAAAAAGATTATTCATTTTTTTCAGCATCTTAAAACATGACTAAAACAATTATCACATATTGCAAAATCCTCCTCCGCCACTCTCTACTGTTCTCGACTACTAACCTAGCCGTTCCTTACAATCGCTGAAACGAACATACCTATAGTGGCTGTGAGCAGTTAGGAGGTAGTTGGATTAACGTTTACAAAATAATGTCAACAGTTGCGAGTGGTTGGAAGTAGTTGGAAGGAGGTGAGAGCAGTTGGAAGCAATTGAGAGCAGTTAGGAGGGATTGTGTTTAGCGGTTGGCAATGGTTGAGAGCAGTTGGAAGCGATTGAGAGTAGTTAGGAGCGATTGTAAAAATGCCAAAACGAACAAACCCAAAGCAAAATTAATAACCCGATTGTACCATTTGATTCCAAGACTGAAACAGGTGACGCCACTTTTCCAACAAAATACATAATGGATCCTAATAGGGGTAAAAATCCTCTTATAAATAAAAAGTTACATTTATGTTAACAAAATTGTTATTAAATTGACTATTAGCATTAATTAACATTGATAAAAAACAAAACATAAGAATTATTATTGACAAAATGACTAATGACAATCTCTCTTAAGGCAAAGAAAGTCAATGATTATAGGCCTCCCCCTCCCCCCCCCCCCCCAAAAAAAAATAATCAAAAACCACATGTTAGATGTAATATAACAATGTCCCCCTTTTTTTAATATATAATTTTATTAAATGAAACCAGTATTTTTCAAAAAAAACTCAAAGTATGACAGATTGTATGGGCATATAGCTCAACAACAACAAATTAATCTCATGAAAAATTATAACATAAAAACATATACTCCTATTTAGTTAGCTATATAGACATTAATACTTTGTATCAAATTTGACATTGCGATTACATGTTGTACTTCAATTTGTTCATAAATTTAAGTTTTCCTTCCCAAATTTTAAAAACCTGAATCTGCTAAAAGTAATTTATCTAAAAAATTTAGATCGAGCAAAATCAATATCTAGCTCTACAACTTGAGAACAAAGTTACTGCATTTAAAATTCACAACCCATCTAAGTCGATTTAAAAGAAATTTTAATTTCATAGTAATTAGATATGCATCCGATCCAAACTATGCACATAAAAAAAAAAGCTTATCTCTAATAATATTTGTCCCATCTTTAGTTTAATTTATAAATATTTTATAATAAAAATATTCATATTTTAAAATATTCGTAAAAATTTAAATTTAAGAGTGACTTCGACTTTAAGGTTCAAATCTCCACTACATTGCAATTAAATTCTTCCAAATTTATCCATACGGATGGATTTCGACTTTAACTAAAGCAAAATACTAAAAATTCAAAATTAAGATTGCAAAAAAAAAAAAACTAAAAAAAACCCCTAATAGTAGCTAGAGTTTGGAAAGTCTAACCGACATGATAACTCAACTCCAACCCAATCTGAAGTTGCGTAGAGAAACTCCAATCCGACACGAATCAAATCGATTTCGATCTAAAATGGACATGACTTGACGGTTTAGTTGAAAAACATATCATTTTTTTAATTTTAAACAGATGTAAACTATTTACAACACTAAAACAAAATAAACTTATTTATTAAATAGGCCAACTCAAACTGACCCGTTAATAACTCCTGCACTTGAGAACAGTGAGTCGGTGCTGTCCTCCCTACCAACCGGAGTACATAGAGTGGCCTCAAGATTTGTCATTTGTGGCTGGCATGGGACCCACATCCAAGCAAAGGCCGCCCCACAACAGCAATTTATATATAATATGCTTAAAATATCTGCTGTTAGATTAATAATATTTGCCACAAACATGATTCTATACTTTGCATTACATAAAGCAAGCGAAAGGCATTTTTAAAATTTTATATTTGACTTTTCTGTGGTGATTTAATAGTTATATTATTTATATATCATAAATCATAATTAATTAGTGGAGTCTTTTTTTATTTGATTAATTTATGAATTTTGTATTATCTCAAGTATTCAAAATTCATGCCTTGTTTTTTCCCCCTAAATTAATTAATAATTTTTATTGCCAGATTAGCCTAATTTGAGTTAATCTTTGAGTGATTCAAATATAGATGACATTAATAAAATTGTCTTATTTAAAATAGTAATAGAATAAAAACTGTCTAAATCAGTACAATAATAGGAATTATACAGTAACTTTTATTTCTATCATATAAAAATTTGCACTTGTTGTAATAAATTGCAAGACATACATAACTTAATTTATTTTCTTCTTCCATAGCACTCAACTTAAAGAAGTAAAGTTGTTTCAGATTATACACTTTTTTCTTTCGATTATTAGTTGGGCAAAGTCTGAAATACATAAACAAGAGTAAAAAAAAAAAAACAACTTCTAAATGATGTAATACTTGTCTTCAGCTTACACTAAAAGATACTCTTAGTCTGCACATACTGTAAACTTACTTTCTTTTCTCTATCTCCTTTCTTATACTCCCAGTAATTCTTCTAATGGCAAGTGTTTCATCACCTATAATAGTTACTCTAATTTTCTTGCCAAGTTCAATCGCCTCTTTAGCAATTTCAATCAGAATATATAAATCTTACAATGCATTGCATGACGACTCTTCATACTATACACTTTGACATTGACTTTTAGATAATTTTAATGAATATTTTGGAAGAACTTATAAGTTGCATAATCTTTGAAAAGAAATTTATATTATAAATTGATGATGTGGTCGATGATGACAATGAAATAATAACATCCAAGGGGCGGTCCAATAACTTTGTTGCTAATTTCCTATCAGGCTTCTACATATATATTATATTTAAATTTAAAATATCACTAAATAATTAATATTGAGTTGAATGTCTTGTCTCCTTGGGGCTCAGTCAAAATTGTACTGCCTCTTCTGGAAGCCAAAAATACATGGCCAAGGAGAGTATACCATTCATTGCCCTTTTTCACATCTTGACTTGAAATTGTGACATTTATTTATCATTTATTTATATTAATTTTTTAATATTTATGTGGTGTTTATTCATAAGGAAGTTCTATCAACATAAGTTGACTACACAGAGTTATACTGCTCAACTGTTGTGAAAACACAGAGAGAGCAGAAATGCCCACATTGTTTCATGTTTGATGCATCATATCTACTAAATTTTTGGTCACTTTTCGCCAACCTACCCATTTGTCTTTGCCTTCCCTGGCACTATGTATCTACTGAAACTATTTATTACATGAATAATAAATAATTAATAAATTATATAAAAATATTGTATCTAATAATTTTTTTAAAAAATAGTGAAAAATTCACAATTAGTTCTGTTCATAAATAATTTTAGGATGAGGGTTTTTCACTTAACTTAAAAAATTTATTGTACTTCTTTTTGCAGAAGCTGAAACAATTTTTTTCAATATATTTCACTATACTTTTTACATATAGTTATTACAATAAGAAAATTCACAAATTTTCCATGCACTGTATGGGTACAGGGAATAAAATAAAACCGGCCTTCTAATTTTTTGACATGTCACTCTTACACAATTTACCTTTTTTATAAAAAATTTTGCATTCTTATTATTAGAAGATATTAGAAGATAATTCATTATACCAAAAAGTACACATTATAACTTTTAACAAAAAACAATATATTATATTACAAAGATTCTAGCATTATATGGTCCAATTAATTCAATCACGATAAACAACTAATACATAAGAATGATATTTATTGAGGTCAAAAACCAAGTCTAATGACTTTCTTTTTCTACAATTATTATTAAGTTAAATGGCTAAAAATCACATAGTTGAATTGCAAAACAAGCAACTCAGCAGAAATCAGACCACTTACTAGCTAAATCTAACTACTAACTGGCTAAATTTAGACTTGTGCTCTGAATAGCTGGCCATGAAACTCCCATCTATCAAAATAGAAGAATCCAAGTCAAGTATTACGGACTTCTATAGACCTATGAGACTATTTATTCAAACACAGGTGGAGAGTTAGCTAAAGCTTTCAACATGCAGTTTCAAATGAAGAACTCGCAAACCAAATATTCAGTATGGAAATGACAATTCAACTAATTAACTCCCATACATGAACCAAAAACGATCAATAAGAAATAGCATCTATGATTCAGAAAGACAATCGAAGTGTCGATGACTCGTGCGGCTTGGGATATAGGCATGGATTCAAAATGTGGTCGAACAGCGATAAAACAGCTGCATTGAAAAGGTTTGAAGTTGGGCGAACCGCATTTTCATAACGCGACATGGAACGCAATTACTGTATTAGAGCGATCTTGCCGTACTACTACTGAAACCGAAATCGCATTTTGAATCCTTAGATATAGCACGAACAGTTGGTTTGAAGTTTGTTGGTGATAAGCAGTAAGTAATTAGCTGAATTAGGTACAACTTGAGGAGCAGTAAGAAAACCAAGCATCAATAAGGTTAGCAAAGCTAATTCGCGGTTCCAAAGGTGGAGGCATGTTATCTGGTGGGCATTTACAGTTCAGGAATTTCTTCGAAGAGACTGTTTATTGTTTACTCCCTCCTGGTTCGATGGCTCCAAGGGTGGTGACTTGTCATCCGTTTGGCTATTACTCTTACCGTTTGAAGTTTCCTTTGTTGAAGGTGTTTTGTTTGTGTGGTGGCATGGATTCAATTCTTTCTGTCTTTTTTGATGACATTTCTTTTTGAGATGAATGGGATGGCTAGCTGTATTTTATTAGAGGGGTGTTCCTTATTGTTTGAGGTGTTTTGTTTTTGTAGCATGCATTCAATTCTTTTTATATAATTTGGTGACATTTCTTCTTGAGATGCAGAGCTAGCCATATATTATTAGAGGGGTGTTCTTCATTGTTTGAATTTAGGACTTTATCTTGTAGTCCAAAGATGGTAATGTTTTGTAATCCTAGTAGCCTTGAACTGGGCAAGCTATTGTATCGTTTTTCTTACTTCTTTGAAACCCTAAATGATTAAAAAAACCAAAAGGTTCAAGAATCACTAATAGATGCAATGGATGGTATATGCTTGCCCCAAATAGTGTGGAACCTTGGCCGTAAAAGCCTGCCTCATATAACCAATGATAAATGGCATGACCATATGGTATATATTACATATAATGCTCAGCCAAGCTTGAAATTTGGGGATGTACAACTATCCCACTGTTTGAGCCCTTCACGCTACAAGAGAACTCTAATAGTTCTCTCACTAATTTTGACAACAAACAATCGCCACAAAATTGAATTTAAGAAAAAAATAATGTCACAGAAAATCGACTCAAAATTCTTGGAGCTCACGGGCACCTTTCAGGATCTTTTAACCACAGCTGCAGCAAAATTGGGATGATAGCTGAACTCAAATGAGATCTTGAGAGCTGGATCAACAGCTCCAATGCGATTAATGACGTTCAAAGCTATGCTATTGTGCTCTGCAATCTGCTCAATGCATCGGAGTTCAGCCAATTTGTTCGGGTCATTCCCAAAACTGCTCTTCAGTTCCTTTGCAATCCTCAGAGCATCCTTGAAGTGATTATCTACGAGTGTCTACAGGATAAAAGATGTGTTAATTGATGTAATCTAAAGAAATTAGGGAAGCATCCATCCACCAGCACCTCAATCCCACAGGGTCTGAATACTCCCATCTGAGGTTAGGGTCTTGGGACATACAGTTTATACTGACTTAAGCGGTCATGACCCTTTCATGATCACAGAGAAAACACAAAACCAAACAATGTGCAGGAATCTCGTCAGTTTTTTGTTGTTCTTGAGCCATTTTCTTTTTTTGGGGGGGTGGGGGGGGAGACGGAGGTGTTGGTTGGCAGGATGAACTGCAACCTTACCCCTGACTTTGAGAAATGGTGTTGTCCAGCACACCCTAGATTTAGAGAGTGGTGACTTCCTAGTACTGTGCTGATCGACAGCAAATAAGAGCTTTTGTTTTTGTGCGTCATTATGTAAAATATGTAACCAAAGAAACTGTCCTAGGGTGACTTTAAGTTGCCTACAAAGTGAACACACTACAAAGAAAACTCATTACCTCAAAACTATATGCATAATCTAAAGAGTCCTCTGCTATCAGTGACAAAGTAGGTGTCATAGAATACTCACTGAAAGCACAGCTTGTGTAGTACATTCCTTGAATGACTGGTAGGAGATGTGATCGGGTAGACAAGCTTTTTGCAAATGCTCAAAGTGCTGCATGAATCTCTACAAGGAGGAACACGGGAGGTTTTGAGTGAACAAATATGAACTATTGCTGATATTCATGCTATAAGACGAGGAGTAGGTGATGGCTCAGACACCAAATGTCTGGAAGACAGAAAACAAGCATCTACGTGAGTAAATGATGAAATGATCATAACAAAATACCTCAAATTCTGAATTAAAAGGGCTGACAGGCTGCAAGATCTTGAGCTCATTCCTGAGCGCAGCAAGCATCTGCACAATGTAACTCCTCATTATGACATCAACATAGTATAATACATTTTGGGTAATATGATACCATGTGCATGGGGTACCACGCAATTTAAAAATCTGTGTTTAGGAGGCATGGCTACATACATAATCTCTTTGGCGACTGATTCGATGCCTGGGGATTTTTTTTGGGGGGGGGGGGGGGGGGGTTTGTTATGGTGGCTGTTTGTAAAGTGTGTTTGGGGCAGCCATAAAGTCATGGGCTCAAGGCCATCACTTCGGCCTCTCACAACACAGGTTTCTGGGTGGGGTAAGCAGCTTGACAATAGACCATGTTGACAGATCCACCTGGGTCAGCTAACGGCAGGAATAGTTGGGGCTCTTTTATTATTCTATAAATAAATAGCCAAAAGAAAAAAAATACAGCTGAATTCCACGAGAACATCTAAACCATCAAATTTCAAGCAGCAGATCATTTACCATGGCAAGTCCTTTGGCAAGACATATATAGCAGTTAAGCAACATGACAGCAGGAGGGATCCGGTAATCCTTGGTTGTATCCACAAGTGACTCTCGTTTCTTCTTCCCCTTCCTTTTAGCTGATGAAAAGAGAAGAGTGTCAATGCAAGCAAATGTTATACAACAATCAAGAGTCTATTTGATTCAGAGGAATCCTTTTCCATCCACATTCGGTTTCTTGCATAGAAATGATGACAATAGACTAAGCAAAACAAGGAGAAATAAATTTTAGCCAGAATTTTCCAAGAACAGGTTTCCTGGAAGAAGAATGCATTCATTCGGATTCCGACAAAATAAACAAACCAAACCTAAACCAAAGAGAATGCTATAAGTATCTTGAGCAACAAGTTGTTCACTATCAACCATAAAGCCGCAAGCTTTAAACTGTCAGAACAGCTGGATCAAGTGATCTCCAAGGCCCTAGGATAATGGTGATCTCCAAAGCAGTGCAAAATGGTAATACAACTAGCACATGTTCTCTGACAAACGTTTTTAATGAGGTAAAAGCATCAACTCTTCTCTCAAATTGGAAATCAATATTCAAAGACCTATGCACGTCCTCATAATAGGAGTTTCATAATATGCATTGCAAATACTGTAGCAGACCACCAGAGCTGTCTCAAACCTGAGTCGGTGCTGGCAAGGATCTTCAGATGTGTTTTCTCTGCAAGCTTAACCAATATCACATACAGGTACCAGTATACCATGCAATATTCTTCAGGAGAGTAAAGATACAATTCAAAGCCCAATGATAGAAAGCGCAAAGCAATCCAATATGTTTGCTCCTCCACCCACATTAGTATGTGCCTGATCAGTTTTGTGCATGCATTCTGCAAACCAACTAAAAGGAATAAACTAATCAACCATCCACACCAGCTAAAACACATCCCCTTAGTTTCTTTTACCCTTTCTCCACGCTTCTGCTCTGAAGGAGGGAGCAATGCAACAGCAATCATCTATAGAATTTCCATTTATTTTGTTTGAAAGATTTAAAATGGTGAAACCCATGAGGACAATTGGACAACAGAATAGCACTCCTCAGTTCACAAAAAAATTCCACATCAATTTATATGAATACTTATCGCCCTCTCTTTCCTCTCACCAAAACAAAACCCACTTAGATAAGCAGTCAGTTTCATCAACATACCTCCTCAGATAAGCCAGACAATTCCCCAAACTCCTTCCTGAAAGCATGTTCTAGCTGTTAAAAATGAAACACGACAAAGAAATGAGCTTCTTTCATGAAAAGATTTCTGAGACGGTGTAAATATACCTGCTTTGGAAGTCTTAAATAATATGGGGCCTATGACTAAAAGAACAAAGCAGAGAATCTAAAACAATTTAAAAGATTTCTTGGGTTTAAAATTCTGCAAAGATAAAATTAAAACACATGCTCACTGATTTGAGTATAAAAAAAAAAATGCAAGACGACATATCAAGTGGACAATCAGGAATAACAAGGGCACGATGCTATCTCCCAAGAAACTTTTTCTTGGTTTTCCAAGAGTGCAGGGGACTCTGAGACACATGCTAGTGAAGCAGCAACTCCCCCCCCCCCCCCCCCCCCCCCCCTAGTTGGGGGGGGGGGGGGAGGGGTTAATCTTAGATAACTTGTGAAAGAACTCCCTCCACATAAAAAGTTTAGATCTGACAAAAAAACATCTTATCAAAATCCAGTATCTCCTGCAAATTTATCTGAGTTGCGCATCCAGAAAATTTCCAGGTCTGATAGGTCGCACCAAGCTTGAAACAAAGTCGGCAACTGAATTAAATCCACCAGTGTGGAAGTTGGGGGAAACAACGGCTCTGGTCAGAGGTGAAGTTGAATACATCTGATCTCCAAAGACCCTGGTAGCATTTAATTGACTGTCATGACCCTGTAGGGCTTATATCAACTAGTGCCATCTGCTACTCATCAGCTACTGCTCTAAACAGACTGTTTCCGCTGCTCTGCTACTCAGGATGCTACAACATAAAAATGCAACCAGGAGAACATAACTTGGGATATAACTTCTACTTTTTTTCTTCCCACCAACTAAATATAATGGTAAAACAAGATTGCATTCATTAATATACATGACAAAACTCAAGCAATACAAGCAACAAAGAAACTACAACCCAGTAGTTAAGTCCAACACTCCAACTCACTAGAAGCCACAAAGTCTCACTAACTAAATATTTTAAATAGTCCTTAGTCTCTTTTTTGATAATAAAAACACAAAAGAAAGACCAAGTTGTTCTTGATCTTAGGGAGGGCAAGCAAGGAAATAACCTTAAATAGCAGCATCACAAACCTTGACATAGATAACACGCCAATCTTGTAGAACTTTCCCAAGCTTACGTCTTTGCCATGCAACATTTGTGCAAAGAATTCTGAGCAAATTGATCAAAAGCTGCATCAATTAACCGTTCACCTTTGATAAATCATGAGATAAACCATTTCTCAAAGTGGAAAAGAGAAACAAATGCTGATAAATTACCGACCATACTGATTCATCCGTCTAGTAACAATCATGATGAACAAGATTTTAGTTGTCTAAGACATATTATCACTAGCTAGCAAAATGTGAAGCTTATGCTGGACAGATACAGACTTCGTGGAAAAGATTGTTACAAACTCAGTTACTGGAAGCCAGATTAAATTATTAAAATAGTAGATTTAACAATAACCTGTACTAGTTGCATAAGTGCTTCACTCTTTTGGATATCATGGTTCTTCAGAGATTCAGGCAATGCTGAAGCTTTACATATGACATGGAAGATAGGCTCCCGACCATATAATTTCCCATCTTGAATCAACAGAGCCTGCAACCAATAAGCACATGACAATCAGAAACCATATTCTCATACCCACCTAGGCTCACCCCCCTCCTTTTTCAACTTATGAACTTTCAGAACTCGAGGGAATATCAATTTTGGTTAGGTTGCCCAAAAAATTCTGCATCACAATTAGGAAGAAAGGGCAACTATGTTTGAGAACCAAATAGCAGGGCGTGTGTTAAACTGCTAATATCTGGGAAATAATGCTTAGATTGTCAAGGACCTGCTTGAAATAATCTCTAGATCATACTGGGAACGCTTATGGGTTTCAAGAATAAAATTTATTAGCTATGTTACACGAACTTGGGTATGGGTGTGCGACACGGGTACATATCTGTGTGTCGGATTCCCCTTGGGAAAAAACTTAGGACAGACGGACTGTCCTAAAATTGGACACGGATACGGGGACACCACTACTTATATATTTCTTGTTATTTGTTTTAAATTTCAAGTTAAACTTTGTTTTAGTTGTTGCAAATAGTTGAAAATTAAATAAAAGTTCATCCATTTAAAATTAGGATAACCATTTTAAGTCGAAGTGTGCCTACATATATATTATTACAAACACAGAATGCAGCCTATAAGTGAAAAGGGAACTTGAAAAAGATTTGGGCTTTGAAGAGAGCCCAAATGTTAGCGCAGGCAGCCAGGCCCAAAAAAAGGGTAGGAAGTTACTAAAAAAAGAAAAGTGAAACCCTAGTTGAGCTTTATTGACTAGCACCGCATCCAACAATAGAAAAGAATGGGGAAAAAAAGAAAATTATGCCGCAGAAGGGGGGAAGAGGAAGAAAAGGACAGCGGGAAACAACAGCGAGAAGAGAAGGATTGATTCTTGAGCACCCCATTCCAGGTTAGCCTCCTCTTCTTCTAAACTGCTTCATCGACAGATCCGAACTGCAGAAACATGGTGTGGCTTTCAACTTAGACGTGTCTGATTGCACATGGCCGGATCCAACATGTATCCAAGGATTCAAAATGCGGTTTCGGTCGCAATTTCGGTTTCGGTCGCGGAACGGCAAAATCGCTCTAATACGGCAATTGCGTTCCATATCGTGGCTATCGCGGCATGAAAACGCGGTTCGCCCAACTCCAAAACCTTTCCAATGCACCCGTTTCGGCACGGTTCGGCCACATTTTGAATCCATGGGTGTATCCCGCATTGGCACCCATATAGAGTCGTGTCGAGTCAACCCGGGTACGGCGGCCAAATGCCGAGTCAGAGTATCATAGGTTATTAGACTTAGAATAGATGCATCACCTAAAAGATTTTTTAAAAGTATAGAAAGCATCCCCTAAAGAATTCCAATGTCATTCGTGCCTTGATCCTTCTATAAAATATACATATTTTTCCTTGTCAAAAAACACGATTCCAATGTCATTACTCCTCAAGGGCTTCAAGCTTTTCAGAGAATGTAGGACCTAGGGCATCAATAAGGAACTTTAAAATTAAAGCCATGTTATTTACAACATACCTGTCAGAAGGCACTAGATAGTATTCGTTCCTAACAAATCTAAAGCGCAGAATGCTGGCAAGAAATAACATTAACTTACCTGAAGATAAGCTCTGGCAACAAGGTCTGGTTGTCGCTTTTGGAACTCAACAACAAAATGCAAGACATTTTCTAATAGCAGCTCCAGTGAAAATGAACAAATAATGTCTAGATCATCAAGGAGCTTCTTGAAATAATCCAAAGCCTAGATGAAAAGAACGAGATAACTGAGACAGGAAGCATTAGCAGGAGTCATAAACAAGAACAGTCAGGCTAACCTCACCATTTCCCAGCTTAATGTTTTAATAGCACGAGGAGGAGCAGGAGCTGAGGTTCTAATGTTTAAATTATCATCAAAGCCAAGCAGTTGACAGCCAGAGGCAGTGGTCTCCGCCAGTAAAGCATTATTGTATGCTGAGCATCCCACAGAATGTAGAAAATCCGATGATTTGCGCAAATGTTCAAGTTCTAATAAGCACGAGGATATATGTTTTCTTGCCAACTCTAAGCCTCTTCCTTGCGGTCTCCTCATACACAAAAGAAGGTGATAGAAATGCTGCAACAGGAAAGCAAGACATTGAGTCAAAACTTCCATAACATAATTTATTTAGATCCAGAAAATTGATGCAGCCATCAGGATGGATCAGATTTACGCAAAACCCAAGCATCATGCGATTGCCGGCAAGAGATTGACTTCATACCCCATCTAGAAGTAATATTTTTTTCTTTTATTGCAAACTATGCACAGACAATAAGGCAGGCAACAGTAGATTGGATGAAAGTGAAGAGATTGATCCCTTTGTTTAACAATGAAAAGAACACATAATTGGCATCTCGGCGATTTGGAGTCATGAGAAGGACTACCGAATAAGCTTGCATAGGAACCTAATACTTATATTTAGAGGAGTTAGACATGGAAGGGAAGGCAAAAACTTAAACAAGTAGGGGAAAGCTTGCTCATATGAAGCAGAACTCTATCTAATGCTGTCAGAAGTAATGTCTCTTGAAAAGAACCCATAAGCTTGTTGAAGGAACTAACAATAGAAACATCATTCACCTAGGCATTACAAAGAAAGTAAGAGACTAAACACAAGAGCCAACCCTTCACTCACCGTGATTTTTTTTTTAACTAAAGAAACAAATAGATGCACACTCCCATCTCTGAGAGCATAATTAGCAAGTCTCTCAAGGAAGCAGCACCAAATCAATTACTATGTTGGAAATATATAGAACCATTTCTAACCTCAATAGAAATACGGGTCTAAAATCTCTGCCATCTTTCATGATAAACCTTCAAGGACCCAATTTGTATGAACAACTTATCACCTAGTTGACACTAACCAATTTCTTCCTTAGAACAGCTAAATGAGCTTCTTTTTTTTTTTTGATGAGTAATCAAAAGGTTGTGTTAGAAAGACATCAAAGGGATACCAACAATGTAAAAAAGGGGCAAAGACAAAAAGATCATGCCCTCAAGCTCTCATGCATAATATTATCCACAAAGTCCAAGAAATACATGTTTCTTCCACCATTAAATGCATGACTCCAATTATGTAAGATCCTCAAAAAGATGAGCTTGAAATCTTCCAAGGACAAAGCTTTGCACTCAAAACTCCGACCATTCCTTTCCTTCCATGTATACCACCAATTTGCCGAAGGAATCATCTTCCAAATACCACCAACCAAACTCTTATTAATTCTTCTTCTCCACGCCACCAAGGTATCTTTCACAGAGAAAGGTTGAACCCATCTAATACCCATCAAGGCTAGAGACAAGTGCCAAAGTGATGAAACCCAACTACAATGAACAAGGACTTCGTCCACCATCTCTTCTCCCCAACAAACATAAAATACCTACTTGGCCTATTAAAGTTTCTCCTGTTAAGCATATCCTCTGTGGGGATCTTGCTTTTAGTGGCTGCCTCAGCAAAAAAGCACACTTTTGTGGGCGCTTTAGACTTCCAAATAGCCTGTAGAGGAAAATTAGGGCAATTCCCACCACTGTAAAGCTTGTGGCAGAAACTCTTGACGATAAAAGAATTACTAGAGTCATAAGGCCAGATAATTTCTTCAATACCCTCAAGAAGAACCTTCACCTGGGCAAGTGAAGCAAAAAAATTACAAACACTTTCCTCTTTCCAATCATTGGGGCACCCAGAAAATGTTACATTCCAATGACTTTGGTCACCGTTCCAAGACCACATCATGCATCGTGGCCACTTTAAGAAGGGCCATCCTAAAAAGCTCGGGAAATTGAAACTTGAGAGGTTGGTTTCCGCACCAAACATCAAGAAGCACTTTGGACCCACTCTTAACCTCAAAATGCACTAAGGATATGAAATGCTCCAAACCAGCTAAAATGGATTTCCAACAACCCACCCCATGGGCATTGTAGCTTTGCTTGCTCCACCAACCCCGACTATGAACCCCAACTTTGGCTTTGATCACATTTTCCCAAAGAGCTTTCTCCCCTTTAGCAAAAGGCCAAAGCCACTTGGTCTTTAGAGCTTTGTTCATATGACAAAGAAGTCTTATGCCTAGGCCTCCCTCTTGCTTGGAATAGCAAATCTCTCCCCAATTAACCCAATGGAAGCCAGTAATGGTCTCATTGCTGGACCAAAGAAAGTCTCTCATGATTTTCTCATGATGATTAGTGCTGCTAGATGCTAGCTTCGATAGTGAACAAGGACATGAAATAAATAGGGAGGCTCAATAAAGTGCTCTTCAGAAATGTGAGCCCACCCCCTTTGGACAAAAGCTTAGATTTCCACCCCATTAGTCTCTCGTGGAACCTTTCAACAATAGGCTCCCACACAACTTTGCTCTTAAAATTTGCACCCAGAGGTAGACCAAGACAAGAAGATGACAGGTAATCAACCCCACAACCAAAGAATGGAGCGAAGTGATGCAGCTCAAGAACATCACCAATTTGGCAGAAGAACCAATTGGCAGAAGAACACTTTTAGCTAAGTTGACTCTAAGCCTAGACATTGCTTCAAAAAGGGGAAGAGCACACTTCAAATGCCAAAGGTTACTCTCATCCGGTTTACAACAAATAAGAGTGTTATCAGCAAAGCGAAGGTGAGAGATCAACATGCTATCGGATTGAGAGTTATCAATTTGGAAACCTTCTAATAAACCCACCTCAGTTGCTTTAACAAGCATTCTGCTAAGTGATTCCATCACCAAGATAAATAACAAGGGGGAAAGTGATTCCATCACCTTGACGAAGCCCTCTTGAACTAGGGAAGAAACCTGAGGGCTCACCATTGATTAAAACTGAAAAGCGAACGGTAGAAATGCAGAAGTACACCCATCTCCTCCACTTGCTAGGGAAGCCCATTTTATCAAGAATAGTCATAAGAAAATCCTAAGAGACATGATTGAAAGCCTTCCCAATATCGAGCTTACACAGAATTCCCGATTGGTTGGAGTTGAGATAGGAGTCGATAGAGTCATTAGCTATCAAAGAAGCATCTAAAATTTGACGACCAGGAACAAAGGCATGCTAATAAGGCCGACAATTTTGTCAATGACTTTTCTCATGCTCGAGGCAAGAACCTTGACAAGAATTTTGTACACACTCTCGACTAGACTGATGGGTCTAAAATTCTTCATGTCAACTGCCTTGGCCACTTTAGGGATCAAGCTGATGAAAGTGGCATTCAGACTTTTCTCAAAGATGACAGCCTTATGGAAATCAGCAAAAAGTCCCATAATCTCCCCCTTGACTGTGCTCCAAGAATGCTGGAAAAAGGCAATGTTAAAACCATCTAGACCTGGAGCTTTATCCTTGTCGAAGTCATTGATCGCATTCCAGACTTACTCCTCAGAGAAGTTCTTTTCAAGCTCGAAAGCATCATCAAGACTAATAGAATCATAATCAATCCCCTAAAGGAAAGGCCGAAATGGTTGATCTTCTTGATAAAGATTAACGTACAACTGGGTAATTGCATATTTAATGGAAGAAAACTCCGCATGGTACTCACCATCCACCTTAATATCATGAATAGCATTGAATTATCTTCTACTATTAGCCATCCTGTGAAAGAATTCGATATTGCGATCTCCTTCAATCCAATGCTGCTTTGCTCTTCGCTGCCAGAAGATGTGTATCCAATTACATACGTTTGAAAACTCTTTCTTAAGATCCAACCTCTCAAATCTATTAGCAAAGGTGAGAGATTGTTGTTGCTCCTTTTCATCCAGACGCTTGACCCTATCCACCAAATAAGCCATCTTAGTGTAAAGGTGGCCAAAGACATCCATATTCCAATCTTTGAGCTTGGACTTGACAAAACGCAACTTTTTGGCTAGAATGAAACTAAAGGAACCAGAGACATTAAGTTCCCACCAAAAGAATTTCACAAGGTTAGAATATCCATCCACCTCAAGCCAAACATTTTCGAATTTAAAAGGTCTTTTCGCCAAATGGACTTCTCCAACTCGAAGTAGAATGGTGAAGTGGTCAGAAACAACCTAGGGAGAACAACTTGATGGAGTTCCTCAAAATGATCATCCCAATCAATGGAGAAAAGAAAACTATCAATACGGGATAAAGTGGGGACCTCCTCATGGCTAGACCACGTAGATAACCACCTTCTAAAGGAGGGTCAATGAGATTACAAGAGTTCATAAAATTCGAAAACTCTCTCATGGCGATGGTGCACCTCACTCGGTAGATCTCTCAGAGGGGAAACTAATGACATTGAAGTCGCCTCCTAAACAACAAGGAATATCCCAAACAGACATGAAAGTCCTCAACTCCTCAAAAAAAAAAAATAGAACACAAATTCTCATCATTAGGCTCATAAACACAAATAAGACCCCAAACAAAATTATCATCCAGGGACTTAAACTTACAATACATAGAAAAAGACCCAATTCTAGAGTCAATATGCTCTAATGTATGAGGATCCCAAATAACAATAACACCTCCCAAATGACCCATAGATGGTTGAAAAAGCCACTTGAGAGGGTGACGACCCCAAAGGCTAATGGCAACAAGACGGCTGACATGTTCCATTTTTTATTCTCGGAGAATGGTGATATCACAAGAAAACCCCCGCAACGCCCACTTGACACATCCCCTCTTAATCGGACAATTTAGTCCCTTGACATTCCAAGATAAAGCCTCAATACTAGGCCCCATCAAGCAAGGTCCTGCCCCCTACTTCTACTCCACCATTCTCTACAACCACTTGATCACCTTTCTTCCTATTAGATTCCAAAGAGGCTAGAAAAGAAAGCAACTCCATCTCTCTCCCTTCGATTGCCAACCCAACATATTTATAGAAAAGAACAATGCAGTCCAAAACCCATACAGAACCTCCCTCCACATCCTCAGTCGGATCAACATTTGAAGAGGTATCTCCATCAATTCCTTTATCCTGGCTTCGTCTTGGAGATTCCCCTGCATCAGACAGAGCCCTTCCCTGCTCATGCACAATGGTAGAAGTAAAAACATCACGATCAATCACCTGTTCCTTCCCATTTCTTTTCCTTTGGGAGTAAACAACCAAGTCCTCAGGAAAATGACAAAACGAAGGAGGCTTCTGTCCCCAATGCTCAAAATTCGATTCAGGTATCATAAAGGCAGAAGGAGAATTGCAACAAGAAGAGCTTGAAACAGATTCGGGATAGCTCTCCAAGAGATCCTTGAGGACCTGGAATTGATTAACACAAGGAGGAGGGGCAGGCGAATGATCATCATTCCGGGACTTCCCACCTCATGGAACGAAGTGAGCCTTATCCTTATCCTTAGGGGGAAAAAAAACAGACTAGAAGGTGAACTACCAGCATTGCCATTCTGATTATGAAGTGTTGCTAGCCCATTTTCCTGCAAATCACCTAGAGCAGTAGCATAAATGTCCCGTGAGCCACACAACCTGCACCCCCAACCCTTCAAGACAGATCTCTCATAACCACCCACACAACTTCAAACAGCATTAGCATAACTCAAAGGGCTCCCCTGTTTTGATCTCAAGTCAACAGGACCAATCTGACAGGACTTATGCTGAGAGGAGGTCTTAATACGCCCACTAATAAGAGACTTTCAAAATCTGTGTCACACCCAGCCAGCCATCTGCTTTGCCACCATCTGGAAAAATGATCGTCCTCGACCGATTAGAGCTCCTATTTTGCGTTAGCACAATGAACCATCCTTTTGGCATTTTTCCTCAACTGAAGCAACAGACAACTATGGCCAACTCGAAAGGTTCTCACCCACAGAGGGTCCCCTTTGAAAGAACAGAAACGAACCATCTCAATTACCAGCCCAAAAATAATCTTCCGTCCAAGTGAGATACTCGATTGCTCTAAAATCTCTAAATAGTCAAGCCCAAAAATTAAAAAAAGGGGTCAAGCCCAATATTGACTTCTCCTTATATGTAGCACCCATGTAAATAGCCAAGTACAATGTCAAAAAAAGAGCCTAAATGCATCCCAACATCGCATAAGCAACACGATATCTTCCAACGTTTCTGCATTGAAGCAAAGTTGGCTATTAATCCTGCCAGAGCTTCAAATAACATGAGAATACTGTGAAGAACCACATTCTGCCCATACTCGCTCCAAACGAAGAAAATAGCACGTCACCTTTTATTTATATGCTGGTACTTTTCAATCCTCGTATATTCAGGAAATGAATTTGATTTCTCTACTTCTTCTGCCAAAAGTACAATTAAGCAAAAGCGAGCGATAATAGATGTTTGCAGGGGAAAGAGATAATCCTTTGACAATTATGAACACGTGGAAAAAAAACAGTAACTAATACTTTACATGCCTGATAGAACAGGTCAACTGTTTCTAAACCTTATAAGAAAACTCATAGACCATGCCTGGCATTACCAATTTTCCACCAAAGGGTTATTACTTATTACTATTCACTAATCATGTAAGCCAACCAAACTAGGGAACATTAGCAATCATCACAATTGATATATCTTACAATTTAATTTGAGAAATTGTCTTGGTGTCTGGTAAATACCAAGATTGTTGTACATTCCACCTAGCTGCTATATATGACAACATGGCAGCCCAAATGTCTGAAGAATTGCACCCCGCTAGATCGTCAGTTGAAAAGCTTCATTGTTACTCCACGAAAATGAATTGATAGTGTGAAACTCTGTCCAAATTCAAATCCAATACCCCAAAAATCCCGCCACCAGGTAGGGTGTGGGGTGGTCTGATGTAGAAGTTTTACCTTTGAATTGTAAAATTACAGAGAAACTAGTTCCGATTGACCCTAGATTTAAAAACCATAAATTACCTGCCTCAAATTAAAAAAGCCTGAGGAGGAAAAAAGCTCAAAGGGTCCTAGGGCCCCGGACGCGGGCTTTTTAGACGCAAGGCGCACTTTTGCTGACAAAATGCTTGAAAATCATTCCAAAACCATATTTCTTTTAAAATTAGCTAGATAATGGCATCAAATAAATGATTTTCACCAACCACCAGAAAAAAAAGAGAATCAATTAAACACGACAAAATACAATTAAAGCATTAAACGCAGCTTAATTAGGTTACTACAAATTGAACCCCAAAAACATAACACATACTGCCAGCATCCAAGGAAGAAAGAGAGAAAGAGAGAGAGAAAACATTAAGAACTACAACAAAAAAAAGGGCTCGGTACCATTGTAGCACTGGAGGAGGCTTTCGACCTCCTTGAAGCCCCAAAAAAACAAAGGAAACAAAGAAAAACCTTTCATGGCTGTCCAATAACAAAGGAGGAGGATGAAGAAGGAAGTCTAAAAGAAGATAGGAGAACAAAGCATTTACCAGATTGTTGTCACCAGGGTTAGGGTTTCCAGCTCCAAACTCATACTCATATTCAATAGTAGCAATATGCTTTGTTTACTTCTCGTAGCATCTTGATTGAAAGGCTTCCACAAACAAAAAGAGGGGTCGAGGCCCCTTAAAGGTTTTTTTCTTTTTTTTTTCAAATCGTCTGTTATGATCTATAAAGCGCGGGCTTCATAGGCTTTGAGCCTCGGTCTGAAGCCCAGAAAAGCCTAAAAAAGCACGGGCTTCCAGAATGGGCTGAGCTTGACCCGATCCAAGGCGCAAGAGGGTGGGCTTCGGGCTTTTGTGAGCCTAGGCGCACCCCGGGCGTGCTCTTTTAAACACAGAATACCTACCACCCCATAGGAACGGAGCATAGGAAGTTTAGAGAGGTATTTTGCTTTAGTCTGTACAATTCAAGCTAAAAAAATAGTCCAAACTTGCCCTTTTTAGCTATACAGTGTGAAACTTTGTAAATAACCTAAATATAATTGGCATCACTGAAGGATACATAAGCTTGAGCCAGAAGGTGCACAGAACGCCCTCATCTTATCTGAGGCATGAGTTCTTGACAATCAAATCTCCTCCCCCCCCCCCCCCATTAGTCGAAATAAGGTGGTTTTTGTGTACAAAAATTTTTTTCCTATAAAGGAAACCCCCCCCCCCCAAAAAAAGTGGCCAGTTTTTGGCCATGACTAACTTGAAGCGCCTATCCACACCTAGGCATGGTTAGGTTCCTATTTGAACCAGCTTAAATGAAAAAATGGCCAGTTTGGTCCAATTCTTATACAGGACAATGCAACATGATTAAATCATGTTGCTCAAATAATCATCACACTTATGCCATCAAAGACACATTCCCCAAGCAGACGAGTAGATGACCAACATATGAATCCAAAGAAATGAAAAGATAACATAATGTTTGACAAATATTTAGGTTTTCCTCCAAAAAAAGTATAATAGAGATGACGAATTCAACTATCGTCTTCCTAATTCTACGAATATGCTTATAAGTTGGCATAAGCTGTAGGCCACAATTCATAAAGTTACCCAAAGATCAATTGGGAAATCCACCTTCTAATCCAAAATGAGTGCAAAAGAGAATTTAAACAAGAAGCATTTCCATTCTCATGCCTTAAAGAAATTCAAAACAGTAAAAAGAAGAGAAAATCATGCAATGATCCTGATGTAATTTTCCAGAGAAGATAAAGTAATAGAAAAGCCAAACGTATATAGGTTAAGACCTTACGAAATCGTAAACGGCACAACAGAGCTCGGCATAACCCTTCCTCCAGATCAGGATTACTTTGTAAAGGTACTAAGTCTGCATACCAAAGGCATGACAATGGTCACTATAGAATCTATAAACTAAATAAGTAAATACAAGGGCATTAAACTAGAGCAGAAAATACACTCCATTGACATTTTGATTACAATACTCCAGCAAAAAAGAAAACTTTCTGAGATAGGTACCTTCTACCACCCTCTTTTTGGCTGTTGGGGCTTTGCAAGCGCGCAGGTGCCGGCAGAGTGTCTCCTCCACTGCGTTTAGAGAAGACAAGCATCCTTCATCTTTTTCTCCGCCCAAAGGAAGACCAAAGGCCATTATGAACAAATCTTCTTCCTGTCAAATGATGAGAAACAGAATATGATCAGGATAATCTTCCCTTTCAAACAAGAAAATCTGAGACAAAATACACGGAAGCAATGAATTGCCTGCTTTATTATTGATCAAATTTTACTTCCATGGGAAAGGCTGAAAACCTTACCCAGCTTGGAATCCAACAAACAACTGATTGGACAAGGACTTTCAGTCCACAACCCCCCAATCACACACACACACAACCAAAGACACACACACACAACCAAAGACACACACACACACACAACCAAAGAAAAGGACAACTTTTCAATGGTTATATGCTAAGATCAGATATGACCCAAGCAATCTCAGGCCTATCTGGAAGGCAAGGAAAAAAATTATCAAATTTTAAGTTGGTTATCGGAAACTTAAGAATAATACAGCTAATGAAAGTTTTTTAAACGTCCAGCATTTTTCAAATAAATCCACGCTTCATTTTTGCTCACATCCAATTATCAAACTTTCATTTCTCTATTCTTTTATGCTGTGCCCATGTCCCAAATTTTTATAATGTAGGTCTCATACTTCATAAAGAGCTGCTATATTTTAAGTGAACTTTAATAATCGGTAAATACACTACCACCACTACCGACGGTGGAGATGAAAAAGACAGATCCACTGAATCGTGAAGTTAACCCAAGGCAGAAAGGTTTACTTAGAAACTGAAATTCACGCCTCCTGTATTTACCCAAATCCCAGGTAAAACAAATGCAATTCACTTCAATTTCTACTTGAGTGACCCTTAGTGCCATGCGCTCCACAAATATGACAATCTGGCCCTTTGCTCCAATCACCCTCATTGTTAATATAATACCTCTCTTTCCTACAAACAACATCTAATACAAGTCCAGTAATTTGCCTTTTAGAAAGCAGAAACTTGTCAATCGCAAACAAGGAAAAGCAATGAGGAAGAAACCTTGTACCATGAGGTTAAATAAAGTGGTTAACAATGATATAACCAAGATGCATCCCCCAAAAATAAACACAAAATATAGTAGGGTACCATACTTCATGTGTGCGTCCCTCCAACACAACTGATATGACCGCATTGCATGTGGCACGAATTATTCTGCAGTAAGAATGTAAAAGCGCATGTGGTGAAGTTCGGTCAAGCCGCAAAAGATAGATGCAAGAAAAGACTGTCTGAGCCAAAGAATGTCCCTTGTGCCAAGTTGCCTGCCATTACACAATGATGGCAATAAGTGGATGCACAGGCCTCCAATTAAAGAGGGAAAAACATCTCACTCCAGACTGATGATACCTCACATGCAAGGAGGTGGTCCATGACATCAATAATACGCAACACATCTGTAGTTTTATCACAACTTAATGGAACTGGAGCAGCACCACTATCAATGGCCTCATCAACAGAACAATATCTACCATTTTCCATGCCAGAATCCAGCTTCGGGTCCATTATCTAACAAACGAAACAAAGCATAAGAACGTGAAATCGGGAATTTTTGCATTGTTGCAGATGGTATGCACTAGACCAATAAGAATTGACTATATCAACCAAAACCCATAACCTGACTAGGAAGGCTTCCTAGATACATAGATTGCAGCAACCAAGAATAAAGAATCCATGCAACATTGATTAGAAGTGTTTCTCATAAGTCTCACCAAAATTCAGAAAGGGTACCAAGAGTCCAAATGAATTCATAAACCACACATTACAAAGACTGTAATACAGGAGATGTTAGGACTTAGGAATCTCGAAAGCATGAGCCATAAGAGATAACCGACACAAGAAATAAGTGCATTCTCTCAAAAAAGAACAAATAATGAGAACAATGTGCTAAGACAACTGCCAAATAGATATCATGAAGAGCTCTGATGTAATTCACAAAGAAATACAGGCCGGGAGGGAGCAAAGTTGAAGCAATTATAAGCACCTCCAAGGCAGACATGGCACCAAACAGACTGAAATTTTCACCGTGAATGAACTCGCCATCACGAAGTTCTGCCACCAAAGGAAATAAGAGATTATGTCGAAGAAATAAATCCAATAACAAAAAAACACAAAACCCCAAAAAGGGTACGAATTCTCCTTGTTAATACTGATCCAAACACTCCAAACTTGACATTAGAACAAACATCAAAACCCAACTAATGCATAAGAAATGAGATTGGTTTTCCTTCACTCATGTTTCGCACTTCCCGCCACAACGTATAAAAACAAAACTCATTTCATAGCACATGTTGCTATGATCCTCTAATGTATGGCTCCCCAATTCAACCAAGGCAATAAGAGCAATACCAGATGCTCACTGCTTCCAGCTAATTTTTCTTTTCTTTTTTTTGGTCCATTTAGCACTTTATAAATCAATCGAAAAGGCGTAGGGATCCAACAACACCAAGACACCAATGAAAGCTACCTTTTAGACAGAGAAAGCGAGAGAGAGAGAGACAGACAGACAGACCATTGCAGGCAGCATTGAGAAGAGGAGAAACATCAGCCCAAACAGTGCCATCGCCGGAAGGAATCACCGACGCCGTCGCCGGTGCCGGGAGTCCAATTTCCATGTACTGCTCGTCCGCCATCGCCGAGGAAAACAAGCATCAACGTTCAACGTTTTACGAGAGAGGAAGAGAGAAGCCAATAATGGCGGACAAATGGAATCCCTGTACAAATATCAATGGCTTCTCTCTCCCAGCGGAAATTTAGCAGTAGTATAGAGTTGAGAGCATCCGCATTGATCATCTAAAAGTTTGGATCACAAGTGATGGTCCACAACCTCCACATCATCTCATAAGTTAGTTTTTTTTTTCTTCTCTACATCTTATGGATTACCAACTTGGATCATCAAATAAAATAATATTTTATAGACTCCACTACTACTATATTATTGGGTTTTAGACTTTTAAATGCTTAGTTGGCAAAAAAAAAGAGAAAGAGAATGTATGGGGGGCGGATCATGGCCATGAGCTGGACCGTGGGGCGAGCGAAGCGGATCACTGATGCATGGTATTACTTGGACCGTGAGTCAAATTTTTGGCTCACGAGCCTTGCATTACAGATACTCTGAGTTCAAAGTGAAACAGGTAACGCGGAAAAGGATTTTTCGTTTGATTTTAGCAAAATCAGAATCTCTTGTTTGCTACAAAACGTCATGCACTCGTGCACCTTCTCGATCTCTTTTTTTCTTTTTCTTTTTTTTTTTGTGGTGGGCTGGGGGAGGTGGATTTTGAGCTTGGCCTAGCTCAGCCTTTTCATGGCCAAGCTCATCGGCCCCATCTATGTTTAAAGCTTTGGAGCCAACATGCATGATATGGCTTCGGGTTTGACTTGATCAAAGCTTGATTTGAGCTTGAATCAAATCGAATTTGAGCCTAATCTGAATCGGCTTGATAGTATACTAAGTCGGATATCCCAATAAAGCTCAGTTCAACTCGACTCGATTTAGCTTAATTAGTTCATTTTTCTTATGTGCTTTTTTTATAAATAAAGGAGGAATTCGTCAATTAAAGGTTACACGACATCTATGATAAGCATCATACTCATACGAATTCATAACTAAAATAACAAAATAAACCTTTCGATAGAGAAAGCTAATTGAAACTCTTCTTAACACTCCTCTTCTCAATTAATATTTCATAATGTAATTTTTAACAAGGATATCCACAAATCTTGTATGATCTTCTAGTTGAAAAGATTCTTTCGCTATAGTAGTCCAAAGTCTAATAATCTATGCTTGTTATAGGCCGATCTTATAATCAATTAACAATCCAAATCTACACAAGGAGAACGATATGAAGAAAAGTTGATAGAAATGCTATAAGAGTAAGAGACCTCACTGCCTATTAGAGGAAGGTACGGAAAAACTCTCACAAGTGGAAACAAATTTATTAGTAAAAATACTAGAAAAAACACAAATAAAGCAGAGATTGATGCATACAACTATATTTTGCTAGAGAGAGGAGAAGAGAGGAGGATGGGTTTTCTACAAAGATAAGTTTCTATTATGCGCTTGTTTAGCTTGGATCCAATACAAAAGTTTAAATTTTAGCTTGTATTGTAGCATTGAATTTGGAAACTTTTTAATAGAAAAAGAAAAAACAATGAAAAGAGTATAAAGCCAAGTTTAGCCAAGCAATGTGCATCCAAATGCGAGCCTAAACTTCATGCTAAGCAATGAACCAAGCTTTTATCTGACCAAGTCAAACTCGAGTGGGATTCGGGTTCGAATTAGCTTAGTTCAGCAACATCCCTAGTTACAGGAGTGATGAATTTCAATTTGGGTATATGTCTTACCACATCATTAAGATGATAGTGACATTTAGTTTATGCCACGTTGTGGGATAGAAATTAAGCAAAGCAAAACTTTTTATACACTTGATCATCCAACCCTTAACTTTTAATATAAAATAAAATAAAAATTAAGCTTTTAATCTAGGTTAAATTAAAAAAAAGATACTAAAATCCCCTAAAACACTCTTGATTTATTTATCTCCTAATTTTATCCTAAAACCACTACCTCTTTCTTCCCTTGTACCCATTTGAGTAACAAAAAAATAAATTAGATTTAAGAGCATTCATTTATCATAACAATTGGGAAACAATGTCAATATCTATTGAGTTGCTGAAAACTATATTGTATAAGTTTTCAGATTCTGTGAGCTCAGATTAATGAAATTACTATTAGCTATTTATTAGGTGGAAGATATATTAACTAGTTTAGGTTTCAATCGAAACATAGGTTTCTTTTATGTTCAATCACCTGCCTCAGAGCTAAGAGATGCCTTCTATGCTGATAAATGACAATATGGGGCCAGTTGGCCAAGATGACTATAGAACAAGGTTGTCAAAACGGAACCGATGAGTGAACCGATAAGGTTAGTGGGTTAATAGTTGGATCGATCCAACCAGTTTAGACCGGATAAAACCGTTTTATCATATTTTATTAAATTATGAATAATTTGTTATTTATGTAAGTAACTTCTAAACTTTAATAGGTAGAAAACTTTTAATAAGTACTATCACGAATTTTTAAATTAGAATGTTTTACTAATAAACAAGTAATAAATTTCTTAAATTCCAAACCTTTTTATGAATTTCCTTGTGAGTAACAAAAAAATAATTATTTAATTTGATAAAAATCAATAATAAAGTGGACAAGATATTTTTTTGGATTGTTAATATGCAATCAATTAATAAAAGGATTCAATGGATAGGGAGGAAAATTTAAATGAATAACAAATAGATATAAATTTGCAAATGAACATTTAATACAAAAGTTGTGTTGCTCACTTGGTTGGAGATCCAATAAGAACTTTAAAGTAGGCAGAGAGGGTTAGTGATTCAAAGTTACTTCATAGCACATTGTAATTTTTTAATGGTACCAAAAAAAAAAATAGGGGAAGGTCTTGAACTGATCTAAGTACCTGGTCCAATCATAAAAACCGGCGGTTTAACTAGCTTAGTAGGGAAGTGGTTTATTGCCAGTGATCGGACCAGACTGAACAGGCCGTCCGATCCGGCTCTAGTAACCTTGCTATAGAATAACAAATTTGCTAGAGCTCTCTTTTGCAGTCACCCCCCCCCCCCAATCAATGCCAATATAGCCTTATGATCTGTAGTGCGTGTATTGTAAATGTACTTTGAACGGTAGTTTGGAGAATGAAGACTTGTTTTGAAGTTTTAATTTAGCACTATCTTTTCCAAATATGGAGAATGTTAATTCTGATTTTAGGTAGTTTTTGGTTGGAATGAAAATGGTTTTCCCAGAAAATCATTTTTTGTGGCAAATGTTTTTTCACGAAAAATTAATTTTCATGTCATATTTTTCGTTGTTTGGCACAAGATAAATCATTTTTTATGAAAAAAAAAGAAAAAAGTCAACTGAATTGTTTAAATGACGAAAAATATTGACTGAATGGTTATAGTTGTGAGATAAATGTTAACCCAATGAAGGAATTTTGAGCTTAAAATTCATGTTTGATTTTTTCAATACTTTCTCTTGATGATTATTTTAGTGACGAAAAACATCAACTGAATTGTTGAAGTGGTGAAAAATATCGATTGAATTATCGTGGCAAAGAAAATGTTGGCCAAATAAAGGAATATCATATTCGAAATCTGGATTTGAGCATATCTTAATCTTCCTATCCAACGATCAAGATTCAATCCAAACTATTGAAATTGTTCTAGTGGTGAAAAATATTGACTACACTGTTTAAGGGGCAAAAGGTATCAATTTAATTATCATTGAGGAAAAAAAGTTGACCAATTGGACTTTCTTAAAAAACAAATAGGCTATAAATTATTGAAATAGGTTTAAAGAACACTCAAATTTTCTTCAAAATTCTTAAAAATCACAAATTTAAATAAGGTTTAAAAAATCAAGTTTCAGTATTAGGTGTAAATCTACGTACCCAAATATAAGATTGTTAAATTGCTGAGAGCTCACAAAAGACATGATATGTCTAGTCCTCATCGTGCACTTTGGTTCCTCAATTTAAGATGAGCTATTTGCACAATTGGCCTTGATTTAAAAAAAAAACAGGCTACAAATTATTGAAAGAGGTTAAAAGATCACTCAATTTTCCTTCAAAATTATTAAAAATCACAAATTTTAAATAAGGTGTAAAAAATCAACTTTAATATTAGGAGTAATTCTACGTACCAAATATAAGATTGTTAAATTGCTATGGACATACAAATACATGGTATGTCTAGTTCTCATCATGCACTTTGGTTCTCAATGCATAGTTTTTCGTAGTCCATTGATTTATCGGATTGCATTGGAAATACCATCCAATAAATATATCATCGATCACAAAGCATCAACCAGAAAAACAATTTTGAAAGTTCTCTGTTGGTCCCAAAAGCTCTGATAAAGTCATCTTATAAGGGGAATGAAATAGGATGACTACTAAAAAAATTTAAAAATTGGGCATTCTAAAACTAAGTTTTATGGTAAGTAAAATCAGAAAGTAAAGAGTAAGAGTTACTAATTACTAACATTGAAGTGTAGTAAAGAGATGCTTACATATTATAAGTCTGACAAAAATAAAGAAGAAAATAGACTGTATTTATTCAGAAAGATCTCGCTGTCCAAAAGGACTAGTCTCTTCCTAAGGTTCCCACTTAGGATGTCAACAATTGAATTAATTTCTCTTGAGTTACAACACGTACAAGTTAACACTAGTACTTTGACAATTTGTACAAGATCCCTTATGAACATATATATCTAAAGTCCTTTATAGTAATAAAACATACATCAAGCTCTGGCTCTCTCCAAAACTCTGACAATCTACTCAATGTCTTTTGTAAGTTGTAAGTAGACTTACCCAGAGTCCTCCATGGTTTGAAAACAATTACTTGCTTAAAATAGAATTTCCTTCAACTCTCCTACCTAACAAGGGATGTACCTAGCCTTACCCAACCAAAAGACCTAAACCTCAAAGGAACACAAGAACACACCAACAGTTTGGAATAGAGTTGAAAAATCAAGTAATCAGTCAAGTGATACAGAAACACCACACTTGATGCTCACTTGGGCAGTCACTTTCGGGCTTTTTGGATACAAAAACACCATCAAGAAGAGCTAAAATGACCTAGTGTATTATCACTTGAGCAGCCAACTCAAGATACCGTCGCTAGGAATTTTCAGAGCAAACTGAGTTGAACTCAAGTTCAATTTCAATATTGGATAATCTGAGTGTAATACAAAGAGAGAGAGGTTTATATATGACCTACTCTCTTACATGGCCAATGGCTGGGAAGCAAAAACAAGAAGTAAACATGCTAGTTACATCAGCCTAGGTTAATACAAGCTGATTTGAGCTGGAACTAGTGAATCATTGACACCTATTAGTGTCATTTAAGCTAATCAGATGAGGTGTCAACTAACTTAGCATAAATGGACTGGTTTAGGCTCTCAAAACAACCCTTAAGTAGGCTGGTATGCAACTTGCAGCTTGATTAAGACACCTAATGATCACCTTGGTGGCAAAGTACAGTAGCTGGATAAAAGGTTGTTTTGTGCTCGACATTAGCTGGTTAATAGCAAGGCATGAGGGAGCTAACTCCCATATTTTGGGGCCTTATTTGATAATTACTTTAACCCTCTTTCAAGGTCTGAGACCACGTGCCAGCTGCTTGCCATGAAGCGTTTGAATTTCCCTCCAAAACTGGACTGTGCTGGATGCCTGGATTGCAGTCCAGAAAGCATTGTCCTGAACTTGAGCTTGGTAGGCTGCTCTACTGTGCTCCAAAATTGCTACAACTTGTTTTATTGGACCAAGGACAAGTTAAACTAAAGGTGGGGGAGAGTTGCAGGTCTCTCGCAAACCATGATCATTGTTGATCATGTTCAACAAAACTGGCCAGACACTGACTGTGTTGAGGTTGGGCAGAACTGAATGTTGAAGATGTTCCTTGACTATGGTCATGACTTCCTTGACTTGTTCTATGTTAGAACACCCCTTGACTGACTCTTAGGCTCCTAGCTGTTCTTGGTAACTTGGTCTCCATCAACGAGTGCTATGAGAGTATGAATATGATGAGAGTGAAATACAAATTTCAAGCGTACAAGAGAACACTTAAATTAAATATGAGTAGAGAACCTTATTCTGTTGTTTGCACTCTTCTTCTACTACTTGAGTCTTCTATATATTGATAGAGCTTTGATGCTGGAAGACTATTGGAGATATCAACTAGTTGTCAAAGTCGAGCTTCATAGCTTTGGCCTTAGTTTCCAAAAATGCAATTTTGCTTTCAAGGCCTTTGACCTTTGATTTTAGGATCTGCTGCGAAATGCATGACTCAGTTAGGAATGATTCTTATGTTGCAATCTAGGTGACCCATCTTTGACAATGATACGTTTCATACTTTGACTCTTAAGCTAAATTGACATGTATTGACTCTTTGAGAATTACAACTTATGTGAACATCATGAAAGATACATACTATCTGTCTTCCACGATTCATTTAAGCATTGAGTTCATGCAAACAAAATTTTTCTTTCATTCAAAACAATCACATCAAGCATAAACATCAAGCGTACTTATAAATTCAAAATCTAATTGGTTAGAATGTGAATTGGAAAAGCATAGTAGAGAAAAATTAACAATCATGGCCACTTTTTGCGAAGTTAAGAATTGAGAGTATTACAAGACAGTAATTAATTGCTATTCTCTAATTCCATTGGATTTATTGCATTTTATTATGCACAAGTCCTTTTTTTCGTGGATTAGTGGTGGATTAGTGACAGAATCTGACATGTGTTTATTAACCACTTCTTTTTTCGTGAGTGCGTAAAAGAACCTACCGTTAACATTGGACTTATTGCATTTTATTATGTACAAGTCCTTTTTTCGTGGATTGGTGACGAAATCTAAAAACTAACTTTTATGGTAAGTAAAATCGGAAAGCAAAGGGTAAGTTAGAGTCACTAACTTCAATGAATCATTGAATCAACATGTTATCCATCTCTAATACAATACTGTCATGCCTGCAACTCTGGACTAGTTACGCAATTCAATTTGAAGTGGCAATGTTGTTTTTCCGTTCTCCAATTCCAATCAAGGTTTGGCACTACCAAATTGATTACTATGCTTAAATGGGTACAGAAAATAAGAGAAGTGGAATCCTTCTACCCTTATTTCATTGCAGCATACAAGGAATCCCATAAAATAAATTTGACATCAAACTAACTCAACATTCCAATAGCAATTCTAAGTGTATAGTAAATCCATTGGATTTATTGCATTTTATTATATACAAGTCCTTTTATTTTATAGATTGATGACAGAATCTGACATGTGTTTATTAATCAGTCCTTTTTCTCGGGGTTGCATGAAAGAACCTCACATTGGATTTATTGTATTTTATTATGTACAAGTCGCTTTTTTTTTCGTGGATTGATGACAAAAATCTAACAAGTGTTTATTAACCAGTCCTTTTTTCTGTGAGTGCGTTAAAGAACCTAACATTGGATTTATTGTATTTTATTATGTATAAGTCCCTTTTTTTCGTGGATTGATGACAGAATTTGATTAAATAGTCTGTTTTCCGTGGGTGGGTGAAACAACATGACATTGGATTTATTGCATTTTATTATGTACAAGTCCTTTTTTTGTGGATTGGTGACAAAAATCTGACAGGTGTTTATTAACCAGTCCTTTGTTCCGTGAGTGCGTAAAAGAACCTGACATTGGATTTATTTCATTTTATTATATAAAAGTCCTTTTTTTTGTGGATTGGTGAGAAAATCTGACATGTGTTTATTAACCAATCCTTTTTTTTCCGTGGGTGTGTGAAAGAACCCAACATTTTATTTATTGCATTTCATTACATGCAAGTCCTCTTTTTCGTGGATTGGTGACAGAATCTGACAGATGTTTATTAGCCAGTCCTTTTTTTTGTGGGTGGGGTTAAACCTGACATTGGAATTATTGCGTTTTTATTATGTACAAGTTCACAGGACTAATGCTGACGGCCTAATTCAACAACAAATGCCACATCAAAATAATTATTTTGTTTTTACTTTTTTACTTTTGTACAGAACGAAATGCAACTACTTTTTTTTTCTTTTTTTTTTCGAAAGGGCTTAGTGAAAGAATATTTGTTCATTTTTTATCATGAGGTTGTTTATTGAGGATTGCCCGCTTTGTTCATTTATTATTTTGATAATGTCCATAGAGAGAAATATTTGCTTATTAGACATGTAGATGAAATTAGCTGAATATATCCGGCTAATTGGCTACATTCTAGTAGCTACATACCTCCTATGTCACCACTTAAACTTGTGAAGCCTAGAATTGTATTAATATTTTTAAAGGTGTCATTTTTGCCAATGTATTCATTTCTAAGAGTCTTATTTTTGGTTTACGATAATATTGATTATTTATTGTTCATATCTTCGACATCGTTTGTTCATCAGACTTTTTTTTTATCATCAACAAAGCCAAATTCGAAGTCGTTACATTAGTTCATCTTGTATAGAAAAATAATAATTTCCATTTTGGCTATTTAAAGTGGTTCATGACGGGGTGCTAATCTAATTATGTATTCATAGTTTGTACATTTGGTTTTTAGGTCAACGTAATAGTTTCATGGATTTTGATATAAACTTCCAATGCCCTTATATTGTCTTGCAAGAGAAGGGTTGAGTTCAGATTTGTGAGTTGAGATATTTCTTAGTTTGAAGTATTATAACGATTTGGGGCATTTTATTTTAAACGGTAAAAGATTAATTATAATTTTAGGTGTTTTATGAAGAGAATTTGATTATTAGATTTGTATGATTTAAAAGAAAACAGAAATTATTTCATTTTTTCTTATGCGTTAAATAGATTAGATTTTGGTCAATTTGTTTGAAACGTTAAAACATTAATTATACTTTTAAGATTTATATGAATTAAATATAATTATAAGATATGTATGCTTTGAAAGAAAAAGAAAAATATTTCTTTTATTTTCTTCTGTTAAATAGATTATATTAAATGTGAAAGAAATTCAGCTTCACGGGCCTAATATGATGATCGTGTTTTTTTTTTTATTTTATTTTATTTCACGTTCAACCCTTGCAGTGTGCTATATTATGCTTACAATATGTAATTTTTTAGCACAATTCTTACATATTTTTTAGCACAATTCTTACATATATATGATCATAATTAATATTGACTATGTTATCAAATTCAAAGAGAAAGATGACAATGACGATAATAACAATGACGACAACAACAACAATAGTGATAATGGAAATAATTATGAAAATCATATTTATATTTCTATTATCTCTAGTAATGCATGCTCTATGTATATTTGTATCAAAAAAAAAAGAAAAAATAATAATAATAATCATGAAAATAAAAAATGTTTATTATTTCTATATAAATGTGTATATTATATTATGTGTTAATAATAAGGTGTCACATAAGGTTTTACGGCTTGCTCAGTAATTATAATTCAGTTTCCTTAAGTTAAAACTCCGAAAATATGAACTTATTCTATAATAACTAAATAATAAAAAAATTTATATCCATTATAATCTCCTAATCTCTCTTTGATAATTAAATTATCATAATTAATATTGACTATGTTATCAAATTCAAAGAGGAAGATAACATTGCCGATATCGACAATGACGACAACAACAACAATAGTAATAATGAAAATAATCATGAAAATTGTATTTGTTATTCTATTATCTTTAATAATACATGCTCAAATTTATATTTGTATTGAAAAATACAAAATATTAATAATAATGATGGAAATAAAAAAGGTTTTGATCCGTATGAGCCACAAAGGGCAATACAATATAATGAGGGAGGGGTGAATAGAACTTAAGACCTAATATGTCCAGTAAAGAGTACAATACAATGAGGGAAGGGGGAATCGAACCTGAGACCTAATGTACCCAGTAAAAAGGGATAGATTGGCGGTTATCAAGATAAATCCAGGGGCTGAGATTGCCTAAGATTTTGATCAACGGTTGTAAAGCTTGGATTAATGAGAAGCTTGGATTGAGGGAGGAAAATATTTTTAGGCATCCACCCATTCTAGCATTTGTAAGATAAAGATAGCTAGCTCATTAACTTCTTTCTTTTTCACTGTATTTTGTCTCATCTTTTGCTGACAATTTCTTTTCTACAGGTTCAAGGCACAAGTAGTAATTTAGAGCAAAAACAATGGTGAGCCAGTTTTTTGGCTCACCAGCTAGGCCCTACCACTGCCATATCAGCCATTTCTTCAACTTTTTGCCTTACAATCCTCACTCTCTGCAATGGTTGGCTCACTATTTTCCCTCACCAAATAAAACAATACCTATGGACCCCACACATAATCAAATTTAACTGTTTGAGTGTGATTTAATTTATTTGGTTGGTTATTTGGTGTAATTATTTTTGGGGAAAATAAGTTAGATCTGATAATTTGGTGACGAAAAAAACTTGAGGGTCAGAAATCTTTTGAAAAGAATAGTGCAAGAGTTTGAATTAAGAAATTGATATATGCCTAAATATAGAAACTACAAGAGTTGAATAAATAAATTAAAAAAGATGCGTTGGTTGATATTGAACGAAATAAAAATTACTGTGCGTGAATAATTTAAAATAAATTAGAATATGATGATGAATGAACAACAACAACAACAACAACAACAACAAACTCCCAATGTGAGTCCCGCTTTCGCGGGGTCTGGGGAGATCCAGCTGTAGGCAACCTTACCTCTACCGGTATTCCTACCCATAGAGAGGTTGATTCCATAAGACCCACAAAACAGTTTTGAGAAAAAGGTTTGAAGAGAAAACGATTGCAAAAACCATTGACCGACGTAAGAGAAAGGGGGAGGGGGAAAAGGTTCCGGATAAGCGAAAAGATAGGGAGCGGAGACATACCTCAACAAACCAGGGGCACTTGGTGCCGTGACATCTCGGGAAAGCACGACCTGCAGACAAGCAAACCAAAACCCTACCCACCCCACCCCACCCCACACCGCCTAAGCTACTGCCACCTACGGAGCCGGTCCCCTACAATCAGGGACCTTAGTCCTGTCCCGCCACAAACTCCTATCCTGAGCCATGTCCTCCGTGATACCGACAACTCTGAGGTCCTCTCTAACCACTTCTTCTAGGCTCTTTTTCGGCCTACCCCTCCCTCTCTTACCACCGGGGGGGGGTTGATACTCTCGCACCTTCGCACCGAGGCGACCACACTTTTCCTCTTCACGTGGCCGAACCATCTGAGCTTCGATTCCCTCATCTTCTCCTCTATGGGGGCCACTCTAGCTAAGCCCCTAATTACCCCATTCGTGATCCTATCCAATATCGTAAAACCACACATCCACCTGACCATCCCCATCTCAGCTACCATCAACCTTTGGACCTGCGCCTTTTTTAGAGGCCAACACTCCGATCCATAGAGAACAGTGGGTCTAACTACCATCCGATAGACTTTGCCTTTCAAACCCATGGACATTCTTTTGTCACACAGCACCCTTGACGCTGACTTTCATTTTTGCCAACCCACTCTAATCCGCTGGCTAATATCCTCGTCAATGTCTCCATTCTGATGGATGATCGAGCCCAGATACTTGAATTTGGCGACATTCGGTATTGCCCTCCCATCCAGTACGATTTCTCATCCCTCTTCTATCCTTCCGCTGAAACAACAGTAAAGGTATTCCGTTTTCGATCTACTCAACCGAAAGCCCCTAGCCTCAAGAGTATGCCTCCAACTCTCCATCCTGTCATTCACCCCCTGCCTGGTCACATCGATAAGGACGATGTCATTTGCAAATAGCATGCACCAAGGTACCTCGTCCTGGATTCCTCTAGTGAGTTCGTCCAAAACTAATGTGAAAAGAAATGGGCTTAAAGCAGAGCCCTGATGCAGGCCCAAACTAACAGCAAAGTCATTGGAGACCCCTCCCGGAGTCCTAACCCTCGTCCGCCCTCCCTCGTACATATCCTTGATAACATGAATGTACGCGGGCGACACCCTTTTCTTTTCCAAACACCTCCACAATACCTCCCTTGGCACTCTATCATACGCTTTCTCCAGGTCAATGAACACCATATGGAGATCCATCTTTCTATCCCTGAACAAGCCCATGAGCCCTCTGATGAGGTATATTGCCTTAATGGTTGCCCTGCCTGGCATGAAACCAAATTGGTTTTCTGAAATCTCTACTTCTTCTCGCAGCCTTCTCTCAATCACCTTCTCCCACAGCTTCATAGTGTGGCTGAGTAGCTTGATTCCCCTAAAGTTATTACAATCTTGGATATCCCCTTTGTTTTTGTACAGTGGGGTGACTGTGCTAGCCCTCCACTCTCTGGGCATCTTGGCGGTCCTGAAAATAACATTGAAAAGCTCCGTGAGCCACTCTAGTCCCACTTCCCCCATAAACTTCCAAACTTCCACTGGTATCTGGTCCGGGCCCACTGTATTTCCCTTTGCCATCTTCTTCAAGGTCTCCCTAATCTCCTCCTTTGTTATCATGGCGCCTGCACGCTGATCACTACACTCTCCGCCCCTACTACAGTAGTCTCCCCCCCTTCCCCATTGAGGAGTTTAGCAAAGAACCTCTGCCATCTCTCCTTAATTTCAGCATCTTCAGTCAACACCTTACCCTCTTCGTCCTTGATACACCTTACCACCCCCAAATTCCTAGTTTTTCTCTCTCTTGCCCTAGCCAGTTTAAAAACCTCCTTCTTCCCTTCTTTCGTCCCCAATTTATGGTACAGTCTATCAAACGCCTGACTCTTTGCTACTGCCACCGCCCTTCTGGCTACCTTCTTGGCCGCTTTGTATCCGATCTTCTTATGTGCCCTCTCGTCCTCTGAACTGCTGCTCATGAACTCCGCGTAAGCCTCTTTTTTTGCCTTGACTTTCTCCTTTACCTCTTCGTTCCACCACCAGGCGCCCTCCATCCTATTGTCGCCTCCCCTGGAAAGACATAAGGTTTCCTTAGCCGACCTTCGGATGCAATTCGCCACAGCATCCCACATCGAGTCGGCGTCTTCTGCCCTCCTCCAAACTCTCTCCTCAGCTAATCTCTCTGCTATTAACCCTGCCTTCTCCTTTGTGAGGGTCCACCACTTAATTCTGGGTTCTTCGATTCTCCTCTTCGACCTCTTTGGATACTTGAACTCTACATCTAAAACCAGCAACCTGTGTTGAGTTCCCAACAACTCGCTGGGAATCACTTTGCAGTCCTTACACGATCTCCGAGTTTCCTTCCTCGTTAGGAAGTAGTCAATCTGGGTCTTGCAAGAATTGTTCTTAAAGGTCACCAGGTGGTCCTCCTTCTTCTTGAAGAAGGAGTTGGCCACCAACAAGTCAAAGGCCACCGCAAAGTCCAACACAGAGACCCCTCCCACATTCCTTTCTCCGAAACCAAGGCCCCCGTGGACCCCATCGTATCCTGCTGCCTCCGCCCCGATATGGCCGTTAAAGTCTCCTCCTATGAACAGTTTCTCGCTCTGAGGTACCTCATGGGTGGCCTCATCTAGGTCCTCCCAGAAGAGCTTCTTAGTTTCTTCCGGCAGGCCTACCTGTGGCGCATACGCGCTCACCACGTTCACGAAAACTGAACCCACCAAAACCTTAATAGCCATAATCCGGTCGCTCTTACGCCTCGCTTCGACCACCTGGTCCGCCAAATCCTTCACGACTAGGATGCCAACTCCATTCTTCGCCTTGGCTGACCCCGAGTACCAAAGCTTGTACCCACCAATCTCTCTAGCTTTCGCCCCAACCCACTTCGTCTCCTGGACACACGCTATGCTAACCTTACGTCTATGCAGAAACTTAACTAATTCTATCGACTTACCCGTGAGGGTCCCAATGCTCCAGGATGCTAGGCGTACCTTCCGCAACCCTAACTCCCTCCTAACCCCAGAACTCCCCGAAGGACGGGTTGAAACAGCTACATGGCCCGCCACAGACGCCGGGGTCTACGAGGCCAATGAACACCCTAAAGAGCTACAAACTAAAAGACACCCGAAAAAGCTGGCCAACCACCAGAAAAGAAATGTTTATAGCAGGACTACTTGGTAAAAAAACTAAGATACAGGATAAAAAGTGAACAAAATCTAATGAAGTCTAACTAACTATATAGTAATTGATAATAAAAATACTAATACAAATATAAATGAACTATATAATAATACTAATACTAATAGAGGTACCACTAGCAATGCAGATATAAATAATAATAATAATACTAACAATGATAGAACCAACCTAACAAAAAAGTATGATAAAACCGACAATGGCCCCACTTAATAATAAAACTAACATGCAAAGTCAACAAATAAATGAATAGACAAAGGTAAAAAACAAAAGACAGGACTTACCAGAACAGACAAAACAGAAGGAAGCTTCAGGGTACGAATATAGGCAGACAGACAATAAATGACATGAAAACAATTTAACAAGATAATAATTCATCAACAATTACAGCACAAATTAAAACAAAAAACTGGATGGCAACAATTCCATCGTCAAACTACACCAAACAAATAACAGGAAAAAAACCCCCAAAATACACAATGCCCAGCTCAAAGCAAGACTCAAACAGTTAATATTAAGGAAAAAAATCAAATCATGACAGAAGGAAAACAGCGAAGATCAGAAAACCAACGACTACCCTTTGAATAAAATGATCGAAAGTGAAAAGGGGCAATGAGGATTACCTTAAAGAGTATAATGGCTAACCCTCTGTGTTCAATTAGTAAATGAGCAAGATTCAACAGAGACCCAAATCTGGAATCAAGAGATCTCAACAGAAAATCAGCTCCTTGTGTGTGTGTGTGACAGAAAGAGATCTCAGTGTGCGTTTGAAGAACAGACAACAGAGACAACATGATGATGAATGAAGACAACTAATAATTACGTTGCTATCAATTTCTTGTTTTGGGGTTGGTTATTTGGGTTTAACTTGGATTGGGAAAAAAATAATGTGCACGTAATAATTATCATACACAACTAATTAGAGGGTCATAAATGTTATTAAAAAAACACTACATTTTGGGAAAAACAAAGCCCACATGCTTGAAATCACAAATTACAAGAGTCGGATAGTAAAATAAAAATAAGTTACATTGGTAGACATGAGACGAGAAAAAACTTACAATAGTTGAACAATTTAAAATAAATTGACAATATGAAGATCAATACACTATCTTCTCTGGTGCGGACCCGAATTTCGCTTCCGTATTTTCTCAATCAAGTCTGCTTGAAGAGCTAAATGTATATTGGAGTTGCGAACTTGGCATGATTGTTAAAAGTACGTCTCATAGCACGGATGATGGTCATGGTTAACAATCGGCTCCAGGACAGATCCGTCGATAACGTCGTAGTCAAATGCAAGCTCATAGTTGTCCTGCTCATCCTCCGCAATCATGTTGTGGAGTATCAGACATGCTCTTATGACAATACCAATTTCACTTTGATCCATCAGACGAGCGGGCCCACGTACAATGGCAAATCGAGCTTGTAACACACCGAAGGCTCACTCAACATCCTTCCTTACTAATTCTTGATGTTTTACGAAAAGTTTTTTCTTCGGCCCTTGGGGAAGTGGGATTGTTTTAACAAATGTCGCCCATTGTGGATAAATTCCATCCAAAAGATAGTATCCTATGTTGTACTGATACTCATTGACGACATACTCATATTTAGGAGCACGATCCTCGTACATATCTTGGAAAATCGGTGAGCGATCAAGGACGCTGATGTCATTGAGACTTCCAGGCAACCCGAAGAACGCATGTCATATCCAAAGGTCGTATGATGCAATGGCTTCAAGGATGATTGTTGGCACCTTGTAAACTTGTTTTTGAAATGATGCCCTCTAAGCCGTTGGACAATTCTTCCACTCCCAATGCATGCAGTCTATGCTTTCCAACATTTCGGGAAAGTCGCGGCTTCAGCAACTTGCAGTAAGCGATCAACATCAGCTTGATTTGGTTTTCTCAAGTACTGTTCCCCGAAAACCTCAACGACGCATGAGGTGAACTTTTTGAGGCATTCCAATGCGGTGCTCACACCAATCTTCAAGTACTCGTCAACACAATCAGCTGCTACACCATAGGCAAACATTCGCATGGTTGCGGTGCATTTGGTTAATGGCGACAACCCACGCCTTCCCGCCACATTGTACCTCACCTGAAAGTACTCTGAATGATTGCCGAGTACTTCAACAATATGGAGAAATAAGTACCTCCGCATTCTGAACCTATGTCAAAAATGATGTTCGTTGTATACTGAATCTTCGGTGAAGTAGTCTTGGTGTAAGCGGTTGTGGGCAACTTCTCTATCTCTCCTAATACATCTCCTTTGTATCCAGGTTTAGATGTCGATGGCGTCATCTCCATTGCTGCTTGCCTTATCTGTACAAGCAACATCATTTGTTGTTGCACCAGTTGTTGGTATTGGACGTACGCCCCCGGGACAGGGATTATGACATTATCATCTGACGAGGAAGAGGTCGATGAGAAGGGGGACGATAATTCGTCCTCAGCAGGCAGCGTGTGCACATTAAAATTTTCTATTTCAACTGGCCTGCACAACATAATAATGATTACACGTTAATGTACATAAAAGTAACCCTTTTTATTCAACAATAATAGGCACACCCATTTTGCATAACTTCATAACACACGATGAGATACATAAGAGTAACCAAACTCATGTCTACTACAACACATGGAAAACAAACGCCATATAGTAACATGTTACAACATATGAGGAGACACATAGTTCTCGTAATCTACAACATTAGGGGGGATGGGAGACATATTACTTAGGTGACGATGAGCTTCCATATCTCTTTTGCGTTATTTCCGCTTTCCTTTGCTTGTAGTAAGACGCTTGATGAGGAGGCATTGTGGAGGTGTTGATCATCATGATTTGATCTTCCTCCCTCCTAATTTTTGCTTCCCTCATCACTATTTTCTGAGACATCTCTGGTTTTGCTGTGATGAAGAACTCCTTGAACATTTCATTCATATCAATGTTGGCAGTCTTTATGTCCTTCATCTCAGATGATAAGCGATCAACTACAGCGTTGTTCGCCTTTTGTTTCATCATTCTCTTTGCGGCCCTCAGGTCTTTCACCCCCGCCGACACCTTCATCTCCAGCCTCTTCGGTGTCGGGTTTGGAACTTTTTGACGATCCTGACCCTGACTTAGGTAGGTCACATATTGCCCGCCACTTCGGCTGGTCCTTGAGCATCTCTTACCAATGCTCCAACTCAAACTTCTTCGATGTACGCTCAATGTACAATCTATCGGCCTCTTGTACAATCTTCACATCATTCCATCCACTGTGATTACTACGTTCTACTTCGAGCATAATAACTGTCCATTTGTTGACTATTGGGGCGCACCGAAGGCATTGGCTGTTACATGTCTTTGCAGTTCGTGCTAATGCCTCTTGTCGACGGTACTCATTAAAAGTCGATGCCACCCTACTCCAGAAACTAGCTTTATTTTGGTTAGCCCCAACAATAGGATCCGTGCCTGCATTTATCCATGCCCGAATAAGTTGTTGATCTTCGTCAATTGTCCACTTCTTCGCAGTACCCATCGTACCTCCCATTACTTCCTCCACGTCCCCCTCATCAGTATTTGCCTCAATGTTTGTCTCAGATTGCCCCAACCCCACTACTGATCCTGTCGATGTGGATCAGGGGGTGGAGTTGCTCCCCGCAGAAAGGTAATTTGGTTGAGGAGGTGGCAGTGGATAGTAAGGAGGGTAGTACGGGTATTCACTCTCATGCACATTGAAAGGTTCATTATGTGTTGATGTGTAATATGGTGGGGTACATGGTCGAGGATTCTGACTTGAACCACTCGGATTCATCGAGGTAAGGTGGGGTGGGTAATATGGATGATGCGGATAATGTTGGTAGTTTTGTAGCACATAGGGGGGTAAGAGACATGACAACTGTGTGCGGGGATTGGGGTAACACCACTACCCCCCACTTGGGGCGAATCGTCACCATCAAGCAAGCTCATAAAGGACGAGGGAGTATTAGGATCCATATTTAAGATGAAATTACCACCTACAAATTTATAATTAATCATATTAATAAGTGCATCAAGTAACATTTTCATTTTAAATGTCATATACATTTAACATGTTCATTTTAATTTGTTAGTAGCATATACAAAATAAAAAAATAAACCGTTCACTTTATGAACTAATATGTTAATTTTAATTATCATATACCTTAACATGTTCATATTACTAACATATATGATAACAAAAAATTAAACCTTTCATTTTATCAAGTAACCTGTTCATTTTAATTTTTACTAAAAAGAACATGTGCAACTCTTATTTTTAAGAACATGTAATAAAAAGAAGATAACCATTCACTTCACCAGGTAACATATTCATTTAAGTTTTCTATTACTTGTTCATTTTAATTAACACGCATATTACCATCTTCATTTTAATAACATTTACGAAAAACAAATTAAATCATTCATTTCATCAAGTGACATGTTCATTTTAATTATCATACACATTACCATCTTCATTTTAATAACATTTACCAAAAGTAAAGGAAACCATTCATTTTGTCACATAAAATGAAAATTTTAGTTATCATATGCATTAACATGTTTATAACATATATGAAAAACAAGTTAAACGAATCATTTTATCAATTAATATGTTCATTTTAATTATCACACACATTACCATTGATTTTACCAACTAACTTGTTTATTTAAATTGTCATATACATTAACATGCTCAAATTAATCTCACTACTATATTTCCCATGTCATTAATATAATGTTTTTAACATTTAACTTATCAACAACCACATAATATTTTTTCTCCAACACATTAAAAATTAAATAGCAACTTACAATTTTTCTTCACTCCTTTCTTGATTGGAAGAGCAACTCCAACTTCTCTACAAATACAAATAACAACAACGTTACAAACTAAAATTATCAATTTCTAAAGTACACAATAACCAATTTAACACATTTGAATTTATAAATTCTTATTAATTTATTCACTTTGTTGTTGCTAAAATGCACCAGTATAGAGAACAAAATTATACAAATTTCTTCACTTCATTACATATTCATGAACATATAATTCTTTTAATAACACCAAAGAAGGAATCCCACTTTTAGGCCCATAATTCTTTTAATAACATCACTAAAATTATTCTACAAAAACATTTCAAAAATAAAATCATAGTTACTATATTAAAAACATATAATCATTATAAATTTTAATACATGAACAAAATATCAATACCAACAATTTTCTCTACAAATACAAAAATAACAACATTAGACAAATAAATTATCAACTTGAATATACAACATTAAGCATTTAATGAAACTAAAAATATAAATTTTTACTCTTTCTTGCACTTCTTCCTTGATATAAAAACTGAATACAAATGTAAGAAAAAATGACAAATTTTCTCAAGATGAGGAAAGGTTGGGTGAATTTGTGAGTGAGAAAACTCAAACTAATTTCACATATTTATACACAATTACACAAAAAAAAATAATAAATTCAACAAACACAATGGAGCAACGGATCCCTGCCAGCCCAACGGTGCAATTGCCGGTATCCCAATGGTCCAATTGCTGTAGCCCAACAATCATTTAAAAAAAAAACAAAAAAAAAGCTGCCAACCCCCTCAAAACAACGTCGTTTTGGGGGGGGGGATTCAGCAATAAAATTAAGCGTGAGTCGCCTCACGCCCTGCACCGCCTTGCCGAGCCAGCGAGTCAAGCCATCCCATGCATGCCCCCAAGCCGCCGCCTTCCTCGCGTGCCACTCTCTCTCCTCGAGCGAGCCTGCCGCTGCTGGTGCTCTTACATGTCTCCTTCCTTGGTGGGCCAAGGTGCCATGATATTGACCGCGAAGATGAACAGTTCAATTTCAACCGCAACATCATTTAAGCTAATAAAACAATGATTTAGTTTATAAATGTAACTATTACTTTAAAACTGAAATAATTAATATCATTTTAAAAAAGACGGTACATATTTTGTTGTTGGCACTTTATTTTATTTAAGCTAGTAAAACAGCAATGTAGTTTATAAATGTTACTATTACTTTAAACTGAAATAATTAATATCTTCTTAAAAAAGATGGTACATATTTTGTTGTTGGCACTCTATTTTAGTGACGAAGTCAGGATCTTAAGGAAGGGGTCTTAAATAAATAGCGAGCATCATATAAAATTTAACATTAGTCATAAAAAGGAAATTAAATGATTGTCGCATTATATCAAATTTAATTGTCTTCAATGAGGTATCGTATGTGAAATTGATGCAAGATATTATCATTAGTAGTTGCAGAACTTGAAGGATATTTTTTGTGAAGGGACGCGATGACTAATGTATACATTATGTAATTTAAAAAAAATCAACACTGGTCAATTTTCTACATACAAAATTCATTAATCTTATTACTACGCGATAACCATTAATATGTAATCATACATGATTCTAGTCTAGAAAACTATTGTATAATCAAACTTGAAAATTAAAATCCTTCTTTTCTTGATAGTAAAATTGAAATATATCAAGTTTCACTACTATGAGATTAACATTTTAAAAGCTATCACATAATGGTGAATGATGATTGTTAGTTAAGGCCTAAGGGTAAGAGGAGGCAAACGAAGTAGAAGGGAAATAGAAATAGAAGGGGTTGTGAAAAAGATGAAGATGAAGCAGTGGCGGGTTGGGGGTCGGAGGTGTGATGGGAGAGAATATGGGAGAGGGGGGTAATTTGATGATATTTAATTAATTAATGATATTTGATTACTATATTAATGATATTTTTTAAGTGTAGTTATCATGAATGAATTATTTAATTTTTTAGAATATTCATAAACTACTTCCACAATTTATTTACATAAATAAAGGAATAAAATTACAGAGTAAAATTAATTAAATATGTTTAACTGTGACGTTCATGGGTATTCAAAGCAATGTTAACCTAAATTAGAGATATGACAAAGTGGAAATTTGTAGAATAATTGTACAAAATCCTAGTTGACAACCAAATCAAAGCTAAAGATTTTATGAATTATTAGGTCACCAATAAAAATAATAATAAAGGAGCAAACAATTGCGAGTTGCAGATCAAAACAAGCTAACTTGATAGTAATGACTACAAATTCTACTTGTTTCTTGCTTTCTCACCCAAATTGACAAGACTCATTTCAGAAACTTGCACCATTCTCATTGTGGTAGCTAATTTTGCACAGAATCATGTACCAAGAGTCCAACGTAAAAGAAGCGCAAAATTCAACAAAACCTTAGGCTTAGGTTAGGTCACTAATTAAAGAAATAGAAGAAAAGATTTGAGAATTGAAGGAAGCAGACTAACCCCGGGGTGAATTCATCGGTAGCATCAAATGAACGAGCGACAACAGCATCACATGAACGAGATGAAATCAACTCCACCGTTACATATCCTGAAGCAAGATTTGAGGTTGAGGAAGGAACAGGCCTGGTGGAAGATTGATGACCACCATACCCACGGTGGAGGTGGCTTTTCCTCCGGTGGGTCTTCGGGCGGAGTAAGCATGATGGGCCGAATAAGAAGCAAAGGGGTTCGGAGGATGCTGCACACAGGGCAAGGCATTGAAAGCAAGAGAGACACTAATGTGAAATTTATTACTTGAAACAACACCTACAAGTAAATTTCTTATATATGTTTTGCCTATATATTCACTACCTTGCCTAACATCTTGCTCCACCCCTTATGTTTTGCCTATATATTCACGACCTTGCCTAGCATCCTTCTCCACTCCAGCAACTTCTTCCACCCCCATCATCTTCTTCTACACCATTCCCAAAATTCAACTCCCTTTCATCACACCACAAAAATGGGTGATGATGAAGATTTTGTGTCTGCTAAATGCCTAATCTGTCGTCAGTCAATTGGTCTATATAAAGATTACTATTATGATAGCACGTGTAGACATTTCTATCACACAAGCTGCATTTGAGAAGAAACAGTCATCAATTATCCAAGTTCACCCTTATGTGTACATTGTTTGCGTCGCATGACAGAATGTCGATTTTGGAGGAATCCAACGCGCCGCCCATAAATATGTGGCTTTTGCAACAAGGAGATCAACCCCCCTGATTTTGCCAGTTCTAACACTTGTAATACTAATCGATATAGAAACCATGGATTCCACACGCAATGTATCGGCCATCTAGCATTTGAAGAACAAATCGCACCGATCAACTGTCCCACTTGTATGGTTGTCGTAGAAGGTTGGCGTTATCCTATAGGAGACGATGCAACTGCGAGAGGAAACTATGATTGGTATGTTGATTACTATGTCAACAAGCTAGCGGCCAACCGATCAATTGCATAAATATATCGATTGTTGAGTTAAAATACAACGCCTAACTTAATTAATTTAAATGGGGATTAGACAATGTGATCACCATAGTTTAGGCTTGGGCTATTACAAATTTCAAAAAGTGTGTAATAATATCTTACCCTCCATGACTCAATGTTCTGGCTTGCCTCTATTATATAACAAATTTTTAGTGTTCTATACACATTATGTCTAGATTTAACTATTTTGTGCATGTCGATATTTTGCTCGTAATGGCCCGAAAGACCCCCATAGTGCTACGAGGTAGCTAAAGTATGATACAATACAAGACTATTAAGTTTAAAGTCAAAAACTTGTCCACGATTTGTAATCACTTCTTTATGAAAATTGGAAATGATGTCACAGAGTCCCCAAAATTGCCCTCATCTCTGATAATATGATATATTCTCATCCATAATGTTTCTTCATTTTCTCTCATCTCTCACAACCTATTGAATTCTAATTTTAGTAATGGAGGACAAGACTTTCAACAGGCATCAAAAATGGTAAAATTTATACCTTTAGTTTTCCTCCCTTGCCTCAACGGCCATTATCTATAAGTACCGAAATGAAACCCCCAGACCTCAATAACTCTTTCCGTCGTGTGTGTTCGTACTTTCCCTTTATGTGTTATTTCTTTGTTATAAGCATATCATGTTTTGAGTTTTTCATGATTTAGGTCAGATTTGCACGGTGTGTTTAGAAACCATGAATGAGAAATTTACTGATAGTTCCTCTCATACTTTCAGTTTCTTGGCCAGTCTACAGCATCCTCCAAACCCCTTTGCTTCTTCCTCGCCCCATCATCCTACCTTCGCCTGAAGGCCCACAGGAGGAAAAGTCACCTCCTCAGCGGGCATGGTGGTCATCGATTTCCACCGCACTTTTCCTTGCTCAACGTCAAACCTCGGTTCAGGATCGACAATGATGGAGCTGAGTTTATCTAGTTCATGTGATGTTGCAGTTGCTCATTCATTTGATGTTGTTGACGAACTCTCCCTAGGTTAGTTTTCTTCATTCAATTCTCAATTCTTTTCTTCTATTTCTTTAATTAGTGGCCTAACCTAGGTCTAGGGTTTTGTTAACTTTTCCGCTTCTCTGACATTGGACTCTTGGTGCATGATTCTGTGCAAAGTTAGTTGCTACAATGAGAATGTTGTAGGCTTCTGAATTGAGTTTTATCAATTTGGGTGAGAAAACAAGAAACAAGTAGAATTTGTAGTCATTACTATCAACTGGGTTGCTTCAATCTGCAACTCACATTTGTTTGCTCCTTTATATTTATTTTTTTAATTAGTGACCTAATAATTCATAAAATCTTTAGCTTTGATTTGGTTGTCAACTAGGATTTCATACAATTATTCTTCAACTTTCTATTTTGTCATATCTCAGATCCAGGTTAATATTGCTTTGAATATCCATGGACCTCATAGTTAAACATATTTAATTAATTTTACTCTACAATTTTATTCCAATATTTATGCAAATAAATTGTGGAAGTAGTTTATGAATTTTCTAGAAAATTAAATAATTAATTTATTATGACTAAACTTAAAAAAATATCATTAATAAAGTAATTGGATTATTTACAATCTTTGATTGCTTATGGGCTCAACCAATTGGGTTAGGTGGTTGGTTGATTCTCGCTAATTTTAGTCACGATGAAGTGCCATGCTGCACCAATCTCTAACACTAACTACCTATAATATGAGCATACGTACATTTAGTTTATCGGTTTTGCTAAATGTCGCCCTTAGGTTAATGGATAAGGTGTATCTTTCATCATTTATACAAAGAATCTTTTCTATACATATTTGATCCAGAAAATATAGGGACTCCAAGTGCATCCCACGTATGCGTCTATGGACCAGGCTAAGTCAATTCCTCCTAGCGGCTCATTATGGGAAACGTCCTTAGTGAAGTTACTATTTTGTCCCTGATTATAGGGACTATAAATAACCCCTACCTACCTCGAAAAAAGGGATCACTTTCTGGTACCTTTTCCCATACATTACACATTCTCTTCCTTTGCTCTGTCTTTTCCTAGAACCCCTTGCTGACTTGATCATCGGAAATACGTTCCCCGAATCTCGACCTGTGGTTGCCCTTTTTGCAAGTTCAGTATTCGAGGAAAGGATCATCAAGCATCCCGCTCGCGCCATCACGTTAGTCCACTTTCGTCTCACGTCATCCTCCAAGAAACCAAAAAGTCCTAAAACAAATTTAGTGTTGTCTGTGGGGAGAGAGTGGTGAATGATGGTGGTGAGTAACGTAACATGGGCATGTTCCAGGAGAGACAAGGCCCCTATGACAGAAGTCTTGGCACTTCATAAAGTGCAAGATGTCTTGGAAAGTTCTCAGGCAAACCCTCGCTCGATGGGACAACGTCCGCCCAAGCAGGAAGCCTATGTCCAGCATGACCAACACTATCCCTCAACAAGTAATCGAATAGGTGAAGAAGGCCACAGAGGCCATGAACTCTGTGAGACCTATACCTACTTTTGACTATGTGCCTACCGTGGGATGTGAGTCGTCCCACAGGCACGCTCCCGCTAGGTCACACCCTTGTAGTGACGAAGTAAGGGAAATGGCTCGCCCGGAGAGGGATGAACGGTCTCAGGACAGAAATCGAGATCGTTCAATGGGAGTGGACGCCCCGAAGGCCTTTAAGGTGACCTAAGGAAGGCCCACAAAATCAACCACGACCTCAACGCCGTATGCAACTCATTCCCGATGCACTGCTTGGTTTGAGGAATAGAAGCAAACCTCAAAGCCTCAAGAGGAAGTCTGGGGGAGGCGATGCACTCCTGAGCCCCATTTAGCCAGGGAGCGTACTCGCAATCCTCCCTCATGAGGTGTGCGCGGCTAGGGCTCCCACCACCACGGTCGGTTGCACAGCTCCCTGGGGCTGGCCTCCCCCAAAAAAGCCCATCGATAGTGCAGGTGGGACGTCACCATGAGACTCCCATCAAAGTATCTAGAACGGCCGCCCGAGCTGGGCCCGTCCCCTTCTCCACTCCTTTCGGTGCGAAGATAATCAACGCCCCCCATTACGGGAAGGTTAAGATGCCTACCATGAACCTACACAATGGGACCATGGACCCAGAAGAACACCTCAGGGTTTATAAGGTTCAAATGTATGTTCAGGATGTCAATGACACTGCGTACTGCCGTTACTTCTCGGCTACCCTGAAGGGGATAGCGCAGTCCTGGTTCAACGACCTAACTCGAGGAAGTATTTCCTAGTTTCAGGATTTGGCCTATAGATTTGTCAGCCAATTCATTGCTAGCTATAAGGGGAGGTGGACTCGCATCCACCTATCCGAAATCAAGCAGGGACCACAGGAATCCCTGGCGGAGTTTATCAAGCGTTTCCACCAGGAGGCGGTTTTAATCCTTGATTTGGAGGACAGGGTGGCATACAACTCTTTCTTGAATGGCCTAAAGAGTGGGCGATTCAAGTTCTCTTTAGCCGAATAGAAGGAAACCACCCTGGCTGAGGCTCTAAAAAAAGTTGTAGATTTTATCCGTGCAACGGAAATCTACGCAGAAAGCGCATATGCCACCAAGAGGGCCAAGGTCTAGTCCAATGGGAATGTTGGCCAAGGAGATAGGAGGCCGAGGCTTGAAGTCATGGACTCACGCTTCACCACTAATGCGAGAACCATACTGATGGAAGTGAAAGAACATCCGATGTTGAAGAGGTTGCAACCTATGACCACGGCACCGAAACGTCACAATGTACGGAAGTATTGTGAGCTTCACGAACAATAACTTCCACACACCACCGACCTTATGAGCTGGTCGACAAGAGACAGATAGAGCGCTTCTTGAAGAGGGGACCTCGATTCCTTCGTAAGGAATGTGAGCCCGCACGCCCAGAGCCTCAAGAGAATGAGTGTTCCACGAAAATAGTAGCTACCATCACAAGCGGATATGTGGAGAGCATTACTCGGTCCGCATGGAAGGCTCAATTATAGGGGGCGCAGCAGGTTCTTACGGCCAGATAGGGGAGCCGTGTCATGGTTCTCACAATATTATTCGATGGCCGCGGGGACCCGTACTTCACCCTGGAAAGTAGCAAGCGCCCTCGTCCACTGAATTTTAATTGATGCTGGCAGCTTCATAGATATCATCATGTGGGATTGTTTGAATAAGCTCAAACACCCTAGAAAGGAGATCATTCCCCTGGTACACCATATTCTGTACTTTGGAGGACAAGAAGTGAACCCTGCAGGGATGATCCGATTCCTGCTACGATTTGGGGAAATGGGCCAGGCGAGGAACTGAGAGTTAGACTTCTTGGTCGTCGATGTCCCCACGGCTTACAATGTCATTCTGGGGCGGCCAAATCTGCACAAGGTAAAGGTTGTCATCGTTTCGTACTTACTTCAACTCCAGTTTGAAGTAGATGATGGAAGCATTGGCAAGTTGTAAGGGGACCAATGAAGAGCCTGGGAATGCTACTTTGTCAGCATCCGGCTGTTAGTGGAGCGTTCAGTCGAATGCAGACCGGTATGACTTCCACTAGCGGACAAAAGGCAGCGGGTTGCGCTTCCTGTCCCCGCCGAAGCCCAGGTGATATGCTCAATAACTTCGGTTGATCCTGAACAGCCATGTCCTGAGGTTTTCAACAGCGTAGAAGAGGTCCCCCTTGACAAAAGAAAACCTGATCGAACGGTTCAATTGGGTCGATAGACGGAAGTCGCTACTAGATGCTCATCGGTTAAACTCCTGCAGGAGTATCAGGACGTCTTAGCCTTCGAACTCGAGGAAATGCGCAGCATCAACCCTACGGTAATGGAGCATCGATTGAACGTGGATCTAGCCCACAACCCAGTGATTCAGAAGAACCGACACATGACGGCTACCACAAAGTTACAGAAGTTGCTGGATGTAGGGTTCATCAGGGAGTGCCAATACCCTGAGTGGATTTTAAACATGGTACTAGTAAAAAAGGCCAACAGGATTTGAAGGATGTGCATTTTGATTTTACTGACCTAAATAAGGCCTGCCCAAAAGACAGTTATCCCTTACTGAAGATAGACAAGCTAGTAGATGTCGCAACAGGGCACACCCTACTAAGTTTTATGGACGCATTTTCAGGATACCACCAGATATCTCTACACCCTGAGGATCAATAGAAGACCGCATTCATAACCGACCGGGGGTTACATTGCTAGAAGAGAATGCCCTTTGGGCTAAAAAAACGTGGGGGCTACCTACCAGCCCCTGATAAACAAAGTTTTCGAACCTCTCATTAAGCAAACCATGGACGAATACGTGGATGACATGATAGTAAAAAACATGCGTGACGTCGAGCATGGCTAAGATTTGCAAAAGACATTTGAGATCCTTCGAACATACGGTATGAAGATCAATCCGAAAAAATGCATATTTAGAGTTCGGTCAGGGAAGTTCTTAGGCTTCATGATCAGCAACTGCGGGATAGTGGCTAACCTAGACAAGGTCAAGGCAGTGTTAGACATGAAGCCCCCGTGGAACATCCGGGAGGTCCAGCGGTTAATCGGGTGTATCCCGGCCTTAGGTTGCTTTTTGTCAAGATCTATAAATAAACGTCAGCCTTTATTCCACGTACTCCGGAGGTAACCCAACTTTGTGTGGGACAAAGAGGCGGATGATGCCTTCCAGGCGTTGATGGCATACCTAGCTCACCTACCCAAACTAGCCAGCCCTGTCCCCGGAGAGACGCTCATACTCTACTTGGCCATCTCGGAATAGGCCCTAAGCGCGGTCCTAGTGGTAGAGAGGGCCAAAGAATAGATCCCAGTATACAATGTAAGCCATGCCCTAGCGGGGGCTGAAGTAAACTATCCTTTAATCGAGAAGTTTGCTTACACGTTGGTGATGGCTAGCCGAAAGCTACGGTCTTACTTTGAAGCACATAAGGTGGTCGTCCTCACCGACCAGCCTTTGAAAAATATCTTACAAATGTTGGACGCCACCGAACGACTCTTAAAATAGGCAGTAGAGCTGTCTCAGTGTGACCTCATCTTCGAGGCGCAATGAGCAATCAAGGCTCAAGCACCTTCCCGCTCTTGGCACCTCTATGTGGATGACTCATCCACCAAAGACGGCAGTGGCGCTGGTTTAATCATCAAAACCCCCTAGGGACAGGCGAAAGCACGCTTTGAAATTCATGTTCAGGGCATCTAATAATGAGGCCGAGTATAAGGCCCTGATAGCGGGAGCAGAGTTATGTTATACGACTGGAGCAGACTCGGACATTCTTAGACTCCCATCCTGTCGCCAGTCAGCTCAATGGGGAGTATAAAGTAAAGGATGACACCATGGCGGCCTATGTCCGCCAGGTACGAGAAGTCACTTGGCTATTGAAGCATTTCTCAATCACACATATACCACGACCGGAAAGTCGACAAGCAGATGCTCTATCGAAGTTGGCTAGCTCTTCAGAAGATGGGAAGCCAAAACAAATCTAGCGAGAGCCCTTGACGGAACGAAGCATTGAGCCTCACGAAATCCTTTAGCTGGATAGGAGCTCCACTTAGATGGTCCTTATTTGTGCATACTTGATGAACGGTACGCCATATTTGATGGATGGTACGCTGCCCCCAAACTCCACATAGGCAAACAGAGTGAAAAGACGAGTAAACTGGTTAATGCTATACGACGGAATCTTATACAAATGGTCCTATCCTCGGCCACTACTATCCCACATGACTCTGGAAATAAGGAAGAAGGTCCTCGAAGAATTGCACGAAGGAGTACGCAGTTCTCGTATTAGCAGGCGTGCCCCAGCAGTCACCGCAACACGGATCGGTCACTACTGGCCCTCCTTAAGCAAGGACGATATGAATTCGGTTCACAACTGCGACAAATGTCATAAATTCTCCCTCATTCAGCAACGGCCCACCACCCTCTAACGCCAATCATCAGTCCCCTACCGTTCGCTACCTGGGGCATGGACATATTGGGGCCCTTCCTCAAAGCCACGGGTCAATGAAAGTACCTCTTTGTATTGGTGGATTACTTCACAAAATGGGTAGACGCGGAGGCCGTCGCCTCAATCACCGCAGCCAAGGTCCAAAAGTTTATTTGGAAGAATATCATCACCTACTTTGGAGTCCCTCAAGCAATGATCTTCGACAATGGACGACAGTTCGACATGGCAAAGGTCATCGATTACCTCAGCACCTTGGAGTGTCAAGCTCTGTTCACAGCGATGGCCCATCCTCAGACAAATGGCCAAGCTGAGGCTGCGAACAAAGTCATTTACCACAGCTTGTAGAAGAGACTAGACGATGCTAAGGGTAAATGGGTTGATGAATTGCATGGCGTCTTATGGTCAATCCATATTATTGAAAAAATGGAAACTGGGGAACACCTTTTGTGCTAGCGTATGGGTCAGAAGTTGTGCTACACGTCGAAGTTGCACTCTACACCCATTATCTTACCGCCTTCCAAGAAAAACTCAACAACGAAGTCCTCTGAGAGGCCCTCGACTTACTACCCTCTATTCGGGGAGATGTCGTCCTAAGAGGGACAATATACAAACTCCGTGTTACACAGCTCCATGATCGCATGACAAAACTTCATTCCATCAAGGTAGGTGACCTGGTCCTTCGCCGGGCCAAAACTGTGGAGTGTGCGGGCGAGCAAGGTAAGCTCGCGGCCAATTGAGAAGGACCCCATAGGGTGAGGGAGCAGGTGCGGCAAGGCACATATCATCTTGCAACCCCCGAAGGCACTCTGATTATCCCATCCCCAGAACATGGCATAGCAGCAATTTGCGTAAGTATTATCACTAGCCGTTTTTCCTTAAGATTCATACAATGTACTGATTGTGTTTTTTTTTCCAATAAATACATCGACTGACAAGGCACATATCTGCCCATCCACCTCTCTTACACCTTTAGCCCCTCAAAGGGGATAAGGGTCCTAAAGCATGATCTTTGGGCTGGTCACTATACTTTTAGCCCCCAAAGGGCTGAGGGTCTTACAGCACAGCCAAGGGGCTGGTTGCTGTGCCTTTAATCTCGAAAAAGCTGATGGTCCTACAACACAACCTTTGGGTCGGTCGCTATACCTTTAGCCCCAAGGGGCTCAGGCCCTTCAAGAAGGGCCTTTGGGCCAGCCGTTATACTTTTAGCCCCAAGGGGCTAAGTGTCCTAAAGCACGACCTTTTGAGTCGATCGCTATACCTCTAGCCACAAAGGGCTAAGGGTCTTCAAGCACACCCTTTGGGTCGGGCGCTGTATCTTTAACCTCAAGGGCCTAAGGGTCTTTAAGCGCGACCTTCGGGCCAATCGCTACACTTTTAAGAGGCTAAGGGTCTTAAAGCACGACTTTTGGGTTAGTTGCTATACTTCAAGCCCCAAAGGCGTTAAGGGTCCTAGAGCACGACCTTTTAGTCAGTCGTTATACCTTAAACCTCCAAGGGACTACGGGTCCTACAGTACGGCCTTTGGATCGGTCGCCATACCTTACAGGACGATTGTGATAGAGAACAAGCTTCCATCACTTGTTGTTTCCCTTAAGGGCCAGAAGCTTATAGAGCACCAACGTGGCAAAATAGATACAAAAGACAAGTGTATAGACAGTGCAAGCAAAACAACAAGTGATAATAACAGACAATCAAGTTGGAGATTCCATTAAGTACGAACAAAAAATACAAGCGCCAACTTATATCAACAAGTTGAAAATGAAAAGCGAGGAGAAGAACAAAAACAATCAAAGATCTCTCTACATCAAATAGTCGGGTCCTCGTCATAGCTGGCCTCATGCACCGCGGCCTCATCGTTGTCGTCATCATGAGTCACGGCCTCACCATCCAAGATGCGGTGTCCTCAGCATCGCCCAAACCGTCATTATCGGATATGGGCTGGTAGAAACTCTACCAGCTCAGGATTCTCACCTGTAACCCTATTGGTGAAAATCGTTAGGAGTCACGGTCTCCAAGAACCAGTGAAAGAATTCTATCCGCTCTTCATGATCGCGCCGGCAGCCCTGCTGCTTAGCCTTGGTACCCCTCTCGTTCCCAGTGATCATCTCGGCCTCTATCTTAATAGAATCCTCCTCCAGCTGATGTCATAACTCCTTCCTCTCAGCCTCCCAAGCTTCTTTTTCTTTCTTTAGCTTCTCCCAATGGCGCTTGTACTTGGCCGCCGGCTCCTTCGACTTTTGACGCTCCATCTGGAGGTCGTAAATTTGCCCATTCAGTAGGGCATTAGAGCTCTAGAGGTTGCGAATTTGCCTCTCCAAGAAGGAGATGGACGGCGTCGACCTCATGGCCTTCAATGCCCGGGCAAAGGCCTGTCAAATGACACAACAGAGTTAGCCAAATAATGAAAAGGAAGGTAAAGAGATGAGGAACAGAGATAGGAACACCCTTACCTTGACGATCCCTCTTGCTCCTCTGTGACCCTTGGTGGCTCTACAGAGCCAGAAGGGGCTAAGTCCTATGACTTCACGGGATGCTCCACCAAAGCTGACTTAGCTGGGAGATCAACACCCAAAAAATCCACAACCTGGACCATTATATTCACATATGCCTCCGCAACTAGTGATCGGACGACCTGTTGGCTCTCTCAAGAATCGTCGTGAGAAGGAGACCTCTATGCCTTGTCCAAGCTATCCGCTCGACCGATTCCTCTAACGCCCTTCGCGGGACTACCCTTTGTTCCTCACGACCTTGGAGGGGGTGGATTGGTCCTCATAGGAGTAGGAGCCGAAGTCGCGGCCATCTCCTGCCCCTCATCAGGGAGCAGGCGCTTGCAGGCATCCGCGCGAGGAAGGCTCAATGATACAGTTGGGGGTTTCCAACCATGCATAACAATCCTCAATGCTTCTCGAAAATGTCAAGTCAGTACTTAACTCATGTAAACTAAAAAGAAAAAGGGATAAACAACCGAATGGCATGTCGATACAAACTTTCCTCGCCTGAGCCTCGACACGGTGACGACTTTCCTTCTCTCGGCACCGTACGTGCTCGACTGCTACCTCCTCCGCGGTAGCTTGCCCGCTCTCGAAAGACGACAACATCCCATGAGCTTGCTCTGCACAAGGTAAAAGAAAGTCAGATCAGAGCTAGGGGAAAGGTAACACGAAGGGAACACGCAAAATACCCTTAGAGTTCAGGGGCTCCCTATCGCTTGAGCTCTTTTCCCGCGTCCACTATTTTGGACATGAAGGATGAAAGTGGCCTTGCGTGGTCATCTTCCCGTACGTAATACTGAAAATAGCAGGCGGTCTTTGTTTCTTCCCGTACGTAATACTCACACGTTGCGATGAAGGAACAAACATTGTGCCAAGAAGTGGACACAACTTGTTCATGCACCCGCTTGTATTTATTTAAGATCTACACGATAACATCATGAAGTGGAAATCTTAGGCCGTAAGAGAAGGTCGCTCGGTAGATAGCTATAAATCCGGGGGTGGCTTATTTACGGTGGCGTTAGAGTCAGGAATGATGAATTTGTATCCAGTGGGGATACAAATTCATCATTCCTGACTCTGACCCTTGGGTTGGGGAAATGAGTGCTTGGCCTGTCCTAAGGGTCTGAGTGCGTAGGAGCCCCTGGGAAAACCTCCTTCAACGATAACTTCTTGGGTCAGCTCCTTCTGAGTATGGCCTCTCTTGGAAGTGGAGACTGACGAACAGGAACTAGTCGAGCAGCCCTCGCCTCCCCTTACAGAGGTGCTAATGCTAGTAGTACAGGCCTCAACACTAAGTCTGCAAGAGTTCAAAGCGGAGTGAGAGTTACTTTTCGAGTATCCTTCGTCCATGAGCTCCGGGAGGGTCTTCAAGCATGCGATGGTCTTAGTCCTTGCCAGCCTGCAATCCTGAACATAAGTCATACGAGAAACAACTACGTCAATTTCCCATGGGTAAACTACGTCATCCTCAATACTAAGGATGCTAGGAGTAGAAGAATACTCGCAACTAGACCAGGAAGGTGTGTTGGGCTCATATATAGGCACAACATAAGGAAATTTGTTAGGCTCCCTAAATAGATTCTTGGAGGGGGGACGCCCGCTACCGCCCGGTCATCAATTTTGGCCGAGAGGTTTGGGAACTGACGGTGACGGACCTCCACTCGGGGACCAGTCGACCCCTAAGGGATGGTCCCAATCGATGAGCATGAAGATGACATGACGCAATTAATAAACACAATACAAATACAAGCTTCAATGCGGTGCACGAAGGTGCGTACCTATGAAAGTTAAAGAAAAATGAAGACAAAGGTTGAGGACAAAGGCTAAAGATGAACAACTCCTTTGAAGATTTAAGGGAAGAGTTTGAACACTCTACAGTAAATTTGAAGTGAAGTAGAGAAAGGGCTGGAGTCTCTCTCTGTAAAAAACCTACTTCTCTCTCCAGAAAGTTTGAAGGCATGATCAAAATGACCTCCCCCAAGAAATCCAACTCCTTTTATATAGAGGAGACAGGAGAGAGAAAGGGACAACACGCCCCCTAGGCATGAGTAAAGCCGAAATGCCATTCAGCCCACACCACGTTGCATTCAGACACTCATAATTTTCTCAGAACACCTTAGCCCCCAAGGGGCTTAGAACCTTACAGCACGGCCTAGGGGATGCTCGCTACGCCTTTAGCCTCCAAGGGGCTGAGGGTCCTATAGCACGACCAAGGGGTCGGTCGTTATGCCTTTAGCCCCTAAGAAGCTAGGGGTCTTACTGCACGACCTTAGGGGCGGTCGCTACACTTTTATCCCCCGGGGGCTAAGGGTCTTAAAGCATGGCCTAGGGGCTAGTTGTTATGCCTTTTAAGGTTTACAGCACGGTCTAGGGGTCGGTCATTATGCCTTTAGCCCTCACAGGGCCGAGGGTTCTACAGCACGGTCTAAAGGTCGATCGCTACCCCTCTTAGCCCCAAGGGGCTAAGGATTCCCAAGCATAGCCAAAGGCCCGGTCGCTACACCTTTAGCCTCCAAGGGGCTAAGGGTCCTAAAGCACCGCATAAGGGTCGGTCAATACCCTTCTTAGCTCTCAAGGGACTAAGAATTCCCAAGCAGGGCCTAAGGCCTGGTCATTACATCTTCAATCCCCAAGGGGCTGAGGGTCCTAAAGCATGGCTTAAGGGTCGATCACTACCCTTTTTTTTTCAGCCCTCAAGGAGATAAGGATTTTCAAGCTTGGCTCAAGGGCCAGTCATTACATCCTCAGCCCCCAAGGGGTTGAGAGTACTAAGGCACGACCATAGGGCCGATTATTACGCATCAAGCCCTCTAGGGGCTAAGGATCTTACATCACGGCCTTGAGACTAGTCGTCATACCCCCAACCCTAGAGGAGGTCGGGCATTTTATAAATACAACCCCTAGACTGGATGCTAGTCACCCCTTGGCGCCCAAAAGGCGAAGGGCCCTAAAGACAGGGCCGAGGGGCTGATCTCTCACGATTCGGCTCACGACTAACTAACAGATAGAAACATATATTTAAAGGCACAGTCACTTAACGAAGAGGCTACACTTCATTACCAAAACAGCTGATACCTCGAGGCAAAAAGAAAAGGGAGAAGAAAAAGAGAGTGAGAGAATTATCGAGGCCACAATAGAGCCTAAGACTTCTCTTCGTCATCATTGTTGGGTAGGGGAGGGGCGTCGTTAGACCCATAGCGCTCCTCCTGGTTGCTCAAAGGCGCCATCCTCGCTTCTGTTCCGGATGGCCCGAGCTAGCGGGTTGTTGTCAGGGCACTCCTATTGGCTTGCAGCCATGATTTGAAGGTGGACCACTGCAGGCATGTGAGGGCATATTTCAAGTCCTCGGCTAGGCCCTGGCTCAAGACGCTTAAGTCTAGGGCCTCGTTCGCTACCATAGGATAAAAACGACCTGTACGAGCTCGAGAATTTGAAAATCACGGGTGATATCCTTGGCGTCCTCTAGAAGGAAGTACGGGCACAAGTCGCGATAGCCCTTTGGAAGTGGCCAAGGAGGACGCGACACTCGCCTCAAATGCTACTCGAAAGCCACCAACACACGGAGAGCCATCTCCTCAGTGCTAAGAAAATAAGGGAACACCATGATAGAAGGCTTGCTTGCAAGGGAACTAGATCACGAGGAATAGGTAACAAGCTAAAACAGGCCATATCTTATATACCAAAAGTGGGGGATTCCCTATATAACAGTTGCGCCTAGGAAATTGGGTCTCCTCGGGAAACCCCCTGACACAGAAACCAAAACCCATGTGTGACCCAAGGATGGGGCCTCCCAACAAAAGGTTGCCTTGAGAGGTCTGCAGATAATCTCTTTGGCACGAACTCACTCCACATTCTGCCTGACTACCCATCCGGTTGAGCGTGCAAGCAAAATGTGAGGGGTTAAATGATTTAGAAAATATGAGGACTCCAAGTGGACCCCACATATGCGTCTATGGTCCAAGCTAAGTCAACTAAACCCAGCGGCCTATTAGGGGAAACATCCTCAGTAAAATTACTGTTTTGTTCGTAACTATAGGGACTATAAATACCCCCTACCTACCTCAGAAAAAGGGATCACTTTTCTGGCACATTTTCCCATACATTATACATTCTCTTCCTTTGCTCTGTCTTTTCCTAAGACCCCTACTGACTCGATCGTCGGATATGCATTCCCCGGATCTCGACTCGGGGTTGCCCTTTTTGCAGGTTCAGCTTTCGAGGAAAGGATCATCAAGCATCCTGCTGGCACCATCACGTATGTTCACTCTCATCTCACGTCATCCTCCAAGAAACTAAAATGTCCTAAAACAGACATATATGATGTCGGTTCGGATCTATTATTACACACTTTTTAAAAATTACTAGCTAATCATACATTGAAACTCTATAATTAGCTAGTGTCATATATATTAAGCATATAATATAAGATACTTAGAAGTACTTGGATTAATTGGTATGTTTTTAATTTTCTATATATCATATAATGAAATTAAAATTATATATTTTGCTGAATCCTACTTTGTATTGTCTGGGTTTAATGACTAATTTTTTCTTAACACTAATTTCATTATATGTTGTATGACTTTTAACTGTTGTGACACTTAGATATGACGTTTGCTTATGCATTTGATAATTCACACTAACAATAAAAAAAAGCAATAAATAAGAAAGCAATGCAAAATTATTAATTTAAAGTGCATCCAAAAATGTCTAACAAATCAAGACAAGTGAATGGACATAATGGAATAATATAAGTACATAATGGACTAAGCAAGGATGCGTGTGACATTGCACACCACATGTGTGAAAAGCAATGGGCATTATTAACCAATTTTCATATAAAAACAAAATTTGATCATGTATTGACTGGATTGTTTTTAGAGAGTTTGAATTCCTGAGAAAACTTTAAAAAATTTATTTAAAAAGGTAATATTACCATATATATGTAAATACGATTCTTTACATAAATGTGAAAGATATCTTTTATCCATCACCTTAAGGGCAACATTTAGCAAAACCGTAATAATAATAACAACAATAATAATGAATATTATTAATAATTGTAATAATAATTATTAATAATTTAGAACTAGGTCCGAATAGATTGATAGAATTTTGGATCCATTTATCAATACAGGTGAAAAGCCAAGGTGTCCTATGGACTAGATCATGAGTTAGATCAAATGAATAGATGAGTGCCAAGTTGAATTTCTTCAAATTTAAATCATGTTTTTGTCAACTTTTTGCACTTGAAAAAAAAAATGCAAATCAGATTATAGACTAAGTAAGTTATATATACTTTCACCAAATGGTCGAATCATGAGATCATCAATTCTATGTTCTATTGTTTTGAATGCCCTGTGCCTAATTTTCCTGTGGCCTTTGTTAAATTTATGATCTCTTGCACTGAAAAACAAAATAGCTATGACATTATGTATCTATGTCTTGCGCATATGTTACTTATAATGTTTCTATTGCATGCAATTTTAGGTATCTATTCCTAAATAACAAAATGGGACAACTTCGAATATTATGTACACAGTTGGATATAATCAGCATATTGTGAAATTAATTTCATTTTAAAATTAATACCCGCCCTGCCATTTAAGGGATTGTCTCATAGTACTTGTATGCCTCCTAAAACTAATTAAATAGTCCCCCAGGTTTAAATATTAACTTGTTGAGTTTGTCTTATACAAAATCATGGTCCTGTTTGGCAAACAACTGTTAGCTATTTGCATTAACTATTAGCTGTTAACTGTTTGCGTTAGCTGTTTGTATTAGCTGTTTGAATTAGTTGTCTGTTGAAAAACTGTTTGATAAAATTAGCTGTTTCTGACAAAATTGTGAGACAAAAAACTAATTCTTCAAAAAGTTTTTCCAAAAAGCTCATGGAATTAGCTTTTTCAAATTAGCTTTTTAGACCCAAAAAGCTCTTTTAAAAAGCTCTTTTACCAAACACCCAAATTAACTTTTTTACTTGATCAAAAAGTTAATTTTAGTAAAAAAGCTCTTTTGGCTAAAAAGTTATTTGTCAAACAGGACCCATATCTCTTTCTTCAAAAACAAATAAGCATACAATGAGAGATTTCAGTTCTTTAGTTACAAATCCTAATCATTTTGAGTTTTGTTCCTATCGTTAATTATTTTGGTAAGATATTATTACGCACCTTTTTAAATTACTAGCTACTCATACGATGAAAGTATCTACTTGGCTAGTACCATATATATTAAGCCAGGGGCGTAGCCAAGGGGGGGTCAGTGGGGTCACCCGACCCCCCTCTCAAAAAAATATATATATATATGTAAGAAAATTAAAAAAATTTAAAGTTAAGTATATGTATTATATTTGTTGAAAATAAATATGAAATCTACAATGGCTCAGCGGTTAGTCCCTAGGCTTGGTGTGTTTGAGGTTGCGGGTTCAAACCTCCTCCTTCCTTTATTTTTTTCCCAACTTTTTTTTGTTGTTTTGTTTTTAAAACCAGTGCCCTTTCACGTTTGAGGTCATGAGCTTAGCTGTCTCCTTCGACCTTCAATTTTTCGCCACTCCACTGCCCAAACCCAACTCACCCCACCACCCACCTGCACCGCGTCACCGCGTCACCGTCCACCACCCGCTGCCAATGGATTTGCTGTTTGCGCAGCGCAGCAAGGCCCTCACGGCCTCACATCTTCATCCAAATTTGTGAGTTCTCAAATCTCAATTTGTAAGTTTTATTTCAATTGTAGGTTAAATCTGAATTTGTAGATTAGTTTGATACGTTGATTTTAATTCTCATGTTCAGGCTTGAAGAAGACACCGCGGGTGAGTTTTGGGTTTGCTTTGCTTGATTCTACGGTTTTGCCATTTATTTGAATTGTTGGATGCAATTGTTGGATTTCAATTGTTGGATGCAATTGTAGTGGTTTTGGTAATTTATCTTATGACTTGTATGCTAATTAATCATTGGTTATAGTTTAGGCGTCTCATAAATGTTTGATTTATATGTTTAATTATAATTGTAGGAAAAAATGCATAGATATTTCAAAAAGAGATGTAAGGAATACTCGTCGTTACCTTCAAGTTCGAAATCTGAAAACTCGCCATTGAATGAAGAAGGTGGAAACGATGTTACTTAACCACAACCACCACCACCATCACCTTGTGATGTAAATATCAATTCCATTCCGTCGTCTCAAAGAAGTCGGATTAATTCCGACCCCCCTCTCCTAATTTCCTGGCTTCGCCCCTGTATTAAGCATATAATATATGAGACTCAGAAGTAGTTGTTGCAATTGCTATGCTTTTAAATTTCTATGTATTGTATATTTTGGTGAATCCTTCTATTGTCTGGATTTAATGACTAATTTATTAACAGTGGTTTCATTATATGATGTATGATTTTTAATTGTTGCGACACTTAGATTAGATATGACTTTTGCTTATGTATTTAATTTGCTCATTCATATTAACAACTATAAAAAATTAAATAATTAAAACGAAAAATGATTAATTAAAAAAATATAGCAACATGGTGCATCCAAAAATGTCCAACAAATAAAGACAAGACATAGTGACAATGGACATAATCATAATGGAATATTATAGTACACATATGTACATAATTAGACCTGTCAGTTCGGATGGGCGGATTAAATACGGGTCGGGTGTATGCGGGTTCGGATAAAATACGGGGTCAGGTGTATATCGGGTTCGAGTAATATACGGGCGGGTGTATTTCAGTTTTACGGGTTTCAAGTCAACCCAACGGGTTTGGAGCGTCTTTTTAGTGAGTTATTTCTCTTTTTGTCAAAATCAAAATCTTGACATATTTATTGCTTCAAATTGTCTGTATTTAATGAACAAGCATTCTAATTATAATTTCTTGAAAGAATATAAAATGTTTAAACTTTTCAATATGATATATGAACGTCATATACCAGTGGACACTAAGTCACACTTAAGTGGGCTGGTCCGCATATTAAATATTGATAATAGGTTGAGTCATTCATAGGTCGCCCAATCTAAAGCATGATAACGGGTTAGAGCGATTTGACCCATTAATAACCCATTTATTAATGGTTTGATATTTTGTTAATTAACCTATCATTATCTAATCATATATGCTTTATTAGTTGGTCGATCCTAACACGAACACAAATTGGTCAATTGCTCAACACTAACATCAAGTTTAAGACCAATTAGAAGGAAACCAAATGAAAGAATATTATAGATGCACAAGATATTACAATTATTTATTAATTATAACATCAAAATTTTCGATTATTATAGAGTAATATTATTTAGAATACAATGAGACGAGTTCAATTCACTAGGAATATAATAGTATAACTTGCACATTTTTAATACTTGTGTTATTATGAATTGATTTTCATAAGACTAGATATTTCATGCCCATTTCGAAAGTTATTCCATTTATAAGTTTTATATGACCTTATTTTATGAGAATGCATTTAGGAAAGAACGGGTACTAACGTCTAATTTGCGCAGAGATGCGATAGTTATAAAGCGTATCTCTAACCGATTCATTACAATGAAAAACTAGAATTGTTAAGGGTAAAAACTAAAGAAAAATCAAAAATAAGGATATAATATTCGTGTTGAGCGGGCGGGTTCGGGTTGAATCGGGTTTGACCCAAAAATTTGTGGACTTTTTGGATTCGGTTTATTTCGGGTTCAGGTCGAGAAAATCGTGCTCAAAATCCAAAACTTTCGGTGGGGTTCGGGTCGGATTTTTGGCTCAGGTTAGTTTTTGCCAGGCCTATACATAATGGACTAAGTAGGGATGCGTGTGATACCCCACACCACATGTGAGAAAAGCAATGGCACTTGAACAAAATTACAAAGATGACAGCAGAGACCAGAGAATGCATGTGAGAAAAAGGTTGTACGTAGACTAACTATGGATTCGAATTCTGCATGTATTGTATCTTACGTACAAATAATATCAACAATGAAATGTACTTCTCTTTGGGGAGAGTAAACAATATCGAAACTAAATCCCCATCCAGGATTCGTGTCAACTTGTTTTCCACCTACGTTTTCATTGTCCACAAGCGCAATTATATGCCTACCAAGGGGGAGAAGTGGTAAGTAAGTAACACCAATAGGTAGCAAATATAACTTTGAAGTCAGTAACTAAATCCCCATCCATGATTATTACTTTTGTTAACATCAAATATAACTTTTAAAATCTCGAGATCTAATTAAGAATGTATACATACATACATACATACATACATACATACATACATACATACAT
>JACYFF010002017.1:64232988-64262155 GCA_017589665.1 Selenicereus undatus
ACAACACACCAAAAAAAAAAAAAACACTTACACATCAAGGACTGTAAATTTCAAGGGGGTGCGCTTCTTAATTTGTTTGTGCTTCATTTATTACAAAACTTCTCTTTTGTGCAAAAAGATTAATAAATAGGTGAAATTCGAATACAAATATTTGTCACAACTTTAAAAGCTCCACTGTATAATTAAGCTAACTGTACTCTAAGAAATTCAAAATAAGGAAATAAAGACATCAAGGATGTGATGGTAGTGGGAAGAAGCCGAGTGGCAAATATATATGTTGTAATCCTTTCTCAGAAGCTTCATTGCCTTGTATTTTTCTGCAATCCGTGCATCTCCTTTTCCTTTATGCATGCTTTATCATTCGTTTGTTCTTTGGCCCACCTTTTCCCTTTCTTTTCTGTTTATTATTATATGATATTTTCTAACATTGCATTAGAGTAATGAGAATCAAATATGCAGGGGAAAAAGTAAAAACCAAGGAAATAATTGTCATATATAATAGTTGTAGGAGTTTAAAATGATTAGTGCAGTTGAATTAGCTATGCTAATTAACTTACAAGAGAGACAAGGAAATTCCTTCCATATCTTTCTTTGATAAAGGAAGATTATAAAAGAAATATAGTCTATAAAGTTTCTTTCGTTAGTTAACCTACATCTCACATGGATTAGCAACAACTAAAGGAGTATCCATGGACAACCCTAATCCTAAAACCTACTGCGTTATTTTCAGGTTGTCAAATTAATATATGTGGACACTCCTAAAGTAGGTCTAAAAAGTAATGGACACTCTCTTAATATATTCAATCCACATAGTAATATTTTTAAATATAAAAATTACAACTAAAATGTTAGAATTTGATTGAAAAATAAAATTAAATTAAATACACCAAAAAAAATTCTACTTAATTAGTTGTAGATTTATTTCATATTTCGACATATTGACTTCATTGCGTAATGTTGATTTTTTTTGTTCGAGTTTTATTAATTGGTGTTGATGCTTTATTTTAGGTAACCAATGATTTTAGTAAATGATAGATAATTATAAAAAGATTGATCCGACAATTAGACGTGGCTCCCTCGTTGGAGTTCTTTATACAAATGTTAAAATCTACTCTCGTAAAATGTGGAACAAAAGCACATCAACTAAGAAACAACCCGACTTCACAGAGCTTCCCGCGGCCGAGGCAGCGCACTAACTCAAGCCTGGCAACAGAGAAGGCAGTCGCTGAGAACTTTCTACATCGGTGACCCAAAGCTTATGAAGAAACTCCATAAGAAAAGAAAGGACAGCTGTAGCCACTATTCTCCCTTCCTTGTTCAGAATATTGTACGTAGATGCAGCATTTCGTTGTAGCCACTGTACTAACTCAGATCTAGAGCTAATAGACATCACTGCGGTTTACCTGTGCTATTTTTTCTTCCTGTTTTTCTTTGATGTATGTTGGAGGGGGGGGGGGGGGGCGGCTTCTCCTCCAGCATTATCTCAGCCACCACATGTCCCCATACATCAAAGCAACCACTAAGCAAGTAACATGACGATGAGCTAAAAAATGTGAAGAAGGTGCAATCAGATGTCAACCGGCCTAAAGTAACAAAGATAATAAAGGATATTAGATAATATTGAAAGATATAAAAATTACATAACTTTAGATTGAAAATGTAGGATTGTGAATAAACCAGTAATGGCATTTCTTATCATGCTGAATTATTATTCTTTTACCGACACTACAAAAAATTTATCATACTTCCGCACTTATCTAACCACACGTCTAAATATGGTGAGAAAAAAAAAAACACAAAACTGGGATCCTAAAAGCATCTCCACACAAAATAAGAGTGGTAAAATATACTCACTCTTATAAGAGTGGTAATAAGTTATTAGGATATGCGCACGGATATTAATTAAGTGTGGTGAATTCATCTCTTGTGAAAGGGATTGCTTCGACGGATAATAAGTGTGAAAGTCACAGAGATATTTATTGTCGATCGAAATTAAACGAGAGAAAAAAAAAAAGATCACACGTGATTTCAATTTTATTCTTTTATTCTCACCACCAAAGCACTACTGTATATTCTAACCTTACCTCATAATTCCTCCAGCCTCGACTCTAAGTGTTAGGGCATCACAGGTTGTCCGCAATCAATTAGGCAGTTCTATCGGTACAAAGTGAATTGAGTCAGCACCTTCTCTAGGCAGAATCAAGCTAGCTTGTGATGTTCTGGGCAATTTGGTAGTTCGATGATCGATCGACAACCGAGTTGCCCACAATTTCTCAACTGTTAGTGGTTCAAAAGTACGATCTCTTTTTCGCATCCTCCTCTTCACCTGCGTACTTCCCTATTTGTTTTTGTTATTAAATTTCAGTCTTAGTTTGATTTTGTAAGTTCCACAGTATGAATTTCTTGATTGTGTAATGAATATTTAAGATTTTGAACTGTCTCCTTGAGTATTATGGTGTTGCATCTTCGTACTCTTGTGAGTATGTAATACGCTCACAAATTGATGGTGAAATTCAAAGCACTTTGTAGGAATAATTAGGACTAACCTGGATGGGAAATAATATTATCGGTAATAGTCCACAATAATAAAAAATACCAGTCTTCGTTAATCAGAATACCAAGCGGCTACTAGAGTCACCTTAGAGATGTCCACGTCCTAAACCCGAGAACGCAATAGATGGTGTTCTAGCCGTGAGAGAGAAAGCGAGAGAATATGCGAGGGAATAGATCTTATGTTCTCATATCTCTTGACCGACCCCCCTAAACCTTCTTTATATAGGTTGGGGTACAACCAAGATAGTTGCCCTAGACAACTTGCGTGGCCGTCGGGACTAACCCACAAGGCCCGGCCAACAGCTCCTACTCGGCCACGCAAGCTGCTGAAAGCTTATTCTCTATGCACCGCAACTTTCTCACGCTTCATGCCAGGAATAGGACGTGCGACCATAAATAACCAGTAGTGTTATATTAAGTTACCATCCAACTAACATAACATTCTCACGAAATACGATACCCCAAAACCATCCCAAAACCATCACCAGTGGCGTCTCTAATCCCTTATGCCTGATATATCATATGATTATGTTCTAAACATAATCGTCCGGGCTAATATGGTGACGGTGGATAGATTTTTCCTTAAACACTCATGAAATCTCATCTTAGCTTAATTGTTTTCCTAACGTGTTCTTAATGAACCGTATACATCATGGTTCTTGAGAATCACATTAAAGTAGCATCATTAAGCTTCGACTTAACATCATAGCTTTAAGTCAAAGGGTTATCGTCCATAGGGTCACACAGTGACAAGTGATAGGGAATTCAATTGTCACCCCACATATGGGTCGTCTTATTAGCACACACAGTATGAGATGTGTGTCACGGCATAACTCCCGCTTAGCTGGGTTCGTCACTCTTTATGCCATACGAATCGTCAGTCTAGATTTTCACCCAAAAATCTAACCTGAGCCACTAGATCAACATACTGAATGTTGGTCTTGACACTCAAGATTCGGCTTTTAAGGCTTCAATATGAAATCTTATTTCATACTCGACTCCCCCAAGTCTCATCTTAGTCTTACGAAGGCGACTATATTCATTTCACTCGCACACTTCCAGTGTGAGTAATCAATATTGCACACCTAGTGCTAATATGATTACGTCTCATCCTGCCTGCTACTGAAGCGTCAGGGCGATTGCCTGTGTGACTAGGTCAATCAGAAGTCTGTGAATTTTCAACATGTCTAACAGATAAATCACGGAACATTTAGAAAACAAAGAATACTTAATCTTTATTTCATAAATGCCTATTATATGAAGAACGTATCTGTCATACATAATAAGATTTCTATCCAAAAAACTAAACTCTGCGAAGTCCTAGACTCAATGAATGTGCTTTGAAAGCATCTCTAGGAATCGGCTTAATTAATGGATCAGCAATCATCTTGTCAGTGGGTATATACTTGATGGCAACCTCCTTTGTCTTTATGGCGTCTCGCACGAAGTGATAACACCTCTTGATGTGCTTGGTTTTCCAATGGAACTTCGGATCCTTGGCGAACTGGATGGCAGCTGTATTGTCACATAACATCTCTACAGGATCATTAGCTCTCGGAGTGAGGTTAAGATCCTGGAGGAAGCTTCTAAGCCATATTGCCTCCTGCGTGGCTAGGCTGCATGCGACATATTCTGCCTCCATAGTTGACAGAGCTATGCAATCTTGCTTCTTACTGCACCATGATATTGCTCCTCCACCTAGGGTGAACACATATCCTGAGGTTGACCTGGACTCATCCGGGTCACCACCCCAATCGGCATCTGAATATCCTCTCAACTTAAGGTTCCCGCCCTGATAGTATAGGACCAAGTCGGTTGTACCACAAAGGTAACGCATGACTCTCTTGACAGCTTGCCAATGAGCCTGTCCTGGGTTGCTTTGGTAACGACTTACCTGACCAACCGCAAAGCAAATGTCTGGTCGTGTACATAACATGGCGTACATTAAGCTTCCTATGGCACTGGCGTAGGGGACATTGCTCATGGTTTCCTTTTCTTTGTCTGTTTTTGGGCATTGGTCAAGGCTCAAGGTTAAACCTTTCTCAACTGGAGTGTCTACGGGCTTGGAATAATGCATACGGAACCGTTCTAAGACTTTCTTGATATATGCCTCTTGGCTCATACCTAAAAGTTTCTTGGGATGATTCCTTATTATTTTCACACCCAGGACATACCTGGCTTCACCCATATCCTTCATCTCAAAGACAGAGGATAGCCATCTTTTAGTGGCTTCGATCATCTCCAAATCGTTCCCAGCCAATAGTATGTCATCAACACATAGGGTAAGGAACATAATCCTTCCGGTTGATCTTTTGACATACACTGGTCCTCCGAAACCATGGATAAACCAAACGAAGTTATAGCTTTATGGAATCTTAAGTACCAAGTCCTGGAAGCCTGTTTAAGACCATATATGGACCTTTTAAGACGACACACCTTGTCCTCTTGTCCCTTTGATGCAAAACCAATGGGTTGGTCCATATATATCTCTTCCTCAAGGCTGCCATTGAGGAAAGCAGTCTTTACGTCCATTTGAAATAACTCTAAGTCCAAATGGGCAACCATGGCCAGGAGTAGGCGAATAGAGGCAAATCTCACCATAGGAGAAAATGTTTCTTCATAGTCTACACCCTCAATTTGTGTAAACCCTTTCGCCACTAAACGGGCTTTAAACTTGTCGATTGATCCATCTGCCCGACATTTTATCTTGAAAACCCATTTGTTTCCAATAGACTTACGCTGGGGTGGGAGATCAACAAGTTCTCAAACCTTGTTTTTTGCCATCGAGTCCATCTCGTCCTTCATGGCATCCATCCACTCCTTGTGTCTTGGTGAGTCAATTTCTTCTTGGTACGAAGTAGGCTCCTCGACTTCCAAGGGAGTGCATAGGAATATTTCCTCTTCGATTTGGAAGTATCATCGAGGAATTCTTCCACGCTCACTCCTTCGGAGCCTAGCGCCTTCATTGTTCGTCTGCCTAGATGAGGTATCCCCCCCTTTCTCTAAGGGGTGTGGGATCCTGAACATGTGGATAGTTGCTCCCACTATCCCTCTGGGGCGTGGGATCCCGAACATGTGAACTAACTGCATGTTCGGGAACTGGAGATTGAGGACGGACCTCATTCCCAGGTTAACTTTCCTCATGTACAGGAATTTGAGCATGAATCTCAATTTCCTGGGCAGGCAAGTCTCCCCCATTCCCTTCAGATAGGGGAGGTATACCATCATCTTTCGGTGACTTGGTTAGAATCCAAATTTCTCCCCTCACCGAATGATGATTGGAGGTTTTGCTGTAACGCAAACAGTTCAACATCCTTCTTGACTTCACCAATGGTCGAGAACTCATCCTTGAGAAAATCGACATTGCGGGAGTCTATTTCTGTCATGCCACCATTTGGATGTTCCCCGTACATCACATATCCTTTTGATTGTGCGGGGTACCTAATGAACACCATTTTGGTGGCTCTTGGACCAAGTTTCTCATGTTTATGGGTTGGTTTGTGCACATAGCCGGCCGAACCCCATGGGCGTAGATGGTCCAAGGAAGGTTTCTTACCAAACCATAACTCATATGGTGTGGCAGGTACACTCTTGCTTGGCACACGATTGAGTATGTAGCCCTAAAAACTGATTGGAAGGCTAGCATGTGCCATCATTGACCTGACCATGTCAAGCAATGTACGATTCCTACGTTCCACAACACCGTTCTGTCGTGGAGTGCGTGGAATCGCTAGCTGTCTTTGTATACATTTTTCCTCACAGAACTCCTTGAACATATCAGAGAGGTATTCACGACCTTGATCAGTTCGAAGGATCTTAACCCTACGTTCCAATTGAGTCTCTACTTCCGCTACGAAGCGTTTGAATATATCAAGTGCCTCGTAGCGATGAGATAATAGGTACACATACCCATATCGTGAATAATAGTCTATGAGAGTAATGAAATAGATAGCCCCCATGTCGTGCTTTAACGTTCATGGGTCCGCATATGTCTAAGTGGATTAATTCTAAGGGACTAGATGCTCTCGCGGTCTTACCGAAAGGTTTCATTGTTGCCTTTTCAGCTAAACAGGACTCACACCTAGGTAACTTAACCCTAGTGAGTCGGTCTAGAAGACCTTCTTTAGCTAGCCTGTTTATCCTATCTTGGCCCACATGACCAAGTCTAGCATGCCACTTAACAGATTCAGAATTAAAGTCGAAATAAGAAACAAAAGCAGAGGATATATTATTATAGTTATCATCCAAATCCAAAACAGTCCGTGAATCCACCGGGTAGCGATGGAACTCCACGAATACAGCCATATCCTGAACTATGTGCTTTGTTGCCCCCATATCTACAATCCATTGAGGAAGAGAGTTAGCAACAAATGCATGGGAACAAACATATAATTCAGGAGTTTTAGTTGAAGTAGGTATCTTGGCTAGCTCAGGACAGTCCCGAGCGAAATGGCCTTTCTTTCCACAGTTATAGCACTTTACACGTGTCATATCCTTAGCTTCGTTGCCCTTAGCCTTATGCTTCTTGGCAGTACCAGCATTAGAGCGAGAGTTCTGAGGAGGATGGGGACCCTTTTTAGGTTTCTTACCACGGTAAGGTTTCCTGCCCTTGGGCCCCAATCCTTGGGCAACGAATGTCATGCTGGAAGGCGCATATACCTTTAAACGCTCTTCCTCCATTTCGAGATGTTTGGAAATTGCCTCGAAAGTGTTGATGTGTTCACTGTGTGCCATGAACACTTTAAAACTCTTCCAATGTCCATTATCATTAGGAAGAGCCCTGATCACATTCAGGACTTGCTCTTGCTCAGAAACCTCTTGCTCTGCAGCTTTAAGGTCTCAAACCATAGCACTCATAGTTCGAAGATACTACGACTGGAGTCAATAGTATATTGCATCCATTTCAGCTGCAAGGTACGCAATCTTGTAGCAGATGTCTGCCCGAACCTAACCTTAAACTGCATCCACAATGTCCTTAGCAGTGCGGAAGCGTTCAAACTCACCCAGGAGATCGTCCCGCATGCAAGACAACATAGTGTAGCGTGCAGAACGGTCGCGTTTGAACCATGCTTGGTATATTTTTAGGTTTTCTTTGTACTGCTTAGTTGCAGTAATATCCCTACCCTGTTCATCTTTTTCATCCGGAGGAACCATGGAGGAGGTTAAGTGGTCCAGCATATCATCATTGTTTAGATAAAACTAGACCTTCAGATGCCAAACATCATAGTTCGAACCATCCAGTTTGTCATCAGATTGCATACAATCTGTCATGTTTCTAGTTGTCATATCTGAAAGTATATTTTATCTATTAGACATATTGTTTAATAATTAAATTATCTAAAAAACTCTGTCATTCACAATATACGTTCGAAAATTTCACTAAGCTCATAATCATCGCGTATAGTTTGTGAATTTTGGAGCTTCTCTAATTTAATTATTATTAATCTCATAGAATTTTCTTAAAGGTTTTGTTAAACTTATTAACATTTTAATCCAATGAATATCACGAAGATATTCACTTTTTAATTACGTAAATATGTATTCAGTTAATGTTTATGAAACTAATTCATTTAACACAACTTCATTATATATATATAACACAAAGTTATATAATCAGTCTCAAAATATCATATCATAATCAAAAATAAAAGCCAAAAAATTTCCTTAATAATAATAATGGCCATTTCTAACATATAAAACACATTTATATGAACATGAGAGCAAATTTTCAATAATTTAAAACAGAAATACTTAAAACAAAAACATCGGGTCAAATAAATACGAAACGGGATTTCTGTTTTCGAGTCAAGTCAACGTTTCTGGGCCAAAAAATAAAACCGGCCCAAAAATCAACCCACAACCTTTAATGGACCGGGGGGGTTTTATGAGTGAATCATTTCACTACCGCCCCTTTGTCCCTCAATCCCTTAACCGAGACCCTCTCTCTCCTCTGCGTCCCTCTACCTGCCTTCGAACTCTCTCGACACTCTCTTCGACCTCGCTGCCATGGCCATACCTCTCTTCCTCTGTAGTCGTGCCATGGCCAGGAGCACGAAGCTCCTTTCGGGGGGCACTGGTCGTCGTGACCCCAGCAGCCACCACCGCCGTTGTCGATTGTCCCAAAAAAATACCCATATGATGCAACCCGCCACCACCGACCTCGTTGAGCCTCGATCTACGCTACACCGGCGAGAACCAAGGGTGGTGTAGATCAGCCGAATCCAAGCCTAATGAAGACGCCCACGCGCCGAACGCGCCACTAAAGCGGTGGCGCGTGGTCTCACACGCCTCCTGAATCGGTGTTTTTCGGCTGCTTTTTGTCAAGGTTGCGTAGATCGGCGATAGGAATGGGCTCTGGGAGGAAGGAGATCGTGAAACGACCTTCGTCGGCGGCTTGGGACAGCCACGCACCACCCCTCCTCGGTGGTTTCTGATGGGTATGATTCGGCTGACTCACTTCCGTTTCCCTTTTTTTGTGGTTATTTGAGTCGAGGTCGAGGACTTAGGCAGAGGCAGACTAGGGTTAGGGTTTTGGGTCCCTGTGAGGGTTAAGGTTTCGGGTCCGTCTCCATCTATCCCCCCCCCCCTTTTTTTTGGTTTTAGGCGAGGGATTTTAGGTTCAGGGTTCATCCGAGTGGGATGGGTATTTTTCCCCAAAAAACAAATTGTGCCTTTCAATGTTTAGCATTCGATTCAAGCATGATTTTGTCTAAACATTGTTATAACATAAGGCATACACACACAGTGATATTAACTGGATATCCATGGACTTCGGTTATCGAAAAATCCAATCTTTTAGTCAACCTTAGGCATCAGAATCACGGAAGCATGTTTTTCGTTTAGCAGATGCATGATATTTGATGAACATATCATCAAAAGAAAATAATGGGATTCTGTGCGTAGCATCCATGAATAAAAAAAAATTCTAGGTTCACAAAAGCATGCTATGTCTTTGCATAATTATAAAATTAGGCAATTAATCATATGAACAAGCATGATTTGTCTGTGGTGTCTAACATTCCAGGCACACAATTATTTGTGAGCAAATTAGGATGAACATATCATCGGTACAAATAATAGGGTTCAGGATATTGAAACAAAACATCTATTAATTTCTTTGACTAAAATTTTCAATCTTTTAGTCAATTCAGGGCATTATTATTGCAAAAACATGCTATTAACCCAGTAGGATTGCATAATCAGTTTGAACCATTGATTGTAAGTTCAAAAAACGATGTTTTATTTAATATGGGATCTACTGGGCACTCAGATTTCATAAAGGCATAAATATTCAGGAATCTGATTTATTAAAACTCAATTTGTTCTTTGATTCTGGACACAGACACAAAAGCATGCTATGAATTTGCACAATTACATAAATTAGGCAACTAATCATGTAAAGGAGCATGCTTTAACAAATCAGATTATTAATCTATTAATTGGGACTATTTCGAACAGTTCTAGCTCTGATACCACTGTAGGAATAATTAGGACTAACCTGAATGCAGAAGAATACTGTCAGTAATAGTCCACAATAATAAAAAAATACCCGTCTTCGTTAATCAGAATACCAAGCGGCTACTAGAGTCGCTTTAGAGATGTCCACGTCCTAAACCCGAGAACGCAATAGATGGTGTTCTAGCCATGAGAGAGAAAGCGAGAGAATATGTTAGGGAATAGATCATATGTTCTCATATCTCTTGACTGACCCCCTAAACCTTCTTTATATAGGTTGGGGTACAGCCAAGATAGTTGCCCTAGACAACTTGCGTGGCCTTCGGGCCTAACCCACAAGGCCCGGCCAACACACTTCTATTATGTTGTACGAACAATGTTGATGTTTATCTGGTGAGGATGCTAGCAATGCCGTCAAAACTATGGTGCTGCATCTTGGTATTCTTGTGCGCGGAATGAATGTCATGGTCATTACACTGATTAACGAGCTAATACTAACACTCTTGAAAGTGCATATCATGCTTTAAGATTGATACAATGGGTTCAACATGTTTGGACCAGATTAGAGAGTTGTTTTGTCCTAGTCAAACAAATTGTTGTCATTGCACTGATTAACGGGCCAATATTATCTTAATGTTGATTTCTATTCAGTTTGTCTAAGATAATTTTTGTTATCTATATCTGGAGGGAAATTGTGACTGGATAGGCTTACAATTGTGCAAATGATAGCTCTATCTATATAATTTGGGTAGATGTTAATAAGTCTTTTTGCAACCATGCAAACTGTTAGATAAACTAGGACTGACCTGGATGCGGAAACGACTGTCGGGGATAGTCCACAAATTAGTGATGAGGGGGCGGCTACCAAAGTCGCCTTATGGCTGTCCACGTGCTAAAACCGAATGCTCGACAGTGATGGTAAGGCAACCGTGGGGAGCGGCAGGAGAGTGTGAGAGATTAGACTTGTCCGTGTCTTATATCTCTGGCTGATCCTCCCAAACCTCCTTTTATAGGTTATGGGGGGCAGCTAGGGTTGCCTAGGGCAACACTTTGTGGCTATCAGGCCTAATGGGCCCGGCCAACACAAACAAAATGCAAATCACATTAATGATATAGCTTATACTCTTTGAAAGACTACCAGCAACACCCTTTTGCTTAGAAATTGTTGTCATTGTAAATGTATGAATAAAAATCGTTACGATATATTTTTTTGGGTGTAGAAAAGGGTTGTACCAAATTTGTTATTCTACAATCACATTGGCCAACTGGACCTATATTATCAGCATAGAAGGCATCTCTTAGCTTTAAGGGAGGTGATTGAAAATAAAAGAACCTTATTTCTCGAGCGGAATCTAGATTAGCTAATTAATCTATTTGTCACATAATAAATAGCTGATATTCATTTGAACTCACAAAATCTGAGAACTTATGCAACATAGTTTTCAGCAACTCAATAGATATTAACATTATTTCCCAATTATTAGGATAAATGAATGCTCTTAAAATATAGTTTATGTTTTTTCCTTACTCTAATGGTGCTACTGGAAAAAGAGGTAGTGGTTTTAGATAAAACTAGGAGATAAATAAATCAAGAGCGATTTTAGCATCTTTTCATAATTAATTTTACCTAGATTAAAAGCTGGATTTTTGTTTTATTTTATTTTAGATTAATGTTACCAAGAGCCCTTGGCTCAATTGATATCACCTGCTTCCTACCATTCATTCCACCTGGGTTCGAATCTGGGGGAAGCCTTTGCTTTGCCAATTATTGGGAGGCAAGGGTGATGATGGTGTTGGACCTTAGGCCTTTGTAGCTGGTTTCCCCCTTCCCCTAGGGCCAGTAGGCTTATGGGTCATTTCTTGAGATAGGAGGCCCAATAGGTAGTTCAATTTGTCATTGTAAAAAAAAGGTATAATTAATGTTATAGAATAATTGTTATACGACTATTATCATTTTGTTGTACATTCGTAATCAAAGATAAAGTAATTCATTAGTCTATACTAATTATTTTCACCAAAGTATAAGTAAATTTGAAAAAAGAAAGAGCAATCAAGTAAGTAAAACTTTTAATCAAAACATTATGTCGCAAAATATATGTAAGTACACAAAATTCACTAGGATGTTGTAAAATTCATCAATGATATATGAATTCATCAGTTATGTCATCAAATTCATTGGTTGAGAGATTGAGTTGTATGCACGTGCGTTTTGGCCATAGAGTAGGCACTCCTCGAAGTATAATATAATTTTTGTACCAGGGTTGTAATTAGTATCCATGTAGATTTAGGAGTATAAACTCTCACGTGTATATAATAGGTATTGCACTATGTTGGATTTGTACTTTATTCCTCACTCATATTAGGGTTAATTATTACACTATGTTGGATTTGTACTATGGGCCTCGCTCCGATTAGGGCTAATTATAGCGCTTCCCTATATTTCCAGCCGTACATAACATGCCAATGACCATTAACCTAGTTGACCTTTGGAAATGTTTTCCTTAAACTAGTATAGACCCGTGCTTTGCACGGTGATCTATAAAATAGATAATAAGTTGTTTACAAAAGACACATAGTTGCTATTAGTAATTAGAAAATTAAAGAAGACACAAATAAGTTACTTAGTAAGTGATGATGTTATAAGTAGAAATAAATTTTCACTATAAAAATGTAATAAGCCTAGTTATTATAATTAGAATTTTTTAGTATTATATGCTTTTTTATCCTTTTCTTTTAGAGAATTTTTATCTTTAAAAATATATCTATTCTGGTTACAATTTCATTCAAGTTATCTCAATATGTAGTTATAATACGTCAAAATTAGCCATCCATAATGTGCTTAGGCTCCTCCTTTTGAAATCATGAAGTTATATGACCTTTTGTTAGAAAATATGTCATCGTTCTAAAGACTTTATAAATTAGGATCAACTTTTTAATATTAAACTCATCCCATAAGTCCATTAATGCAATTTGATCATACTGCTAGGGTTCCTAACCCAATGAAATCCCCCAACACCCCCTCCATATTGTTCTAATCCAATGAAACGCCAAGGAAGAGGATCAAATTATTAGAGTTTTTCTTATAAAAAAACAAAAATTCATAAATGAACAACTTAAATAAAACATGAAAGAATCTAAACACAATTAAGTTACTAATACAATGCAATATAATATAAGCAAAAAAATGTTAATCTAAGTCATAAATCGGACGGAAATAATTAAGAATATAAACGAATCAAACCAAATACCACCACTATTAATCAAGCCTGACAAAAACTACGCCTAAAAAGGTGAGATTACGAATTGTAGTAAGAAATCAATGATGGCGTCAATTAGTGAAAGATTAAATATCAAGAGAAGAAAATTAAGCCACATATAGGAGGAAATTAAAACAAAAAAGTACAAAAATTTCAATCAAATACGATCAAATATTTTGACACTACTAATTACAAAAGAGGATATCACTTGCTAACGAATTAACAAATTAATACAAATAAATATATGAGGAAGGAAATGATAATTATTATATATCTAGAAGTGAGGTAAAAAAGATCACTTTCACAAACATGAGCAATGAGCAAGATGGCAGAATTGATTTCAACTATGAGACGTATTCTAATGTATAATTTCAACTGTGAGTAAGAACTACTTGACTATTTACAGTAATATTGAAGGTTCAAGAATGATATCTTTTTTATCTATAATTTTCAGAGTTATTTGTTACTAATTACTTCATAATTCATATTTTCATAATTATGGGATTATTCTTTATTGGGATTTGACTTTATTATTTGAAATAATACTAAAGGCATAGCCACTCCATAATCTTTATTTCAACCATTGCAGAATTATACTTCCCACGATTATACTTTCCTATGATCATTTCCTTAGTTGTTAATGATTTTTTTTCCACCATTATAGAATTATACTTCCTGATATTGTACTTCCCGGAATTAATCTTTTTCTACAATCTAATGGTGATAAGGAGACAGAATGAATTCAAAGGTTTAAGAAGGATATTTTTTTTTATAATTTTCATAATCACTAATTACTGCATAATCATTCCTTTTAGAAAAAAATACTCCATAATTCTCCTTTCGACAATTATGGAATTATACTTTATAAGATTATACTTTCTTATGATCATTTCCTTAGTAATGATTTTCTCCCTTACTACTATGTGAGAGATTTGAAAATTATAAATTAATTATTTTCAACAATCGAATGGTTGTGATGAGGAGAGATAATGAATCCAATGGTTCGAAATCTCTAATTAATAAAAATGTAAGAAAATTCCACATCATCACAACATTGCGTTTATGTATAGTATAGATTTCCTACTCTCCTTTCACTTAGCATCAACAATAACCCTAGCAAACAAAAATTATGGCCGCAGTGAAGACAACCAAAGAGATGACAGCCATTGATGGTTGTTTGCCTCAAGAGTTAATCATTGATATACTCCTGAGGCTGCCAGCTAAGACACTTGGTCGATTCAAGTCAGTGTGCAAAACTTGGAATGGTTTGATCTCAACTCCCAGCTTTACGAAATCCCACCTTGATCTCTCTTCTACCACCACCACCAACGCCAACCTTACATCTCTTCTGTTTGTCCGTGCGAGGGGCCCTGCCTTTTCCTTTAACTTAGGCCTGTGTGACCTAGTGGGTTCTGACATCGAAGGCAACTTCTTCCCTTTGCCATCGCAATCGCAATTTTTACATATTATGGGATTAAGTCATGCACTCCTATGCATCCAGTGTTACAGTTTCTTCCATGTCCTCAACCCCACGACCAAAGAATCTTCGGATATCCCATTACCTACCTTAGCTCCTCGGTCGTACAAGTTTGGATTTGGGTTCGGCTTTGTTCCTGCCATCGACGACTACAAAATCGTACTCCTAACTTCACATCCACAAGCATGCAACTGCAACTCTTACGTATTCTCATTCAGGGATGGCCAATGGAAAGAGTTAGACCGTTGTACGTCTCATTTAGATGCATCAATGGCTTCAATGCATTGCCAGCGCCCCCCTCCTCCCTCGCGTGGAGGAGCAGCTCATGCAGTTACATGGAATTGGGCTTTCTACCGGATAGTTCCAGTTCCTCAAGGTTACTGCTTACTTAAATTCGATGTGATAAAAGAAAAATTTTCGAGGTTATTGAACTTGGGACGGGTGGCTTCCGTCTGTGTTACTCAAGACAATATTCTGTGTGTTTGTGAGCTGGGTAATTCTCTGGTGATAGGGAAGTTGGAAACAGAAGATGGTGACTGGAAACCGAAACTTCGAATCAAGCCTCAGTTTCCCGTGGATTCACTGTTCAGATCTACATCTGATGGTTACATTCTGATGAGATTCTCGAATGGAGAAAAAAGGCAATTAGTACTTGTTGGTACAAATCAAGAGCGACCTACATATCATCTTGTCAAAAGAGATTGTTTCAGCTATGCTGCAAGTTATACTGCAAGTCTCATGTCCCCTCTCCCCCCCTTATGCTTGACAATTCATGTGTTTGGACTTGCTTAATGAATTCCTCTCAAGTTTCATCTTTAGTTAATGGTTTTTGTTGAATTTTAGTTTAAATTTTCATAGTAGTGGTATCATGCTGAATAGGATTGATGAATTGGTTAAGATTCACAAGACTACTGCAGTGTATGAAGGCATAGGCAGATCTATTTGTTGTACAGGAGTATCCATGGACACTAACCCATCTCCCCCCCCCCCCCCCCCCAAAAAAAAAAAGATCTACTGTGTTATTTGTAAGAGGACAAATTAATATATATGGACACCCTTAAAATAGGTACAAAAAGTAATGAATGCCCTATTAGTATATCCAATCCATGTAGTGATATTTTTAAATATAAAAACTACAACTATAATGTTGGAATTTGATTGGAAAATAAAATTAAATTAAATACACCAAAAAATTCTACTTAATTACTTGTAGTTTTATTTCATGTTTCGATATGCATGCTCACTTCATCGCTTAATGTTGATTTTTTTTTGGAATTTTATTATTTGGTATTGACGATTTATTTTATGCAACCAATGGATTTAGTAAATGGTAGGTAATTATAAAATTCTATGCTTTCGCCGCAATTTATGTATAAAATTCAAAATTTGACGAATCACATAGAACAAACGAGTGGTAGACTATCTTTTTTTTTTAGTTAAAAAGTGAGGAATATTATTATTGCATATGAAGTTCCGCTAGTGCAAAATTATAAAATAGAATGTTTGTAAAAAGTAAAAATAAAAAAAGCAAGAAGAAACGTTTGTACAAAATAGGCTACCATGATATGTATCATATGATTTTTTTTTTCTTTTAATATTGTATATTAATGATGACGTTAATGGATGGACACCCATATCCTAAATATCTAAATCTGCCACTGTTCGTCAGACTAGATTGTTAGAGGTAATAATTTATCGGATTTGGATGTACATGCATCCGATTCAAACTCAATACATTTCCATCCTCGGCTTTGTATTGGGTTGTACACTTGTCGTAGGGCCTTGCTCAGGCCACTATTAATATAGCCTCTTGCACTAATGTGTTGCCTATGGCCCTAAAAGAAGACAACCCAAGAGAAACAGCATGAGGTTGTGGTAATTTCAAGATGCTTACCTTAGGAGCCAATAATCGAAATACTCCTCAGGCTGCCCATTCAATCACTAGGTCGATTCAAATTGGTGTGAAAAATGTGGAATAGTTTGATCTCAACTTCACATGGGAATACTTATCTGAGTTCCGGTACTTGAACGGAATAGCCGAGACCCTCACCCGACACAATGCATAAAATAAGTTCACCTGAAAGTGGACCTAAAACCTGAATTGACCCGAACGGGCCGAACCACACCTTGCCCGACTCAAAATTTTCTACAAAGTTTTTTTTTTTTTTGCACGATAAGCTTATTTGACCAAACCTTAGTTAATCCGAAGTCTTCCCGAACCAAAATTCATTAGATCCAAGCTGAGTAGATCTAAAATATCACTTAATTGGAAACATAATCCAACCCAACCTTAACATGGCCATACACCAACCTTAGGATGCGTTTACCAAGTCTTATTCTCAACCCACAGCTGTCATATCCCACTTCAAATTAATTGGTGTGCAAAATTTGTAGGCCTATAATGCCTCCCCTTTTTGTCCATAACAAGGGGCTTTTTGTTCTCGGTCAATCTGAATGATCTCAAAGACCACTATCTTGAATCTACTATCAGAGGTCGCTTGATCCCTTGAGAGATTGGAACTTTCCATCATTTGGGGTTCATGCCTGGGGCTCATGTGCATTATGGCCATAGACGCTTATTCAATCTGTGTTTTTGAATCCCATCACTCAAGAATGCAGGAGCATCCAATATCCTCCAGTATATCCACTATCCACTATTCTATGATGTTATGGGATGGCTTTACTCCCTCGACCCACGACTGCAGACTCATCTTCTGTAGTAGACCGAATCTCATTGCACGGATCTCATAATCTAGCTAACGGATTCTCATTGAGCTAAGAGATGAACAAAGACAACTATGTGCTCTTAGCAGTGCTCTTCATACGCCAGTAAGCTGACACAATTTCATGCTCCATTGTCATGCAGCAGTTTAGGCTTGATAATGAGGAGGGCGGACGGATAGAGAGGCAAGGAGAATATCTTATGGCTGAGCGAGAGAGGAGTTGGGGAGAGGGTCGAGAGGGGAGTGGTGTCTGGGTGGCTGCATCAGGGGCCAAAACTGGCGAGGGTTTTTTTTGGGGGGGGGGGGGGGGCCCCCGGGGCGCCATCATTAGGTCACAGGTGCGATCAGCCCTCCAGCTCCAGCAATGGCAACATGGGAACTGCAGGTGGTCGGTGGGTGGGGGAGGCCATGAGCACGGAGACTGCATACATCAATTATGAACCTTTAATTAATGCATCTGATTAGCAGTCTAAATGAAACTAGTCGCATGAGAAAATACCGGGCATTGGATTAGTTTCTGCATAGCAGGCCCGGCCCCGCATACAAGGTAACAAATGCAAACTTATGCAAGGTTGATTCAGTCCTGACATCACAAAATAGAAGTGAACCAAAATTTAGCAAAACGAAAATACTTAGACCAGGCTGCCTCGTAGTTCTTTATACACAAGTCACAACTACTCTCGCAAAATGTGGAACAAAAGTACACCAACTAAGAAACGAACCGACTTCACCGGCCTTGCGGAGGCCAAGGCCGAGGCCAAGGCAGCGCTCTAAATCAAGCCTGGCAACTGAGAAGGCAGTCGCTGAGAACTTTCTGCATCGGTAACCAAAGCTTATGAAGAAACTCCATAAGGAAGGACAGCTGCAGCCACTATTCTGCCTTCCTCATTCAGAATATTGTATGTAGATGCAGCATTTCGCTATAAGTTGCAAGAGGAACCAAAAACAAAGGCTTAGTAAGCATTCTGTCCACACTACAAACTCAGATCTAGAGCAAATAGACATCACTGTGGTTTGGCTGTGCTATTTTTTCATCTTTTTCCTTTTGTAGCCACCACATGTCCTCATACATCAAAAGCAACCACTAAGCAAGCAACATCACGATGAGCTAATAATGTGAAGAAGGTGCAATCAGATGTCAACATAAAGTAACAAAGACAACTTTTATCTTTGAAAAACAATTCAGCTCAACCAGCAGTCTACATGCTTGACAAGTTTATGAAGATAGAGACATAATGTGCTACAAAAACAATTGCAAAATTAGATATTAGCAGCAAAGTAGCAGAGTCACTAAACACTGAAGCAATCAAGTACTCATAATTACCGAGTCAACTGCTTCCAATTTCATGCCAGTAGACCGAACAAAGTTCCTCAGTTCAGAATTTACTGGTTGGATGTGCCTTCCACATCCAATAATCAAAATTTCTGTAAAAATCAAATGAAATTCTTCAGTTGCGATAATTTTTGAAAATCAAATCTTATGTCCAAGAGCAAACAAGCACAGCAAACCAATCACTTATTAACAGAACAATCCAGCAAGCAAACAGATTCTTGAGAGGCACAGGATCTAAAGTATTACACTACAGCATACCAGCACAGACAATGGAATTTAACACGAAATTTTTCCTTTTTTGGGAGGAGGGGCCAAGCAAGTTGACTATTTGTCTGTTCACGACATCAAGTCGGCCACAAACCTGATTGGGTCACTGAGCTTACTGGAACCAGAAACTAGAAAGTCATAACCAACCCCCCCCCCCCCCCAACAAGGAGTAATCAAAGATTGTATTTACGCTATACTAGGGAGATGTCACCATGCATGAAGGGAGTTGTTCTCGAAATCATCATGCCCTCAAGCTCTCATGCATGTTATATACAGCAGCTAAAAAGAGTTGAATTTCTTCCAAATACTGAGCTGTCAAATCCAACTATTGAGCTTTAAATCTGGAAAAGACATAGCTTTGCCCTTAAAAATACTAAGATTCCTTTATTTCCAAGTAGTCCACCAAATGGTCAAGGGATTCACATTCCACATTCCACATTCCAAAAACCCCAATCTTCTCAGCCTTCTTCTCCAATCCACCAAGACATCTTTGACCCTCAAAGGTTGAACCTAACTAAGCCTCATCAAGGGAAGAGAATGTCACAAGGAGGTGGTCAGTCAATTCTTCCTCTTTAATGCATTCAATGTGTCCTTGGTCCATGTAAATTCTTTCTTATAAAACACCTCCTCTGGGAATTTTTCCTTTGGCAGCCACCCAAGCAAACAAGCAAGTTTTCAAGCTTTAGACTTCTAAATAGTCTCGGGAAGAAAATAGGACGGTTCGATCAGTAATCAATTCTTTTGCACAACCTCCTAATGGTGATAGACCTCTTGGGTCATAACTTGTAAGGCCACACAATCTTGTGAATGCCTTTAGGAACAGTGTTCACCTTGGCTACTAAATTCAATAAATCGCAGAAATTATCCTCTTCGACTCGTTTGGGCTCCCCGAGAAAATTAAGTTTCAGTGGCCCTAGTCACCATCCCAAGTCACCGCTTCTTGAACTGTTGCAACCTTTAGACAAGCCATCCAAAAATATCACAATATTGAACCTTAAGAGGTTGAGTCCCTCGCCAAACACAATCCAGACCCATTCTTCACCTTAAAATGTACTAAGGATTTGAAACACTCATTTGAAGCAACCCACCAAATAGGCATGCGTCTCTTCTTGCTAAACCAACCCAAATTATGAACCCATATGTCTCCTTGACCACATTTTTCCAAAAAGAATGCGGTCCCTCTGCAAACCACCAAAGCTACTTAGTCTTAAGAGCTACAATCATCTCACAAAGAGGCCTAATGCCTAGCCCTGGTTGGAATGGCAAGCATCTTTGCATTTCACCTAGTGGGAACCATTAACAGTTTCATTCTTAGACCAAAAACTAGAAAGATCTAAGTAGCTTATGCAAGCTGATACAAATGATATGACAATTAAACTATTGTTAGGCACCCAGGCTAACACTGGAACCAGTGGTGCCACTGGATAGTTTCAGGCACAGATACAGAGCTGTAAGACCAAATTTAGGGAGACATTCAGCATTGCAGGACACAGCTATAAAAAGCAAGATTTATGTGCAAAAATGGTCTAGAAACTATAGACCATTTACTTTTCCATTGCCCGATTACTAGATGCCTATGGGATTTAGCCTTTAGTTGCTTGGGCCTGTTGATGTAGGACGCTCTAAGAGCAATTCCTACACCGAGAAAATTAACACAAGAACTTTCACTCAATATCAATTCTTATTCATAATCTGCCTTCTCCAATTCCATAAAGGAGTTTGTATAATCAAGAGGTTAACTAGTATTAGGAAACCCAAATGATAAGATATCAACTAGAAAAGGATAAAAATATATAAACTAATATTATCCTAATAGACTACGCAACTTAATGTTGATAAAACATCACTAATATCCTTTTTTTGATTATCTTAAAATATGCTTAAAAATAAGCTACGAAAATAATAAAAAAATACAAAAGATCTCCAATATTAAAATATTCTAATTTTCGATATCGTTTTACCCATTCTTTACTCTTATCCTACATCATTCTCCCCTAGTTGGAAAAAACTCATCCTCAAGTTTTGTAAAAAGGTAGAAAGAAGGAATCCAAGCAAAAAAACAACTGCGCTTCACTCCGCAAATGGAAAAAGTGTAGGGCTTTCAACTTCTCCAAGAAAAGTAGCAATGCAATCAGAGGATGTAGCTTCTTTCCAATTAGAAGTTCATTAGGGATAAATAAATCAACATGCTCACTTTCAAGTCTTGACATCGGATGTAGAATATTGTCCATCAAAACATGATCAATTATAAATTCAGCACCAGCATGTATACTGACTCCTTGTTTCTCTATCCTTATCCAGCATCACCAGCTTTGGGTGATGCCAAGTTCTGTGAGTCATCAGTTCTCGGTGTGGGAATGTTTTGTTGGAAGAAGGGCCAAGTTTAAAGTCCTCCGGGCCAATCCTCATGCTATCTTTTGGTTATTGTGGCTGGAGAGAAATAGTAGGGCTTTCAATAGGGTGGAAACCACCTTAGAGCGGTTAAAGGACAAGTGGCTCAAGACTCTTTTCTTTTGAGAAGAGGAGGTTTTTGTTATTCCTTGTTGGAAGCCCTTCATTTTGTGGATAGCTTATTATTGGGCTATAATTAAATTTGTGGGACGCTCATTTAGCATCCTTCCTTGTAAATCCCCTCTTTTTTAATATATTTCAACTTTTTCTTATTAAAAAAATATATATAAAAGAGCAGGATTCCTGAAAAATCCTCAAATGGGTGTTAAAGTCCACATTCCAAAAACTCCACTCCTCTTTACACACCCATAGATTCTGTCACTGAGAGACTATGTTGCTCAAGTTTCACCAGATGTCAACTTCTCTTTACATCTGCTAATTTCAGTTTGTCTTTTGATCTCTCTTTTATTAATCACCTTTGTTCTTTTTTCTTTGGTCATTAATCTGCACTGGATTTGTAGTAAAATTTTACAACTCAAGCAACTTTCTAATTTTGGATAAATCTTGAGAAATGTATTGATTACTGTACAGGAAGAAAGAACCAAAGAAAAAACAGATAGGGCTTCAATGTCGGACTATTTATGAATCAGCTCGAGGACATTTAATTTTTTTTTTTAAAAAGAAAGACCACCAAGGGCAATTTTAGCCCAGAACCAAGAGCCTAACACTAGATGAATCCTGAGCTCGAGATTCCCAACACTTAATCTCAGCCCTAAATTCCACAAGCCCTCCAAGCTTGGGCTAGGCTAGGTTTGGATTGATTGTACCTCCACTTGATTCCAAATACTGTCAACCATGGGAGAGATGGAACAGAAAAGTTTCTGCATAAAATAAGTGGGTATATAAAATCCCAAGATTCAACTCACGGTTTGATTATAGGTTATATCCAGAAGAGTTATTAAGTCCAATCAAACGTCTCTAAATTAAAAGGTCAGATCTACGTCTTTGTCAGGAAGAACCTACCCAGACTTAACCATACAGTGATCCCTAAAACATTAACACAGCATCGTGGAAAGTAGTGAAGTTCATAGAAATCAAAAACTACACCGATAATTGATAGTATCATCAAAATAAAATGGTTATCAAAATTGTGCAGGTGAAGAAGCTACGAATATTCACCTGGTATGGGCCGAAGAATCTGGAAAATGGACAAGCTGCAAAAGAAAGTATGTGAGTGATAATATTGGATATTGATTTAATCATACCGAGATAAACTTTCACAAAGCTGCAAAGAAAAATGACCACGTAGGAACAGAGGGCCATCGACAGCGGGGAACACTGGGTCAAGATAAATGAGATAGTCATTACGTAAAGAAGCCTTCTAGATAATTGATGATACCTCTAAAGCCTAGTGGTGGTTTTCAGCAATCTCAAAGCTCATTAACATCAACCATAGAAGCACTAGCAACATATTAAAGCACAAACTGCCCTTAGGCAATATATATCAACATAAAACGATGGTCAAGATGTTATTATTAATATCAAATTAATTGATGAGACAACTTATTCAAGGGATGCCTTCACATGGATGCTCTTAGAGGTGACTTAGAAACTTTCTGGGTTAACAACTAATTCATTTTAAAGATACTTTTTTTTTGTTTATGGGGGTGACTAAATAAATCATCTTAGCTAACTTTTAGCCTCTAAATCCATATCAACCCAAAATGAATAATTAGTCACCTCTAAAGTGTTCATCTCACTATACCTCTTGGTGAGATGGCTTACCAAGACAAGCTCATCATAGCAAATTTTGACATTGAAACCAGATGTAGGCACAAGAAAGCACCCGCCACCCCCCAAAAAAGAAAACCAAATCTGTAGAAATGAACTGAGACCAAGATAAACCTTCTGAATTTTGGATGTGAGTACAACAGCAAACAGAAAAACGAAGGGAGCATAAACCAGTTTGATGTACCTATAGAGGAGGAGCTTGACCCCTACATTCAGAACAGCTTTCTCACAGTCAAACTCAGTCCTAAATGCCTAAGAGAAGTCCCAAGCCCAGCTCGACGGTGAGCAATGCCAGACTTTGAGCCCTTAAAGCAAGAGAAAAGGAATAGAGGAAGGGTTGCAAATGTGCCTAAATTGAAGATCAAGATGTCCTCTTTACAATGAATCAAATTTCATCAACTGGACATCATTTGGTCACTCAAACTCAAGCACATAATCAGAGTGTCAAAACTGCACTCATTCCCTGCACAAACCCCGGTTTTGTGCATTACTTTCCCTCATCCTCTATGGGTAAGTTACAATAAACCTTTACTCTGTTTATAAAGTCTACCTTCTAATAAAATAAGTTGCATGTTGGAGGTCATTTGCTCTGCCAAACCAGTCCACAAGTCAAAAGACGCAATTTGGCCCAGCGCATTGACTAAAATTTTGCCGAAATTATTTCCTATGCAATTCTAACCTGTTTTCTGAGTTTCTTGGAATTAGAAATAAAGCAAAATACTAACAAAATGTCACCGAAAAACTGAGCTTGATGCTCTTAAAGGGCTACTTTGTCTTGCCTGAGAAGGAAAGAAAATTCCTTCTTTTTTATGGGTAATCAAAAAATTTGAACTAAAAAGACATCAAAAGGATGTCACCCATGTACAAGAGGCAATCACAAAATCACCTCATGCCTTTAAGCTCTCTACAATAATTACATCGACAAAATCCAAAAAACAACTAGGTACCATAATTGAGACCTTGAGTCCAACTATGCAAAGTTCTCAAGAAATAGAAATCTTGAATAGTCCTCACCTTGCTCTCAAAAATCTGGCAATTCCTCTCCTTCCAAAAACTCCACCAAACAGGCAATGGTATCAACTTCCAAACCCACAGGACCCAACTCTTCTTTAACCTTTCTCCAAACCACTAAAAACTCATAGGGCCGAACTCTAAATTGCCCCTACATAATTACAAATCTCCTCTAGTCCGATCAGCCAAAGACATATCACCAGAAAACTGACATGCACCAAAAGGACATCATTTCTTATCCTTCTTTCCTTATCTATAATGTTGCATTAATATCTTATCAAAAAAATAACGTTGCATTAATTTGTCTCTTCATCCAAAAGTTGTCCACTATAATACAATTTTTGGGGGGGTATATAACTAAACCATACATAAATCAAAATGTAAACTAAGTCCAAAAAAAAAAATTACACCTGAAGTCAGACTATATGCAAGCATACAAACCATTGAACACTTTTCTCTCCGTCTTGTGAATCCTTAACACTTGGACCAACTCTCTCCTAGACACATGCAGAATATTTGAACATTACTCAAAAATTCCCTGACGAAAAAGTAGGTAGTATTTTTTTTTATTTTTTTTTTTTTTTGGTAAGCAATCAAGAGGTATATTAAAAGGACACCAAGGGGATGTCACCCATTTACAAAAGGGGCAAATACAAAAACATTATGCCTTTAAGCTCTCATCCATAATGCAATCGACAAAAGCTAAAAAATTTAAATTTTTGTTACCACAGAGCCCAACACTCCAACTATACAACAATCTAAAAAAATAAAGCTTAAAATCTTGAAGCGACACGGCTTTATCGTCAAAGATACGGTGATTTCTCTCATTCCATGTAGACCACCAAATAGCCAAAGGCACCATGTTCCAAACTTCGAGAACCCAACTCTTCTTCATCCTTCTCCTCCAAGCTACTACCACATCTCTAACATTAGAAAGTTGAACCCAATTAATCCCCATAAGAGAGAGAGCTAAATCCGAAAGTGCGGAAACCCATCGACAATGTACAAGAAGATGATCCGCGATTTCTTCCTCCTCCAAACACAAAGAGCATTTGCTTGAACCTCTAAAATTTCTTCTTTTCAGCATGTCATCAGTAGGGATCTTTCCTATGGTGGCTACCCACGCAAAGAAACACACTTTTGTGGGAGCTTTAAACTTTCAAATAGACTTAGCCGCAAAATCATAACCATCCAAGACATCAGAATGTGTGAAACAAAAACTCTTGATGCTAAAGGATCCCTTAGAGTTAAATGGCCACACAATCTCATCCTTTTCTTGCGACAGAACCTCTTTGCCAGCAAGTACGGCTAACAACTCACAAAAATTGTCCTCTTCCCAATCATTAAGATTCCTCACAAAAGTCAAGTTCCAATGGCTAATGTCCCCATTCCAAGAAACAACTTCTTGGACCGTGGCATACTTCAAACGAGTCATCCTAAAAAGATCTAGGAAACGAGTCTTTAAAGGCCGCTCCCCACACCACACATCATGCCAAAATAACACCCTTGAGCCATCCTTCACCTCAAAATGTACTAACGATTTGAACCGCCCAAGACCTGATAAAATAGATTTCCAACAACCAACACCGTGGGCATAAGAACTCTTCTTACTCCACCAACCCCTCTCATCAACCCCATATTTTGCCTTGATCACGTTTCTCCACATAGCATCATCCTCCTTTGCAAACCTCTACAACCATTTGGTCTTCAAAGCGTCGTTCATAACACAGAGAAGTCCTCTGCCAAGTCCTCCCTCTTGCTTAGGACGACACACATAGTTCCAATTAATCCAATGGAAGCCATTACCATTATCAATAGAATTCCAAATAAAATTTCTCATGATTTTCTCTAACCAATTAGCAATGCTAGCTGGGATAGTGAATAAAGACATGAAGTAGATAGGTAAGCTACTCAAAGTGCTCTTCAAAAGAATCAGTCTGCCCCCTCTAGACAAAAGCTTAGACTTCCAACCTGGCAATTTTTTATGGAACCTCTCAATAATTGGGTCCTAGACAGCTAAACTCTTACAAGAAGCACCAAGAGGAAGACCAAGATAAGAAGAAGGCAAATAATCAACTCCACACCCAAAGAATCGGGCCAAATCATGAACATTAGGCACCTCACCAACAGGGATGAGTGCGCTTTTGGAAAGGTTAACCCTTAGCCCAGACATAGCTTCAAACAACAGAAGGATGCACCTTAAATAACCCAAATTACTTTCATCCGGCTTGCAAAAAAACAAGGGTATCATCGGCAAAGAGCAAATGAGAAATCAACAAACCCTCGGAATGAGGGTTGCTAATCTGAAAGCCCTTCAAGAAACCCTCCTCACCTGCTTTGATCACCAACTTACTAAGCGTCTCCATAACCAAAATGAACAATAAATGTGACAAAGGGTCCCCCTGCCTTATACCTCTTGAACTCGAGAAAAAACCAGATGCTTCACCATTAATCAAGATAAAGAAGCGCACTGTGGAAATACAAAAAGAGATCCATTTCCTCCACTTGTTAGGGAAACCCATTTTCTCAAGAATAGCCAAAAGAAAACTCCAAGAGACATGATCATAAGCCTTCTCAATGTCAAGCTTACTCAGGATACTGGAAATCCCAGATCTTAAATAAGAATCGATGCACTCATTGGCAATCAAGGCAGCATCCAAGATTTGACAACCAGGGACGAAAGCATGTTGCGAGGGACCCGCAAGTTTTCCAACAACTTTCCTCAATCTTGAAGCGAGGACTTTGGCAAGGATCTTATAAACACTCCCTACCAAACTGATGGGCCTAAAATGTTTAATATCATCTACCCCAGCCACTTTAGGAATCAAACTAATAAAAGTGGCATTTCAACCTTTCTCAAAGACACCTTTATTATGGAAATCAGCAAAAAAAACCCATAACTTCCTCCTTGACAGTAGGCCAACAGTGCTGAAAAAAGGCTAAATTGAAACCGTCTGGCCCTGGCACTTTCTCATTACTTTCTCATTTCCTAACTCAGTGATTGCATTCCAAACTTCAGCTTCAGTAAACTCATTTTCAAGATCCCTAGCATCATCAAGACTAATAGAGGCAAAAGCAATTCCATCAAGAAAGATCCTTGATGGATGATCTTCATGATACAGATTTTCATAGAAGTTGACAATTGCATCATTGGCCAAGGCAGCATCATGAAAGAGCTCGCCATCCACTTTAATATTGTGAATGGCATTAAAAATTCTTCTCCTATTTGCCACCTGATGGAAAAATTTGGTGTTGCGATCACCATCCATTGCTACTTTGCTCTTTGGCGCCAGAAAATATCAATGGACCTTCGCACCAAAGAAAGCTCTTTTTTAACTTCAAGTCTTTCAATTCTATCTACCCATAAGAGAGACTGTTGTTGCTCATTCTCATCTAAGAGCTTCACTTTCTCCACCAAACTAGCCATCTTTAACTCTAAATGGCCAAACACATCCCTGTTCCACTATTTGAGTTTGGACTTCAAAAAGTTCAGTTTCTTAGCCAAAACAAAACTGGAGGGGCCACTAACAACCAGCTCACCCCAAAAAGATTTGACAAGGTCACTAAAGCCATCCACCTCAAGCCACATATTTTCAAATTTACTCAACCGAGAATAAGAATCGGTCAATGCGAGATAACACAGGAACCTCCTCATGGCTGGACCAAGTAAAGCGAGCACATTCCAGTGGCGGATCGATCAGATTGCAATAATCAATAAAACTAGAGAACTCTCTCATTGCCCAAGACGCCCGACCACCTGAGGATCTCTCCGACGCAAACCTGATGACATTAAAGTCCCCACCCAAGCACCACGGTATCTCCCAAGAGGACATAAAGAACGACAACTCCTCAAATAAGGCCCGTCGCATATAGTCGTCATTAAGTCCATATACCCCAATCAAACGCCACTCAAAATTGTCCTCCAACGACCTAAACTTACAGCAAACAGAGAACGACCCAATACGAGAGTCGGCAAGCTCCAAGACTTGAGGATCCCAAATGATAATAATGCCTCCTCAGTGACCCACTGAGGGTAAGTAACACCACTCAATCGGACGGCGACCCCACAGACTAAATGCTATCGTACAACTTCCAACTTGGATTCTTGGAGAATGGCAACATTGCACGCGAAAAAAGTAGGTAGTATTTGTTAAATTAAAATAGAGGTTTTCTCACACCACTAATTCCAATTTGAGGGTATTGAACAACAATAATGGCAACTTTAAATTTAGCACCCAATATCCAAACTTTGAGCATACCTATTTTGAATATACTAAAGTTACTACCACCAAATCAAAGATACCATCACTCATCAAACAATGATCTGGAAGCTTGCTCATCATATGCGGATGGTAACGCTAGAAGAATAGAAGGGCAAAAAATATCAGCGTGTGATTTAAAAAAAAAGTCGCCATGTCAATGGTAAACTCAAACAGAGACTCCCTGAAGTTCAGGAAGATAGGTGCTAAATTTAAAATTGAGCTCATCATCGTCCAATGCCCCCTTTCTCCAAGCATTCCGCATCACCCAAGCACAAAATGAGTGATTTCAAATCTTTCAATATGATACCGCATTTGCATGGATGCACAGAGGCAATATTTGAATCATGTACTGTCAAAGTAATCAATGACATTCAACTTTTAGTGACCAACATAAATGAATGCAGGATTTTAGAAACATAGCCTCTTTTTTTGGGGTTGATAAGGAAAATGAATAATTCATTAATGAAAAACCATATTTTGCTTAATTGGAATCCAATTAACCCCCCTGCATTATATATATATATGTATATACATGTATGTGTGTGTGTGTGTGTGTGTGTGTGTATACATACATAGATATATATATACATACAAACATAGACACACACACACACACACACACACACACACACACACACACACACACA
>JACYFF010002017.1:64262165-64309047 GCA_017589665.1 Selenicereus undatus
ACACACACACACACACACACACACACACACACACACACACACACATATATATTTGTGTGTGTGTGTGTGTGTGTATTTGCCCTTGACCACTGTCCTTCAAAACTATCTTTCTCTATTAAAGCAAACCTCACAATGCCCACCTCCAAATAGAGTCCAAAGACAAGACATTCCCACATTTCATCCATGCTTGTTGATGGATTAGAGCAAGCAAGAAAAACTACCAGAGCCCACCTGCAGTTCTTAAGTACCATACCTAATGAAAGAATATGCTTCACAATCTATAGTAAATCTATCAATCTAACCTATGTGTTGTTGCACTTCAAAACATGGATAAATTAGAAGCTGCTGCACCCAACAAACGAGAATTATATCAAAACTATACGAAACCAGAAGCACGTACCTTTCCGGAGTGACTTCTGAGAACTTCTTAGGGCTCCAGGACATTAGCAAATTACCAACGCAAATCAGGCTTCCTTCGTACTTGACTCCGTTCACCTTAAACCCAGTGTCATCAAACCTATATAATTGAAAAATTAATTCGCAATTAAGATAACAGAAACAAACCAATTAGAGGATAAACACTGGATGAAAATTAGGGTTTACAGAGACAAATCAAATCAAAGTAAAGGGGGAGAGAGATAATACTCTTGAAAGTGAAGCTGGTCTTCGGGGACATTGTCGATGAGATTGATCTGATCATAGAGAGAGAAAGTGCGTCTAAGTGAGGGTAATGGCCGACTGTTGAGATGGGGTTTTGGGGCTTCCTGTCTTAGAACTTTGAGCAGAGATGGCAACATCAACGCTGCTTTCTGCCTTAGTGCCATCGCCCCCTCTCTCTCCTAAATTGTCTTCTGTTTTATTTTCTTCCTTTCAATTGACCAAGGAAACAAGCTACAGGATGATGATCGCCTGAAAAGTGATAATGATGGTGATGTAAATGTTCATGAAGATTTAGGCCCTGTGCTTTTCATTGGTAAATTTAAATTTACCAATTTCAATAAACTTCAACCATCATCAATTCACTTTAATTCGCTTCATGAACTTCAATAAAAAAAAATATCAACTTTAAACCACTTCAACCTAATTCAACAAACTTCAACCCACTTCCCACTATTTTAACCAATATCTATCCATCATACAAAAAAAAAACCAACTCATTTCAACCAACTTCAACCCACTTCGACCTACTTCAACCAATTTCAACCCACTTCGACAAAAAACACCCAATTCAATCTCCTTCAATCCACTTTTACTAATTTTAACCAACTTCACCCATTCATCAACCCATATTTCCCAATGAAAAGAACATGCTTTAAAGATTATTTTATCAAGACTCTCTATTTTTGGGACAAAGGGATCTTTTGTTACTCTTCTCTTGATCTCTTAGATTTTGTGGATACTGTGCAATGGGATGTGTATAGCCTTCTATAGGATGCTATCTTTGCATCCAACCTTTTGTTAATGAAATATATCTTTCTTTTCCTGATCCCAAAAAAAAAAAAGAGTTGGAAAATCTACAAGTTTCTAGTTTTTTGTGAAATTTAGATGTTATTATTGTGTGAATGTTGCTTTTTGAGTTTTTTTTCTTATGTCTAATGGTTTTAATTATCATTGATATTGGAGTTCGGCTGGTGAATTCTAGTTTTCGCAATTTGTTTGGTTATTATTAAGCAAATGTGCTAAAGTCGTATAAGCACCAAGATCCACCAATAAAAACACTCAAAAAATAACAAACAATATACCACTACCTAGCACATGTTTGCCACAAAACTACTCCAAGATATGTCCAGCCCAGGTTACCCAACTATGGAACATGAACACCCCAAATAGTTAAGGCAATAGCTACAAAGCAAAAAACACAGTAGCTAAATGTAGAGCAATACTTCTATAATTTATATTTGCCAAGCCTTAAATAGAGACAATGAAGATAAAGTTAGGCTCAAGCTAGGTTATTGAGTGTTACTCCCCTTTATTGTCTGCCCTTTAACTTCTCTGTCTCCCATGACTGATATTTACTTCATTAGAATAAGCTTCTTAACCTCTTTGAATGAATTTTTCAACTCATGAAGGTTGTAGAAGCGCAAGAACTTTAACTGTGCAAGGCATTCTTCTAGCCGAAGTGTCAGGCCAAAACTAAATTGAGGCCAATTGATGCCTTTGTTTGCCGGTGATTTGTCTTGAGTTCACAAAAATTTGGGTTCACTGATGTTGTGATGAAGATTTAATGCACCTATGCTTGTTCCTTCTTTGTTGATTTGGGTTTGCTTGGATAAGAATTTGTTTATCACCTATGCGTTCTGTATTTCAGTCCGCATTTGACCATTCCTGGTCCAGTCTATGTTTGAATAATCCGGTTGCAACCTACACTGCACATTTTTTCGATTCAACCCACAGTCTTTACTTTTCCTGCTATTCGATCTTCAGATCAGGTCAGTCCTGTTCTAGACCATACCCTCTACAAACTAAAAAGTATGACTCCAATCAAATGGGATCCGACGAGTCTTAGGCCCAAGCAGTTATGGGTTTGGATCTTGGATTGAAAAATTGGGATCCGAACTTTACCCAAGACCTACTTAAGGCCATACAATATTTTTGATTTTTAAAAAAATAGCGACGAATACCAAGTTACTAACCATAGCTTCCTAGGTTTGACTATCAAATAATTTCGCTATACTACCTAGTCATCAACTCCTCCTTCCTCATGTCCCCCGCTCACACAGTCGCGCCACTATCGCCACTCAAGTACTCAACCAGTTACCATAGATTGTTTAGTATGTAAGAAGTAACAATACTTATAGTTTGTGATATTATATATTGCACCTTAAAAACACACTATTATCTTGATGTAAAGACGATAATTTACCGTTTGCCTACCACAAATATGTAGTAATATTCAATAGGGTAGATGATAGAATGTTTGCTAGCTCTCCTACCATAAAAATAGTCTGGACTCATTGTAATGCCCCCAATTTCTAATGCTCGGTTACTCTAACATAATCACTTATTTACTAATGATTTGCAGCGGAAGTCTTTTGATTGGAGGCATTACCACCATTCCATCACGGAACAAGGCTACCTAAAACTACCTGCAACACTATGTTATCCACATCATCACCTAATTCACCAAACATTGGAAACAAACATACATTCGACAACCTGTTTACCCCACAGTACACTTGATAACTTCGCGTACCAATATCAGGCACCAACCATCCCAATATCTCAAAGCATATACATTCCGCAAGCCCTCAACTTGCTAGCCTATAAATCATGGTGAGCGCTTGGCTAGCTAACGTTCAGTAAGACTGCAACTTTCGCTCATTTCTTGCTACCTTCTGACTTGCCAAGAGGGAAACTGATCCCTTACCTAAAACAGAAAACACAAAGATATTCGAAATATGAGCCGTAGCTCAGCACGTACATTCCTATACAGTAAAATAATCTGTGTTTAATTAGTTGGGCGCCAGTATTTCAAAATATTTTGTTTTGCAAACAAGATAGAGAGAATGTGTAAATGAAGTTGACTTGCCGATCATTATCTGTAAGTGGATCCCTATTGACGTCTGAAACGATCTTGAGATAGGTGCACACCTCCCATGCCGATCGAAAAGCCTGAATTGCAGCCGCGCGGGTAAATTAAAGGGCATAAGCCCTGATAATTGATAATTGATGGGATCACTTGTTTAGGTGACAAAACATTGCATAAAATGATTCATTATATGAATATTATATTGATTTTGCATAGTTTGATAAATACGTGAGTTTTCGAAGAGTACAAACAATGTACTTTGAAAGTCTCTGTCCCCTTTTTAGTGGAAATCATTTGCTGGCAACTTGAAGCGAGAAGCGACACAGGCGTCATCACTTTTGCTTCAATTAAGTAATTTCTACGATTGGTGTGAGATTAAGAAGTTTTATTAAATTTCCTGACTTAATTAATAATTTAAATTCCCTCAATCTCTCTTTCAATTATTAGTATGACAATTGTTGTTAACCTAACTTGGTTTATTTTATTTTTTTGTTTTCGCTCCTCTCCTTCATACTGCTAACGTTTGTTTAATGAGTGTTATAATAGTGTAATAGTATGAATCGACTTGTCTTCATCAATAACATCATTATCGATACTACCATTTGAATTATTATTATTATAAGCTCGTTAATGTCATTGTTTAGTTGCACTAATTAGTATTATCACACCATTATTAATTATTACTGTTATTATTATTACTACTACTACTATTATTAATTAGTATTAATCATGGTTATTATTATTGGCATTATTATTATTATTACTGTTTTTCTCTTTAATTAGTCACATCATTGTTAGCCGCCGTTATGCCTTAAATTTTTTTTTAATTGCAATCAACTTAGGATGACACCAATGGCACAGTTTTGGGTTCAGATCGAGTCCTAGATCATATACGTCTCTTGTTGGCTAGTTCCGAGCATGTGGATGACACTTAACCCATCTACCATCTTTAGACTTAACGACTGATTCAAGAAAAAAAAACTTAAACCTAGACAATACTTAAGTCACCTTACACAGTTACACTTATCATCCTTGCATATTTAGCTTGTCAAGGTCCCCAATTAAATATCCATGTTCCACTAGCAATAATCACCAAGTTAAGTCTCAAATTTTCATTAAGGATACTTGCCAAATTAGTCCAAAACAATATACTTTCCCCGCCTCTTTTCTTCCTTCTCAATTTCAACTTCAACCCATTAACATTTTCAGATAAAAGAACATTCCTATAACACCCTAATCTTGCAACCTAATTAGCTTCACTCTTAGCTCAAAATTTCTAAAATATCAACGTTATTTCATTTATTTTCCTTCCTCTTCTCCACCATTTCCAATTGGCAACCAAGTTCATAACACTTCCACACTTTAACCTCACACACACACACACACACACACACACACACACATATTTAATTGTTATACAATTCATTTAAACACTAATAATGAACACGATTAAACTTAAACTTCATTTAAGCCAAAATCCTTAAATCTCTACATCCATGACAACATTACACACACATCCAACACTTAGATTTCTCATTGGTTTCCTTCACATATTTATCAACATTTACTTAAACACCTTTCAATCATTATAAATACATTGAAAACTCATGTACAAACCCCATTCACCATACTCCTCCTTGATCTCCAACATTCAATGCATACCAAAATTTCACAAAAACCACAAATTAATACTCATTTGATCCGAATACACTAACTATTACTGAAACCCAATCATAAAAACACCAAAAATCGAATCATGAAGAGTTAGGGTTTTACCTTTGTTACCCTCTTAAACACACCCAAAAGTAAGATGAAGAGGGGAGGCCACAAGCAGACAGGCGGGCGGCTGGCGGAAAGGCGGCGACGGCAGGCAACAATGGCGGTGCACGGGTGGTGGGCATTGGTGAGCAGTGCCAGAGCCGGGGGGGGGGGGGGGGGGGGGGGTCCGGCCCCCCCCCCCCCCCCGGGGGGGGGCCCCCCCCCCCCCCCGCCATCTGACTGTCGGAAAAAAAAACAGGGAGATCGGGTATGCTGGGGAGTTTTTGGGGTTTTTAATATTTTGATTTTTGTTTTATTTATTCCTTGATAATTTTGCTTGTTAGATTTTTCAAGGCTAACTAAAGCTAGGGAATGAATTAGGTCGGGTCGGATTTTTGTTCTTGTCGAGCTTAAATAGATTAATAATTTCTTAACCTAAATCTAATCCATTTATTAAGGAGGTTGAAAATTTTTGACCTATACCTATTTAATTTTTAAACGGGTTGACCCACTTAACCCGTTTAACATAAACACGTTGAGTTTAGTTGCATAATTAGCCATTTAAACATTTAACATTCTCAACTAATACATAATTATATCGCATTAAAAATTAAGTTTACATATCATATTAAACAATTACTTTCTAAAACTCTCTCGATTCTAGGGATGGCAAAAAGTTGGGGAATACCCGTCCCCGTCGGGGCCCCGCCCCGAAGTGGGGGACGGAGACGGAGATGGGGAGGAAAATTAATCCCCGCTCGGGGATGGGGACGGGGACGGGGACATAGTTCAACCCGTCCCCGTTCCCATTTCCCCGCAGGGATTTTGCCCCGTTCCCATCCCCGTCCGCAATTCCCCGATTGGGGGAAAATCCCCACCTCCGGGCCCCAATTTTAATTAAAATTACAAAAATAACCTTATTTTCAAAATTTTTAAATGAAACGACTAAGATTATATATGTAATTTTCTTTGTAAAAATCATATGTATATACTGGATTTGGTACTCATAGCCGTAAAGAGTTTAGAAGGTAAGGAAAAATCAGTGAGTAAAAATCCCCGTTGGGGCCCCAACGGGGATTAAATCCCTGCTGGGGATGGGGACGGGGGAAAATTTTTTCCCCGTAGCGGGAAACGGGGCGGGGATTCCAGCGGGGACGAGGACGGGGACGGGGAATATACTCCCCGTCCCTAACCCGCCTCGTTGCCATCCCTACTCGATTCATCATAATTCACAATTTTTTTTACTTTTGTATTATTCATTATCTAATAAAAAGGTAAACGGATAAATAATGGATGGAAAAATGAGTTGATGTTTAATTTATTTAATTAAACGGGTAAAATGTGTACTTTTTCGTATCGAGAATCTCAACCTGAACTTAACCAATTTAATTAAACGGACGGAACGTACAACCCATTTAAGTAAACAGGTTGAAAATTTATACTCAAACTCACTTAACTTTGTATCGGTTTCAAGTCAGTAATCGTATCGGGTCAACTTTTCCTAACTCTAGGTTTAACCCAACAACCTCCTTCCTTCCCTTTTTTGTTCATCCAAGTAAAAATACATATATACATACGTTCTTGGGTAAATTTTCTTTGGTTAAGATTTATGAAAAACAGATTTCCATTTTAAATTATTACTCTGTGCATTTAATCATAATTGGGCAAATTTAATTTTCATTTAATCATAATTGGGCAAATTTAATTTTTACTCTTGTTTATCTATTTATTTAGCTAACTTCACCTATTTGTTAATATTCGAATGGATTATTTGGGAATGTAGTGAAATTCATTTTGATGCTACTCTGCCGATTCAACCTGCAATTGTATAAATAGACATATATATAAGGTACTAAATCGGCATGCGGTGCCCAACTCGATTAGTTTGTGATTAATATAATGCAAAGTAATTAGCATGACTTAAGCTTCAGGTCGTTACACCCACCAAGAAACAGCAATCCGCTAGATTGGAACGGTTCGGATCTTCAAAGGGTGTTGGCACAAACCCATGTGACCCGATTCCTTGAATTTATTTGACCTGAAAAAATTCATTTTGATTAGAAAATTTCTATTTGAATTTAAAATTCAGATAATTGATAAAATTTAAATTGAAATTCCGGTAGGGTTATAGGTTTGACAATCCAGGTCTAGATTGTATAAATTTTGTGAGCAATTCGGGTTGCGACAAATTTAGAAATTCGGACAATTGGGTTTGGATATGATACATTTGAAATTAGGTATAACTAAGTATAAAATCCCTTGAATTTTCAATCAAAAATTTGGACAATCGGATATGAAAATCAAAACATTGGGTTTGGTTTGCTCACATCCATAATTTAGGTGAAAATTTCAAATGATCAAATAGCAAATTCCAACATTCGAACATCACACATTTGGTTATGTTTGAGTTCGATGGGATGTCCAAATATGCAATTCAGAGAGAGTCTACATATGCTATGTTTGTTTGAAAGTTTAATCTATCAAAATCTAAGTTACTATAAGCCCAAATTTTTATTGAGATTATTACTGAATATAAGTTTGGTTTCAAATCCAACAAAATATATGAATTCGAATGTAAACAAATCCGATCCAAATTCGACCTGTCAGACTACCACCATCCTTGCCTGAAACACTTTAAAATTAGTGGACACAAGAAGACACATGGTAGTTGAAAAGAAATATCCCCACCCAATGTTTATAAAACAGTAATATGGGCCATATCTGAAAGCCCATCCCAAATTCAGCTCAAAAAGCAAAAAAAAGAAGGGTGGATTTTCCAGTGTTAGTCCCTCCTGAAGAGAAAAACCCTAGCCCCGACCGGCTATTGCAATCAATCCGCTGCTGCAAGAGAAAGAGTGAGGGGGAGAGAAAGGGGACGCACTCCATTCCATATGCTCTGCAATTCTCCTTCGTCTTCAATCTTCGCCTTCTTGTTCGCCGACATAATCGGCTTCATCAAACTGATTAATCTCAGGTACATCATCTTCGTATACCCTGCCTAATTCTTGATCTTCTCCGGCGTAGTACTAATCCCTTTTATCCAATTTCGGTAACTTTCTATGCCCAACAACTTCTAGTATTCTGATTTCTTTTACAACCCATCTCAAATCAGAGGGCAAATGAATCGCTGTCTGTGGTGGGTTGGATCGTACGCGTATATGGAACTGTGATCCTAGCTGCCTAGGTGGGTTGAATGGGTATTTTCTTGATTTTTGTCGTATTCTGTTGAGTATTCAGCTTGTTCAACATATCAAGATCCATTTTTAGAAGTGATTAAAATGTTGTGTTGAGTATTATGTTGAATTGTTATTGTCAATTTATCACTATGTCTTCAATTATAGGTTTTTTTTTTTTGGGGGGGGGGACCGTTCCTTTTGGGGGCTTGTTATATATCAGTCAACAGCCATTGCCCATCAAGGAAAAACCCTTCATTAAGGAGGGGGGTTTCTGATGAGAGATTATGTTAGCGTTTCTGAAAACGTTGAGATGCAAGTGATGAAACTAATGGTTGAATCTTTGAGGAGTTATTTGACTGGTCTCCTGATGATAGGTTGAATTCCTATTGTGTACACTGAAAGTCTCGCATGTTTTTGGTACTTTGTCTTGTTCTCTTAGTTGACTACTTAGGGTCTGGCTCGGAGGAGGGTGAAAAGGGGAGGGGGAGTTGATAAGAGTAGGAAAGAAGAGAGTGAGTGAGTGTTGATATTTGATGGTGGGTATATCACTTACTCATGCTTGGGAGTTGGGGGTTAATTTTAGGATGCTAGTAGTGTTAAAAAGATTAAGTAATTTGATGGCATACTTGCCCTTTGTTTTAGTGACAAGCTGCTAGGTTGAGACTTTGTGCTTGCATGAGACTTTTGTGATGATCAAGGATTGTTGTACAAAATATGGAAAACGAATTGAATCAACCGGGGGCCGGGGGAGGAGAGTTTAGGTGTTTAGCAAAAGCTTCATTTTGTGAGATGTGAACTGCATTCATCATTGCTAAATCGAAGGAAAATATAGAAAAAGAGATGAGAGAGAAAGCAAGTTGCATGAACGCAAATACAGAGAGAGGAACAATGGGGCTTGCTAGCTGGTGGATGAGGGAGATTACAAGAGGGGGGAGGCAATGAAGGCTGAGAGACCAAGTGGCAAGATTAAAATTTATTTATTAGAGTTGAGATTGAGGTGAAGAATAGCCAACTGGCATATTATATATATTAGCATGTTAATGAACTCTTGTTTACCCCCCAATTTGCGGTGTTAAAAAAATGGGAGTGAAGAGGGATAGAGAGTAGTGAAGGTTGCTTCTCCATAGTCCACCTTATTCTCTTTCCAAGGGTTGTATGGATATTCTTCTTAACACACTTTATGCCTCTTACACTCCTTCCAAGGAGGGCCTCAATCTTTTTTCTTCTCCTGCCTTCTGACTTGAGATGTGACTTCCATCTGCTCCCTTCAATTTCCATCTTGATATTCTTATATTTGTTTCCTTGAAACTTTCCCATCGTTAAATCCTTTTTGTGTTCGTTTTGACAGATGCCCATTTGTTTCAGTCAGTGATTTGTTTCTAGTATTTGGAGGAAATACTTAAACTTTTTAAATTGAGTCATTGTAGTGAGTTTGTAGTGCTCATGCATTCATAGCTCACTTGTGGGAGTTTTTTTGCACGATAATGTCCTTGGGTTATTTTGTGTGCTATTTATGTGCCTTTGCTTTGATTCCCAGCATTGGAGCTGGCAAACATGAAGACTTTGGTGCATGTTGCAGTTTATTAGTATAGTGACACATGTTTTATAATGTTTTTCTAATTCTGGTGCTTGATGGGATTTTTTCCCCCCCTGAAGTGGGAACCAGATTGATGTAATTGGTCAATGGTTATTTGCAGTTTGTTGTTTTTTGGCCGTGCCAAGTAAGCTTGGGATTTCCTACCTGCCATTTCCGGTGCCTGCTCCTTTTGGCAGTAAATGATGGTCCATAAAGCAAGTAGTGTCCGTCTTATATCCTACACACAAGAGCTAGAAGATGGAAAGCCGCTTTATGTCTCTTCAAATTCTCTTCCCTTCAAGGCCTCAAAATTCGAACCTGCTGGGCATTCTTTTCACTCTGCTGCTCTAAGACTTGCAGGTTACTGTGATGATGATTCAGATAGGGATGACGAGAGTGTGTCATCCAATGACAAAGAGCATACTTATGCCCCTTCTTTTGATTCATATAGCACTAAGAGTAAGAAGAAGTCTGGAGCTGATGGGAAGCAGCAACAAGATCACTATGCATTGTTGGGTTTGGCACATTTAAGATATCTTGCTACTGAGGAGCAGATACGGAAGAGTTATCGTGAAATTGCTTTGAAATATCATCCTGATAAGCAAGCTGCACTTCTCCTGGCGGAAGAAACAGAAGCTGCAAGACAAGAGAAGAAGGATGAAATTGAAAACCACTTCAAGGCCATTCAAGAAGCTTATGAAGTATTAATTGACCCTCAAAGGAGAAGAATTTACGACTCCACTGATGAGTTTGACGATGAGATTCCAACTGACTGTGCCCCGCAGGATTTCTTCAGAGTTTTTGGTCCGGCTTTTATGAGGAATAGCCGGTGGTCTGTTACTCAACCTGCACCTCCATTGGGAGATGAGAATATTCCTTTACATGAGGTTGATAAATTCTACAATTTTTGGTACTCATTCAAAAGCTGGAGGGAATTTCCACATACCGATGAATTTGACCTGGAGCAAGCTGAATCTCGTGACCATAAGAGATGGATGGAACGGCAGAATGCAAAACTCTCTGAGAAAGCTAGGAAAGAAGAATATGCACGCATACGTTCCCTTGTTGACAATGCTTATAAAAGAGATCCTCGGATTATTAAGAGGAAAGAAATGGAAAAGGCTGAGAAGCAGCAGAAGAAGGCAGCAAAATATTTGGCGAAGAAATTGCAGGAGGAAGAAGCTGCTCGGGCTGCTGAAGAGGAGAGGCGGAAGAAAGTGGAAGAGGAAAGAAAAGCTGCTGAAGCTGCTTTGCAGCAGAAGAAGGTTAAAGAGAAGGAAAAAAAGCTCCTGCGAAAAGAGCGAACCCGTCTTCGAACGATTACTGCTACTATTGCTTCTCAGCAAGTGTATGGCATATCTGAGGATGATGTAGAAACTCTTTGTATGTCACTTGACGTGGAGCGGCTCAAGGACCTTTGTGATAAACTAGATGGGAAGGAAAAGGAGGAGCAAGCTAAACTGCTCAAGGACATGCTTGGTTGTCAAGCAAATCTTGAACCTGACAACCGAGTTGAGCAGAAGGTTCATCAACAAAATGGTGCTGCTGATTCTAATGGAATCATGTCGTCAGGCGGCAATGAAAAGAAAGAGAAGCCTTGGGGCAAAGAAGAAATAGAACTCCTGAGAAAGGGCATGCAGAAATATCCAAAAGGGACATCACGGAGGTGGGAGGTTATATCAGAATATATTGGTACAGGAAGATCAGTGGAGGAGATTCTGAAGGCAACCAAAACAGTACTTCTACAGAAGCCTGATGCTTCAAAGGCATTTGATTCATTCCTTGAGAAAAGGAAAACTGCAGCTTCCATTGCTTCTCCTCTAAGCACCCGAGAGGAAGTTCAAGTTGCTTCAAGTGCCAATGGACCTGATGCCGGTACAGCGGGTACGGATTCCGTGAATTCGTCATCGAGCAGCCGTGGAAATCAATCAGATGCAGCTGCTGCTGCTGGCTCTGACATGGATACATGGTCCGCTGTTCAAGAGAGAGCTCTTGTCCAAGCCTTAAAAACCTTTCCGAAGGAAACACCTCAACGTTGGGAGAGGGTTGCAGCTGCAGTCCCGGGGAAGACTGTGAATCAATGCAAGAAGAAACTTGCTTCATTGAAGGAGAACTTCAGAAGTAAGAAAAATGCTGCTTAATATGCATTCTTATGCTGTGCCAGCATCATGGCCCAATTTTGACTCAACAGTTCATTAGCACTACGCAGCGATATGCATTTGAGCACAGGAGTTGTCATTTAGCAAAATTTCAGTGCTGAATTGAAAAGATAACTACTACTTTTCCGAAAGATTAAGTATCCATAGGTAGATTTATGCTATATTTTCACAGAGATCTGTGCTTTTATTTTGACCGTTGGTATCAACAGGTTTTCTCCTTTCTGTAGTGATCCGAAAGTGCTAACTGCAGAGGTGAAATGGTGGCATGGTGACAGGGATTCAGGCGGGTCAAATGTCTGTCGTCTCTTGGTTATTGTAATACGAAGAAATGAAATCAGATTTTGCTAATATATGTGATGGACAATGCACTACAGTAATTATTGGAGTTCTTCAATTACAATGCCACTGCAGTTCTCTTTTTGGTCAAAAGGCTACTATTCTTTTACTATCAGTCGTAGTTTTATACCATTGCCAAAAAAAAGCAAAAAAACAAACTTTTTGTTCAAAAATGCCATTGCTGGCCCTAAGCAATCGGCTGTAGCTAGTTGCATGGCTGGTTCATTTATTATTATTTTTGTTACAACAATTACACAGTATACATTGAAAAAAAGGAATTTGATGAAAAAGAAAATTATGGTCTGACTCCTCCCTGCATAGGCGATCAAACACGAAAACTCCATTCTTGGACCCATGGTACGACACAAATACACAATCAGTTCATTGATAGGAACTACAAATTTCCATGTGGGCTCTTCATCTTGCTTGTCAAGACACCTCTAATGATAGAATTCTTCAAATTTGAAAAGCAAAACATGGATGGGTATGCATTTCCGCTTCTTTTGAGCTACAAATCACATATATGGGGTTTATTCTTCCTCTTGCTTCTTAAAGTTTCGATGAGGATGAATGCATTTATTTAAGCTATGATAATTTGAAGTCAATTTGAGCCTTGAATTAATTTTTCAGTGTAAATTTACAAACTAGTGTTCGGATTTTTCGTGACAATGGTTCTATCTTACACATTATATCAAGTCAGATTTTCAGAACCAACTGATTTTAGACAATAAAGGATCAAAAATCAAATTTCGAAGAGCTTTAAAAAGGTAAAAGGAATTTAACAATAACGAAAACAAAGAGGGGTTGACAATGGTGGGCAAGTTGAGAATTTATTTTAGAGTGGAGTTCATCAGGTATAAGTCTAATTTTAATTTAATAAATTTCCCCTTTTCTCTTTTAATCAATTATACAAGTATTTTGTTGCTAAAAAAAAGTAAAAAAAAATATAAAGAAATCATCCCAAACTTGCTATATCCGATCGATTTTGGCTCATAATGGTACTTTTGATAAAAAAAAATTCTACAATGGCATAAATGATCAGAAAAAGAAAAGAACAGTGACTTGTTTTACAAAAATAAAAAGTACAGTGACATTATAATTGAAGAAACTTGTAATTATTGGTATCGTTAACAATAATGTGGTTAAAGCAGAAAAGGCTAGCTCATATCAGTTTTACCCATTGTTAGGGACCTAGTAATGTTCTTCTCAAAGTTCTAGGAATTATTTACCGCTTCGCCAAATGTTGGGAACCTAATAGCTATTTTTGGACATTTATGTTATATTTACGAAACATCACCAAAAACTCAAGATACTCAATTAGATCTAATGTAACGTTTTGTTGCATGTAAACAACCTTACAATGTAAATAAGTTTGCAATTGTATTTATATTACTTTGTCTGTTTGTAAGAGAGTATTGTAAATAGTTATCTTGCAATTATGATTATAACAAATTATATAATTATAAGATTACTTGCATTAAATTACACTTAAGACCATTCCAAGCACAGCTTACGCGTTCCGTGTGGGGGGTCCCGCTTGGCATTTGTCCAATTCTTTATTGGGTGTTCAGTTGCTTGACATGCGGGTAAGAATTTCTGCGCCATTCCACTACGCATTTCTCCCCTTTTGTTGTTTTCTGTATTTTTGCTTTTTGTCCTTTTTTTGGTAATATGTAATTTTTGATTGATTAAAAAAAGGATTGTATGTTACAAAGTGCGTTCATGACAAATATTTTTATTGGCTAATTTAAATTAGAGTTTAATGGGTTGAAGAAATGATGAAATGCAAACTCCAAAAAGTCGGAACTTTTACTGATGCGGTAAATTTGAGTTCTAAAAATTGAAACTCAGGTTAGGAATGCTCTAAGCATTCAACCAAGCATCACACATGGGAGATCTATGGCGATTGGACAAGCTATGGTTTTTTAGGTGGAAAGAATTTGAGTTTAGGCAATGTCCATTTCTCTCTCTTCAATTTCTGTATGACATTGAAGAATTGCATGAACAACCTGAATAAAATAATTACATATTAATAAGTACTGCAATGAATAAAAATTGGCCTACTATAAATGAAGTTATTAGATTTTCAAATGATAAAAAGTAAACTGAAGAAATAGTAGTTAAGTACATGAACAATTTCAAACTATATATGAACTGAAATCAATTAACCAATGAACAACAATTTTATGTGATATGAAAATGATGAATTTATGGGGTACATCCTTACATGTCTATCCATTTCATGACTTGTGATCTGCAGACAGTTCTTGTTCAAGAAAGGTGATAAAAAAAATTGATTCCGCTTGATGTTAACTACAATCGAAGCAATGTTATAAAAAGTGTATTGTTTCCAAACAAAGCTTTTTCAGTGATAACATGAAAAAGAACGAGCTTATATAATGGCCGATGTCCTGCGAATGAGCCTCGCTCTTCTGCCTTCAAATCTACAAAGAAGGCGCACCCCAGATGTGGGATCCGAGGGACGCCCCTTCGACGGTCAAGTAAGCACGAGTTTTCGGAGAAAAATAGCTGGTTTATAAAGAAATAAAGTTTGTAACTTTCTCGGGGAAGGTGAAATCTTTCTTGAAACGGAAAATCGTTGATTCATGACGTGTTAGAGTCTGAATTTTTGTGCAGGTTGCTTACCTTTTTCAAATCTAGTAGATGTGTATTTGTAGGGACTATATTTAAGGGCAAATCGATAATTTCATAAGCATCTTACTTTTAGTGGGGCTAGACTGACTCTCTCCTGGGCAGCCCATTAAGACCCTGTTCTTTTCGTTGGTAAATTCTAATTTACTAACTTCAACCCACTTTACTAACTTCAATAAACTTCAACCTACTTTAACCAATTTTAATCCACTTCCAACTATTGTAACCCACTTCTGCCCATCATTTAAAAAAAAAACTTACTAACTTCTTCCACCTTGAATCCAGTTTAGCCTATTTCAACATCCTTCAACAAAAAATACCTATTTCAACCTCCTTCAGCTCACTTCTATTAATCTTAAACCAGATTCGCTCATTTTTCAACCCATATTTTCAAACGAAAAGAACAAGCCCTAAGAGTTAGAGCCCCTTCTCCTTTTGGGCTTGCATGATGTAGGTAGGAAGCCAACTAGCCAAGGAGTTTTCCCCAATCGTGTACAAATCACACTCCTTTGTAGTCTTCACTATGTCAAGTTCTTCTCTTGCAGCTTTATCAACTCTCATTATCATAATTCTCCTGTTACTTCCACTAATCTTGGTACAAAACAAAATCCTCCAATGCTTTAAGATTAAGAATCCAAAAATTAGGTGGAAAAAGTAGATATAGTAGCAAGTAGCAACCAGAGTTGCCACGAAGAAAAATCTGATAAATTAATGGGCTTTAGAATGGAGGTCTTTTCCCTTTATTTTTTTTGTAGGTAAATTAGGATTACTTGAGCGCGAAAGCTCGATTGCCTGGATCTTACATTTGCTTGACTGCTACCCACGAAACGGTGGCTACTACAATCACCAGTAAACCACACTCCAAACCCGAACCTCTAGGATGGTTAGGCAGTGAGAGGGAAGGACATAGAGAATTAGGGAATAACTCTTGTTTGCTGTGTTTCTATATCTCATACACATACACACACCTCCCTTTTATAGTTACATAATCCTATAACGGATATCAAATTTAATGGTAGATTAATACATAATTAATCCCCTTGTAACTGCATGATTAATGGGGCAATTTAATCTTGTGTGACCGTTACAGGTCAATAGCTCCCCCTCCTTAAATCTCATATCTCTCTGCCAACATATTCCCTCACGCTTCATACTAGGAATGGAGCGTGCGACCAAAACTGAACACATCGGTGTTACATCAAGTCACCATCTAACTGACGTAACACCTCCAAGAAGACCAATACCTCGAATCATTCAAAAGCATCACCAACGGCATACACTGTCCATATATGTCTGATATATCAAATGATTATATACTGAATATAATCGCTCGGGCTTGATATGGTGATGGGAAATGATTCTTCCTTAGACAATTAAAATAATTCATCTTAGTATAACTACTTTCCTAATGTGTTCCGCTGGACCGTATACATCTTGGCCCTTGGATAACACATTAAGGTAGCAACATCATATATAGACTTCATATTATAACTCTACGTCCAAGGGTATTGCCAATGAGGGTCACACAATGACAAGGTCAAGGAACACACTTGTCACCCATCAAATAGGTCGATATATAGCACACACAGTATGAAGGTGTGTCATGGCATAGCTCCAACTAAGTTATGTTGGGCATGTCACTCTTCTATGCCATGCGAATCGTAAGTCTAGCTTTTACACAAAAAACCAACCTGAGTTACTAGATTAAAATACACAATGTTAATCACAACACTCAATATTCGGCTATAAGGCTTCAATATGAAAACTTATTTCATATTCGACTCCCTCGAGTCTCATCTTAGTCTCACTAAGGCAACTATATTCTTCTGTTCATACACACCTGGTATGAGTAATCAATATTGCACACCTAGTGCCAATATGATTCAGCCTCATCCTATCCGCTACTCAAGCATCAGGGCGATTGCCTGTGTGACAAGGTCAATCTGAAGCCTGGTGACATTACAATATGCCTTATAATGTACTCATATATTTATGAATATCTGAAAAGACACATCATTCTTTGTTTCATAAATATTCAATACAAGAGTACATATGTCCATCATACACTTAGATACATCTAAGATTTAAACCTTATGAATTCCTGAACTCAACAAATGAGCCTTGAACGCATCACTAGGAATAGGTTTAATCAAGGGAACATAATCACCTTGTTAGTCTATATATACCTCATGGCATTACTTTTAAATCTCTATGGTAACAAGATACACAATCTTTCCATAGTTAAAATTGCCGTGCAGTTTTTTGATCCTTATTGCACCATAATATGGCTCCCCCACTTAGGGTGAAGACATGTCCCAAGGCTCGACCTAGACTCATCCGGGTCACCACCTCAACCGATATTTCAGTATCCTCTTAACTTGAGGTCTCATCCTTGATAGCAAAAGACTAAGTCAGTAATACCACAAAGGTAGCGCTTGATTCTCTTGACGACTTGCCAACCAGCAAGTCTTGGGTTACTTTGATAACAACTTATTAAACTAACCGCAAAGCAATGTCAGGTCATGTACACAACATGACTTACATTAAGCTTCCTACGACACTAGCGTAGGGACGCCGTTCATCGTCTCCATTATATCATCTGTATTATGCAATTGAACAAGACTCAAGGTTAGACTCTTTTCAACTGGAGTGTCTACGGTTTAGGGATTGTAAATCCAAAATACGTTCCAAGATATTTGGATACATGCTCCTTGGGACGGATTTGGATTACTTCCACTGCTATGAAATACCTAGCTTCACCGATGCCCTTCAACCCAAAATATAAGATGACTACCTTTAGTAGCTCATTTTGAACATGTCAAAGTCCACACGGACAACCAGGGCTAGGAGTAGAAGAGTCTAAGCTCATCGATTAAACCATCTACCCAACGTGTTATCTTAAAACCTCATAGAAGACTTACGCCAGGGTGGTGGTGGATCAATAAGTTCTCAAACCTCGGTCTTGCCATTGAGGTCATCACACCCCTCATGGGATGCATTCACTCTATGTGAGTTGGTGAATAAATCACCTCTTGATAAGAGGTAAGTACCTCATCTTCCAAGAAAGCGCATAGGAAAACGCCTTCTTCCATGCCCACTCCTTTGGATCCTGGGACCTTCATAATTTGTTTGCCTAATTGAGAAATCCCTCCCCCTTTCTCTAAGAGATATGGATTCCTGAGCACGGAAATAACTAACCACTATCCATTGGATGTGCGGGATCCTAAACGTGTAGACAAACTGCATGTTTAGGAACTAGAGAGTGAGGGTAAACCTCATTCTCAGGTTGACTCTCCTAAAAATTTGAAGATTGAGGATGAATCTCATTCTCCTAGAAAGACAAACCTTCACTATTGTACCATCCTCGGTGCCGAAGTAAGAATTCAAATCCTCCCCCTCACCGAGAGATGGTTGAAGGTCTTGTTGTAACGCATACAATTGAGGCCTTTTTAAATTCCACCAAATGCTAAGGAACTCATCCCTAACAAAATCGACATTACGGAATCCTTCACAGAGAAGATATTCATGATCTCAATTGGTTCGAAGAGTTCTAATACTCTATTCCAAAAAGAGTCATATCACCGCTATAAAGTATATGAACACATCAAATACCTAATGGCAGTGAGATGATAGGTACACATACCTATATTATGACTGAATCATCGTTCCATGATGTGCTTTTACATTCATGGACTCACAAATGTAGTGAGTGAATGGACTCCAAGGGACTTGATGTCCTCGAAACCTTACAAAAAGATTTCATACTTGCTTTACTAGCTGGACTCACATCTGGCAACTTAAGCCTAGTGAGTTCATGTTAAAAGACTATCTTTAGCAAGTTTGTTAACTTTACCTTGACCCTCATGGTCAAGTCGAGCATGCCTAAAACAAAGTGAAAAATAAGGCAAAGATGGAAGATGCCTTGTTTCGTCCATAACATTGAAAACACCTTTTAATGTGTCATGGACAAACTAATTGCCATTTGAAACTTAAGACATCTTATCCAAAATTAAAGAGAAAGCTAATTGCATAAACAAAAGACTCAAGGGAACATGGAACCCCAAGTGCATAAAGAGCATCGTGAAGAAGTAAGGAATTCTCCTCACGGAGATATGTCCTTAACGTTAAGGACGCCTTCTTCATGGTCGTTACCAAAAATGAAAATTCGTGAACCCGCAGTGTAGCGATGAAAGTTTACGACATCAACTCGTTCCAAAATATGTGCTTGGTTGCTCCCATGTTTGCAATCCACTGAGGATCATAATGGGCAGCTAATGCTTGGGAGCATACATATTATACAGGAGCAAATGTGAAAGAAAGTACCTTAATCGACTTAGGACAATCCCCAACGTAAGGTCCCTAATTTCCATATTTATAGCACTCACACATGCTATTTAGCCTCTTTATATTTCCCTTAGCCTTTTTCCCTTATGCAATACCAACTTTAGATCAAGAATTTTATGAGGAAATTAATCTAAATGAACCTGATGTTAAACTAATCCCACGTATACTCAACAGTCGGATAAGTTTTGGTTCCCTCACTAGATTGTCATTGATGCAATACAAAAAAGTATAGCATATTAATTGATTCATTCTCGAACCATTGTTGGTATGCATTTAAATTTTCTGGATACTGCTCATTAATAGTACCATCTTTGCCATTCTAGGAGACTTATAACCCGACGAATGTGCTAACACTTCACACTTACTCAGAAGAAACTGAATCTTCTGACATTTTTTATCATAGTCAGTGCTATCAAGTTCTACATTGGTAAACAAATTACCAACCACATGTTAATTGCCATATCTGAAAGTATATATTAAGAGATGGACAGTAGGCATATTTTCTAATAATTAAATTATAAAAAACTTCATCATTCATGTCGCATGATCGAAAATTTCGCTAAGCTGATAATCATCACATACAAACACGAATTAAAAATTTCTATAATTTAATTGTCTCACTTTTCCATAAAACAAAATTTATGAATAAAGTTAAACTAATTAACTCTTCAGAGATATCACAAAGATGTTCAGTTTAATCACGCAAAACAAATTTACATGAAACTGTACCATTATATAAAACGAATTTATATAACTACTAATATGTCATATAACACTCTATCAATGACATATCAACCAGGAAATTCAAATTATTATATAAAACATACTATATAATAAAATGAGTCTATATTGCGAAATATATTCGATTAATAACATGTTACAAAAGAAATACGTTATAGCCCAAGGAACATTATGTAAGACACATTTAAATAATTATAGGTGACATGAAACTTATTCAAATGTCATTCACAAATTATAAAACACATTTATAATTTTATAAATTTAGATTTTATGAAACAGATTCATAAAATACTATTAAATTACATAATTAATAGGAACATGAAACAAATTCATATCCGCTAATTTTGGGCTAGAATAAGTGCCAAAACAACTAGCAAATATTGTACAACTCATGTAGTTCGTATATATATAAAACACCTTTATATAGAGCTAGTTATTGGTGATTAACATGAAACATATTCATTTAATCGAACACAAGGAAATTGTAACATGAAATAAACTCAAATATTAATCGCAGTTTATATAGAACAAATCCATATAATTTAAATCAAACGAATTCAAAGTAAAAATCGGAATCTATATCCATATGATATTGCAAATTTAATTTCATGAAACGAATTCATAAAATATTCAATTACTCTATATAATAACATGAGACTTATTCATGTATAGCTAAATCTATCATTTTATTAACCAGGGCAATGACAGTACAATTCAGTAACTCACAATTATGCATGTTTTTGCATCAAATCATGAAACATATTCATGAAATTTCAATCCAATTGATTATTTATCAGTTACTTGGCATGAAAATTTCAAGTTGATAAGCATATAAATTCGTATATAAAACGAATTTATATGCAACATTAAACATATTAATGTTTTTATAACGAATTCATGCATTCAGAATTGAAACTGGTTCAAAATTTGGATTTAACGAATGAATTAACTGCATGAAACTTTATCAACTTGTACACATCACATATACTGTTTGAAATATAAGACAAATTTATATTTCAATTGGGCATGTGATAAATATTGAATGCATTAATATTTAGGGACAAGTTCACACAATCAAAACTAATTTGAAATTGCAAATTTAAACATATATATGAAACAAATTCATATTTCTCCATTAACAAATTCACATGCTGCCTGAAATATAAAACAAATTTATACTTCAATTAGACATGTACATAATATTAAACACATTAATATTATGGCAACAATTTGTTGTTTAAAATATAAAACTAATTTATATTGACACAAATATTAAGAATATTAATATAACAATGCCAATTTCATATATTCAAAACTAATTTGAATTATAAGAACATGAACCACATTTTAAAAAAAAAACTGTCAGGTCCAAATAATAAAAAGAGTCCAAAACCGAGACACACTCGGTGCCTTTTAACCCTCGGTTGTCTCTCTCTCTCTCTTTCCTCTTTACCCCTCGACTCTTTCTCTCTCTTCTTTAGCTCTCAACCCTGATGGCTGCTCTCAGCACTCAGCCGAGACATTAGTCTGTCAATTCGGCCTCGACTTCGCCGTGCTCCCAAGCGGCCATGGTAGCCTTCGGTTCGAGGAACGACATCTAGAGACCGCCATACAACCCAAGTGATGAATCCGCCACACATGCGCTGTGTTTACGAGCCTCATTTCTTCAATTTACTCATCCTCCAATGAAAACACCACCACCATCGTGTAGATCAGCCGTCGGCGAGTTGCTAGAAGCTGTTCATTTGCGCAACGCGCCACTCAGGCGGCCGCGCGTGTGGCACACGCACCACTCTGTTGGGTTATTCGGGTAGTCGTTCAGCTGGAGGACGTAGATCGGCGAAATTGAAGGCTAATTGGAGGAAGAAAACGACCACAAGTCGTCTTCGTCGACGGCGCGTGACCCACACGTGCCACCCCTCCAGGCGATTCTGATGGGTCTCGGGTATATCTGTTTGTCCATTTCCCCCTTTTTTTTAAATTTTAGTTTGGGTCTTTGGGGCTGGTGAGTTGGGTCGAGGCAGAGAGGTTGTGCTTTGGGTTGTTCAGTTCTGGGGTCAGGTCTCGGCTATCTCACCGAGCAAATGAAAACAACATTTTTATTTATCATGCATAAATCTGGAAACATGACTTTGGCATGATATTGATGTATTCGATTTCCATGAGTATATAAAAACATTCAGTTCATATATACTTGGGCATGTATATTTTAGAACAAAAACGTATTAAGATCTCGCATAACCAAAATATGTCCCTTTCAATTCACATAGAATTTTTTTTATTTTAATCTGAGCATAAATAACAGATTATCAAATGTGGTATTTTCGCACCTGAGCATGAACATATCAAAAAATTTAACATTTCACATAAACACATAGTTTTGCATTCTTGTATATAATTCAGAATCATGCTATTCATGCTTCATAAGAATGTATCAATTCGGGGCTAGTATCATGCAAGCTAGGCTCTGATACCACTGTAGGTAAATTAGGATTACCTGAGCGCGAAAGCTTGGTTGCCTGGATCTTACACTTGCTTGACTGCTACCCACGAAACGGTGGCTACTAGAGTCACCAGTGAACCACACTCCAAACCCGAACCTCTAGGATGGTTAGGCAGTGAGAGGGAAGGACATAGAGAATTAGGGAATAGCTCTTGTTTGCTGTGTTTCTATGTCTCATACACATACACACACCTCCCTTTTATAGTTACATAATCCTATAACGGATATCAAATTTAATGGTAGATTAATACATAATTAATCCCCTTGTAACTGCCGGATTAATGGGGCAATTTAATCTTATGTGACCGTTACAGGTCAATATTTTTGATACAAAGAAGTGAAAATTTGATGATGACAGAAACGCCAAATGGTTGAACTAGCTAGTAGCAAGATCTTTCAAGCAAGGACTAGTTCCAAATGAGGTCTACCACGAGCAAATACACAACAATAATGGTGAGGCTTTTCTACCCAAAAAAATGTCATGTAGATGCTATAGCTCATAGTAAGGGCGGAGCTACATTGGGGCAAGGGGGTCAATTGACCCCCCAACTTTTTGAAAAAAAATAATTAAATATGAGATATTTTTGTGGATAAAAAAATTGATATATATTAATTGGTTTAGATATATTTTGCAAATTTGTGCTTGGCAGGATGGTCGCTTGCCCCCCCTTGTTTTGTCTGGTCACGGGTTCGACTCTTGCCAGTTGCCACTCTGCTCTACGGTCCCTTATATGTTTTTTTTTTAGTTTTGGACATTTATTCCTCTCGACTTTCAAAACATGAGATCTCGCCCCCTCTGGTTTGAATCCTGGCTCCGCCCCTGGCTCATACTCGTTCAAATTTGCAAAAGAGTTCAATTTCATAGAGTTTGCAACTGTGAATGCAGACAGTGGTGGATTTAGAGTTTTGAGTCAGGAGTGTCCAACTACGAACATTCATCACCATGTGTATCACAAATAAAGTTTAAACAATACATTAATTATTACAATAATCTACTATTACAATTATCCTTTGCAGTCTTTTATTTTTTGGAATCGATTCATGATAGAATTATTAGAAATTGAGTCAAGCATATTTTTTTCTATATAATAAACCCAGCAATCATTTGAAAAGGAATCATACATTCGATTACGAAGTCTATTTTTTACGATTTTTATCTTTTGTAACTATCATCTATTCTATCATTCCATAGTATGGAATCAACTAATCAAGCAATACATTGCAAGCACAAGTCATATATCACGTATGAAATCTAGAATCAACTAATTACATATTCATTAACCAATATTTAACCAATCCACTAACCAAACAATTTCAGCCATAGAATCAACTAATCATACAATACATTGCAAGCATAAGTTCATATAACATACTAACATGATAAATGGATAACAAATTAACAATCTTTAACCAATCCACTAACAAAACAATTTTGTTAAAACAATATCACTCTACATAATATAAGTTGATATGCAACTAAGCAAGATTGCAAGAAATTTAAAGTAATTCAAGCAAAATCAAAATTTAATTTTAATTGCTCAAGCTCCAAACACTAACTTGAGGGCTGACTTGGCAGTGGGCAGTTGCAGAGGCGGCGCCATTAACATGTGTTGCATGTGTATTTCTATGGCCAATGAGGGGCGTTGGCGTGGGTTGAAGCTTGGCCTGAGGTGCTGGGCATAGCAACAACTAGCAAATGTTGAGCGGATTCACTATCGAGCGAAGAAGGCCAAAGTGGAGGTTTTCGCTTTCTGGTGGCCAGTGGTGGAGGCATCACTATCACACTTGCACGGCCGTAGGGGTGGAGGTGAAGATTGAGGAGCTAAGGAGCAGATGAGGTGGCGATTGTCGAGTTCGAGGTAGACGAGTTGAGGAGAGCAGTGAGAAGCATGACTACGTGAGAAACTTGGAGTCGAAGGGCTTGCTAGACCACACGTGCTTCAATGTGATATTTGTTTTTAAATTTTTTTTTTTTTATGTTAGGCGTTACTTGTGAGCCAGTCCAACTACAGGCTCCAAGCTTATCAATATTCAATGACAAAAGGTTTTTTTGGATTATTTTTAGGGGTGTCCATTAGTAATATATATCTAAACCTCAAATTATCCATTACCCTAACCACAAATCCGCCCCTGAATGCAAAGAAAGAAAAAAAAGGAAAAAAATGATAAATATGACATATAACTCCAATAAGAAATGAGACACAAAGAGTGGACAAGATTTCTTAAGTTGTACCAAGAGCCCTTTGCTCAATTGGTATCACCTGCTTCTTGTCGTCTATTCCACCTAGATGCGAATCTAGGTGGAGCCTTTGCTCGCCAATTATTGGGAGGTGAAAGTGATGATGGTGTTGGGCCTTGGGCCTTTGCAGCAGGTTTCCCCATTCCCCTAGGGGTGGTAGGCTTGCTAGGTCATTTCTTGATATAGGAGGCTCAGTAGGTGTTCCAATTTACCACTGTAAAAAAAAATAAAATAAATTTCTTAAGTTGTGTTTAAAATTGTACCATGTTAACACTTGCACTTAGCCCTTGTTTGCACTGAGCTCGGTATTAACACCATGTGCAGGGGCTTGTCTTGCGGACCGAGAAGCTGAGCTGGTGCGCTCGCTAGTCGAGGAGCGAAGCACAGTAGGCGGCGCGCAAGCTGAGGGCCTGAGGTGTGGCAAGCGGCTCGGGCTAGTGAGCGGCCCGTTGATTATCTTCTTTTCTTTTTTTTTTGCTGTTGGCTCACTTTTTTTTGACAGTCCTTTGAGATTAGAAAAAAAGAAAAGTATGTTAAAATACTAGGTTGTAGCAAAGAGACGTTGAAGCCTTATAGCCAAATTTGTGATTTTGTACTTTTCAAGTTATAATTCTTGATTTTTTAGTTGTAATTTAAATTCTTACTTTGCAATTTAAATTCAAATTTAAACTCTTTTAATGTTTTAATTTAAATTTCAAAATTTAAACTCTTTTAATTTTGTAATTTAAAATTCAAATTCAAATTTAAATTCTTAATTTTTAATTTAAAATTCAAATTTAAAATTCTTAATTTTGTATGTTTACTTGTAGAGAAGTTGAATGTAATTTTTTTAACCAAGAAATAAGCGAAGCAAATTATTTTTTTTAATAAGTCCTTTTTAATTAATTTTGTAATCAAATTATTATGCCAAAATATTTTTCACTAATTATTCATCCAAATAATAAAGCAAAATAAAAGACTAAAAGTAATTAAGTATATTTGGTTGTAGGGTCCATGTGTATTATTTCATTTGGTGAGTCAAAATTCTGAGCTTTGTGTTAGAAAGAAGAAGGATTATGAGCTGAAAAGTTGCTCAGAAGCTGGTGTGGAGTTTGTAGGCCCACATTGATTGTGAGCACATGCAATGGTGATTTGAATTTTTGACTTATCAGTGGGGACCTACTACCTCCACATCAACGATTGAGCAATTTGTTGGCTCTCAATCTTTCCCCTCTTCATCAATGTATAAGACTCATAATGGCTCACTATATAAAATAATGTCCATGGAGCCCACCACTAAACTTATTTATTTTATTTTGGGCAAAGCGACATTGTTTAAGTCAATAAAATTATTTTTTTTCTATCTTCAAAAAATAATGTATGGTTATTTAATTTAATAAAAATAATTTGATATCTTTGAAAAAAATTTCAAGAAAAAAGGAACTCATCAAATTTTATCAAAAAATTTCTACTTGAAAGAATCCAAAAGGAAAACATGATTCAACCCAAAATATTTTTTCAAAAGGGAAAAACAAAATTATCCAAACCAAAATAACTTCTGCTCAAAAAACAAATACAAATAAAATTGAAGCAAAAAAATGAGACAAGCATAATGTGGCATGGCGAGTGGCTCACAGAGGCAAGCCAGCTTTAGAGCTTCTCCAATGCTAACCTTGCAAGGAAAAAGGATGAGAGAGAAAAGCAAGTGAGGCAAGCAATTTGCTCCAATGGACGCCTCGTAACCCATGCGTCGTGAGGAGCCTCGTGTCCTGTGGCCAACTCGCGAGCTTCTTTTTGTTTTTTTAATTATTTTAAATTAAATTTTCTTTTTTTATTCTAAAAGTAAAATTGTGAGTTATGGGGTGGGTCCATGGATATTATTTTATTTGATAAGTCAAAGTGATGAGACTTGCATTGGAGAGAGGAAGAATTATGAACCAAAAAGTTAGCTCACAATCTGATGTGGCAGAGATAGGCTCCACTTATGAGCCAAAAAACCGGCTCACCACTAAGAATGTTCTTAGAGCATCTCTAGCGGAAGTCCCATGAGTCAAAATCCTAGGGCTATGAGCGAGCGAGCAAGCCGCTCGTTCACGTGCACTGGAAGCATGGTGGCTCGGGGCTTGGGAGCCGACTCGCGATGGAGATCCGCTTGCTGCCCTATTTTCTTTTTCAGCTGATCAATTAATTGGACAAAAACACAGATCTGATGGAGAAAGAATTGAGACAAAGAGGGAATTTTATTTTTTGGGTTTCTTTGATTTGAGAAAAAATAGAGGGAGCCATGAAAGGAGGGGGGGGGGGGAGAAGATGAAGGCATGAGAGAGCACGCCGCCCCAGGGGGGTTACCGTGATTGGAATTTTTTTTTTGTAAAGGAAAAGATAATGGAAATTATTATATGCATTAATGGAAATTATTAAATGTATTAATGAAAAAGATAATGACACTCTAAACCTTTTTTCTTTATTTTTTTTGGTGAGAGACATTTTTATTTATACACCATTATGTATTAATGGAAATTATTACATGTAGATGTGTAAATTATTTTTCATAAAAATAATAAAGTCAAATAACATATTAAAATATAAAATTTAAACCAATTAAATATGGTTAAGTATGAGATAGATATTATTTTATTTTATGAATTAAAGTGGTGAGTCTTCTATTAAAAAGATAAAGAATTATGAACTAAAAAATTAGCTTTCAAACTAATATACAAAAAATAGACTCTACTGATAAGCCAAAAAAATTAATTCATCCTTGAGAATTCTCTTATGAGCCGTAAACCGGTAGCCGTAGAGGTAGGAAACGAGCCAACCGTTACACATGGTCAAATAATTAAATTTATATTTTTTTTGGTGTAAAGGGGGACACAAAGGCCACAGTCCAAGTGTCCAACCCCATCTCTCAGCGTTCTCTTTCCAATTCCGCCGTCTCCGCCACCTCGTACGCCGCTACCTCCGCCGCTCAGTGTCTTCGATTCGCCTTCCTCCTCCTCCCCCTCCTCCTCCTTCCCCTCCTCATCATCTCCCTTGCTTCTGGGTGATCCCAACAAAAAAAAACCCTTCAAGGTGAGTAGCAAAAATCTCATTAAAGTTTCTCCCTCTCTCTAAGTAATCTTGATATGCTGATTTTTCTAGTTAATTCCCTTTTTTTTTTTTTCAAATTTTGGATTTCAGGAGTCTGCATGTGACCTATTTCAGGCTGTCTGCTGCATTATTTTTTAATTCTTTTCTGGAATTGATTTAATTTGGACTTGTTGTTTGGGTGATCTATGAACAAAACTGGAGGCTTGGGTCTCATGAGCAAAAATTTGTAATAATTTTGTCTGCATGAGGCCTAAAAGGTAATCTATTCCGCTTTGCTATTTTAGTGTTGCTTTCTTTGTCTATTTGGGCTCTCCATAATAATTTGTTTTGCTAAATTTATTGTGAAATTCTAGTGAATTCTAAGCTATATAGTCAATCAACTCGTATTTAGCAGAATTTTATGGAAATTTATTTGAATCTGTTTGGCAAATTATGCATCTGGAGTCCTCATGATGGCAGCCTAACAATGTGGCCTAGTTTTCTCTTGGTGGGGTATCTTGTTCAAGTTTTTTGGTTCCGAATGCAACATCAAACAAAATTGCAGTATGCATGCTTTTGAAGTCTAAGAGCAAGTAATTGTGCATCTATTTGCCTTAAAATCGGAATCTACCTGGGTCGATAACTGTAGTTGTTATATGTTTGACCAAATCCTGAGCGAACTGAAGACTGTGAAAAATTTGGAAATTTGGTTATTTACTATGCTTTGAACATCAAGAGATAATTGCTATGGTCCTTTGAATCGAAGGTGTAACTAGTCTCACTTTGTCGATTGAATACCCACCTATCAGGTTTACACTTGATATGAGTGTAATGCACATTCATAAACACTTATGAAATCAATTCCCCCCCCCCCCAAAAAAAAATCATAGCAAAAGTTATCCTGATTTATCTTGATCTTTATAAGTACGACACGACTTCCGCTCAATGTCGTTCTAGGTAGATTTAGATGTCTGTAACCTTACATTGGCAAGCAGAGAGTTGTTTTGTGCAAGCTACAAAAAATTTTGAGGCGATTAAAACATTTGTGTAAAGACTATGCAGACGGATGACATGCTTCCCCCCCCCCCCCCGGGGGGGGAAAGGAAGTAAACTAAGTATGACCTTTGTGCAATAATAAGGCATGGAAACTGAATGGCTAAGTATTATAAACTATCTATTCCTCCCCCCTGATGGTGAAATTTTAGATATGCAAACGCGTAACAGGATACAGCATGCTACCAATTTCCAATAATAGTTGCACTGCTGAATATATGTGAAGGACTTGTCTAGTCTTATGGACAAATAAATTCGATGCACCAAAAAAAGATTTCTGGGTGCCTTAGTGAAAAGTGGTTAAAGAGGTGCTTATATGAGGTATATACGTAAATATGACCTTAGTCTTAGTTCGCCATAATAGATAGAGTTCCTTGCCCCTTGGTGTTTTACATGATTCCTAAATTAAGTTTGATAACCTGACTCTAATTCCTCGTAGGCTCGTGTTTCTCTCTCTTGGAGTCCATAATGGTGATCTTGTTGCTTTGTAGAGGCAGATCTACTATGTTTAGGATGGTATCCCAAGCAACCGATATACGGAGATATTACTCAAATTTTTGTAAAAGCTTCTTGAATTTTTTGAAGTGACCACCAAGAAAAATTAATTGGCACTCATGAAATGCGAGGTAGTTCGCATGTTGGACACCCTTATACGTAGTTTTGGATGTGCATCTGACCTTTGTACACTCCTCCACTTGACATGCCTGAACAATTTGGAGTCATGCTTCTCACATCTTATCTTCTAAGGGGCTACTTCTACCTTCATTCTAATCACTCTATTCCTTGTCTTATCTTATTTTGTTTGCCGAGACATAGTCTTCATCATGATTTTTACTATGTGCCTTTTTAAAGGCTAACATTCTCATTCCGTGCAACAAAGTTGGTCTTAAAAATATGTGGCAAAAATTTCTTTCTTGTTTCATTGGGACAATTTTGTCGCTTAGAACTCCAAGATCATTCTTGGAATACCCCACCCTTATACATTGGATAATGTTGTCATTGATGCCCCTGTACCTCACATCTTGCAGAGTAGGTCACAACAATCCAAGCCCTTCTACCTTATGTTCTTCATAGTGAGTTCATTGGTTTTTTTTTTTTAAAAAAAGAAGCTCTTGAGGCTCCTCTTCACAAGGCCACAAGCATCCCCTCAGACGCACCCAACTGTAGCGAATTCTTAGAAGCATGAGGCGGGTGCTCAGCTCGCCTCAGGCCGAGGAGTAGGCATGTTCCTCGGTTCGTTTTAGGCTGAGGAGCAGGGCGTTTGAGGCGTGTGCTTCAAGGATTTATGAGCTTGTGATTTCCAGAAAAAAATGAAGAATTTTACATGCTTGAGATCAATTCACATAACATTTGATCACTATGGTAATGAAGAAATCAAGGAACATATATCAATTTACCTATTGAGTGCACGCCGAGGTTGCACATTGAGGTCGAAGATGATATAGCCTGCCATGTAGGTACAATATGGTGATGTCTCCTCGCTAAAGGATGAGAGAAACCATGCATAGAGAGAGGAACCATGTGCTTTAAAACTTGAAAGAAAGGGGGGGGGGGCACCTCCTCTATCTCACGCTTGTGTGCCACCGTCCTCCCTGTTATCCTCTTCAACTTCTTTCATTTTCTTCGATCTCGGTTGCATCATTAGTCTCTCCCCCGTCCCCCCCCCCCCCTTATGTTCTGTCTCTGTATGTGTTCTTTGCTTAGTCTCCCTTCAGAGAGTAGGTCCTGTCTGTTTGACCTCATCGAGAGAATCAACTATTTTCCACCTCAATTCCGTTCCTTTATGATTCTCCTTTTCTTGGGTTTTGGGTCTTATCTATAGGGATTGTATTGATTATGTTTTTTTGGTTTATACTTTGATGGAACATTGGCTTGTACAAATTTTTTGTCTTTGGTTTTGTTTTATTTTAATTGATTTTGTGAGGAATTGGATATTGTGTTTTGGTGGATGAATTCAGAAGTTCTAATGCAATCTTTCCACATCATATGTGGTTATTTTCTGGTTTGTGGCAACATTATCTTACAATAATTGGCGTCAACATTTTGTTTTACATTAAAAAATGATTGTAGTTTTATTTTTTCAAGGGTAATGTTATACACACTGGCAGGAATTATGCGTAGAAGGTTTTTAATTAATTAATTTATTTTATATATATTTTGGGAAAAAGAAAACCTCTTTTTAGCAAAGATTCTAGGATTTTGGCTCTACTTTGTGTTATTGTAATTGTGAGAAGGCTTGAATTGTTTGAGCTTTTTACACAATTATAAGTATGGTGGTTCTGGCTATATGTTACTTGCGATTGGCCATGGAGTTACTTGCTGGACACTAGCATCCACCAAATTGTTTAGTTGGTCAAGTAAGAAACTTTGGGGCGCCGAGAGAGACATGGTTCAGAACTTAGTTTAAAAAAGTCCACCTGGGCGTGCCTCGGCGTGAGGCTATCAGGTAAGCGCCTCGGCTTGAGGCTATGCGCCTCAAGGATGCGAGGCTATATCTTCCCTCCTTTTTCTTCTTATTCTTAGCCTTTCCTTTCCCTTTTTTCTTCTTTTCCTTCATTGGGAGCTAAAAGGTGAGCTTAACTTGTACCGTAAGTATGTGCATTGGGGAACTAAGATGATAAGATAACATATCTTAAGGTTATTTGCGGTGTTAGTAGTCATATTGATTTCTAGTCACATTGTTGAGGCATGTATCTAACTTGTTTCAGCAAAATATGCTTTGTGAAATATGAAATAGTTTGAAAAAATTTTTGCATACAGGTGCACCTCTCATCCATGATGCGTGCGCCTCCGCCTCACACCTTGCGCCTCACGCTTTGGGATCCTATGCGTCTCAGTGTGCCTCGTGCTTTTTTCAGCTTGCTTTATTGGAGAATCTCCCCCCCCCCCAAGGGAAAAAAGAAAAACAAAAAAATAATATATTTGGTCCGCTAGTCTCCTTAGAAAAGGAAATGGTAATAAAAGCATGTGCAAATTATGAGGTTTAAATTATCTATCTCATATAGTAGTTGTAGGTTGTATGTTTGTATGCTAAAATTAGAATGTCATTAATACAGTCCCCCCCCCCCCCCGGGAAAATAAAACCAAGCATGGCATGATGACTTTGGGCGTATAGATACATATCAAACTCTAGTCTGCACCCTACATGTGAGTATGGAGCCCATGTAACATGTGGCGAACCGGCTACCTGCTCCCTAACTCCAAAATCGCCCCTGTCCCAGCCATTAGTCTGGTCTGTGGACAATAAACTCTTTCTCGCTCTTTCTACCCTCCTCTTCCTTTGATTCTTGTTAATAAAGAGTTCTGTCACCTACAAATGATATCCTAATCAGAAGATGGAGAAGAAAAAACTGAAGTACCAAATAGCAAGTGTCCATTTCCTATCTGAGATCCATATGAGTATATTTTATCCATGCAGTGTCTTGTCAATACTCGTATGGTTGCCAGCTAATTGCAAAGTTCAAGTAACTTAGGTTTCTTTTATTGCTGTTTCTACTTTTTTGTGTAACATTCTTGTGTAACATTCTGCCTGTGTTCTTACTTCTAACTCTGTTCTTCTTCGTGCGCCCCCCCCCCCCCCAAATCAGAGGGAAGGGGGAGAGCCTGTGGGGCAGGGATGAAATTTGTAGACATTATTCTTGTATGATTTGAGGGAAGCCTAGTAAATGTCCACTATAAAATTTCTTGAGATGGATTTCGCTGTACAAGTCATAGTTATAGAATGCCCTTTGCTTCCCCCCAGCAAATCGTGATTCGGGATCATTGATTGCATACAATTTTTTCGTTCATGTTCCAATTCTATAAGATTAGCGATCCTGCTTTATCATACAAAATTTGACGTAGACTAGAAGTATTAAAGGAAAAAGGTTATTTGTATCTGGATTGAGAGTCAAGATAAACATTTCCCACATATCCATCATGCCATTGTTTCAAGTGCTATGCAAATGGTTTTTTCATAAGAAAAACACTGACCTCTAAAAAATGAGGTTTAATTAGGAGTTTTGGATATGAATATAAATAAAGAATTCAATAATTCAAACACAAATGATACTTCTATGATTACTTACCAAAAAAAAAAAAAAAAATTCAAACACAAATGGTATAATTGATCAGGTTCCTTTCTAAGTCGCAAACAACTAGTTGGAACTCATTCATTGACCCAAAACATAAGGAGCCTAGCTTAGTATAAAAAAGCCTGCCTGAGGCATCGGCACGAGGCTACTGGGTTAGCACCGCGGAGGGAATGAGGTGCGCCTCAAGGATGCAAGGCTATATCTTTCCCCCTTTTTTTTCTTTTCTTAGCCTTGCCTTTACTTGTTTTCTTCTTTTTCGTCCTTGGTAGCTAAAATGTGAGCTAAACTGGTACCGTAAGTATGTGCATTGGGGAACTATGATGATAAGATAATATATCTTAAGGTTATTTGCGGTGTTAATTGTTATATTGATGTCTAATCACATTTTTAATACTTGTTTATGCAAAATATGCTTTGTGAAATATGAAATACTTTTAAAAAAATTTGCATAGAAGCGTGCCTTGCATCCATGATGTGTGCGCCTTCGGCCCTTCGCCTTGCGCCTCACGCTTGGGGACCCTATGCGCCTTAGTGCACCTCACGCTTTTTAAAACTAAGGAGCCTAGTGATTTCTATTCTGGTTGGCTACCATGTGGAAAGTTTCATAAATGGGTTGATACATGGAGTCGATGGACTCTCGGTGGCAGGAGGAAGGAACAAGGCATAGGCTTTGGGCGCTAAAAATGATAAATGAATTGGATATTCTGAATATTGTAGAGAGCTTTTTTGCAATCAATGCTTTGTCTCTAGATTTGCAAGGGTACCTTCATCCTTTCTTAACATTTAACTAGGTCTCTTCTTATAGGTAGCTGCTTCTCTAACAGCATTTGTAGCCTGATATGTTTCAGCACTGATGCAGTTAATTTTTCCAATGGCGCTGCTTTGGAGATTGTTTCCTATAGAAGTGATTTATTTACTACACTATTTTCAACCATGATGTCCACAGGTGCTTTTGCTGTTTTCATGGAACATCTTTGATTTTGCTGAGACTTGTCATCTTCTGTAAAAAATAGAATATATTTATCCTGTCCAGTACTTATATATTTGATTTTATATGTTTTTATCATCCTTTACTGGACAATCTTAACTGGTTTCTAAAGTTCAATTTTGTTGTCTGGATATAATTGGCAGCTAGAGGATCAGTATTCTTGTCTTTTGATTGAAAAGTCCCCTTCTATAAGGTGAGGGATCTTGGTAGAAATGTAAGGCTCTAAGTGCACTGTCATTGAAGCCTTTTCCTACAATGATGATACCAGTTGGTGCATCTTAACATTTCCATTTGAAACTTGTTTGACATGTTTCACCAAAGATTGGAGTTTGATGCATAGTGAGCTGCGTAAGATATGGTACTACTCCATCTTCATTTTGACTGGTTTCTGTGGAATGTGTCCTCTGATCAAAGTATTTGTCTGCTAGATTTTTGTATTCTGTTGAAGTCGTTTTCAATCAAGGATGTTGAAATAACTTCTTGTGGGGGGGCCCCCCCCCAATCTGACCTTGTTTTGCTTTCGTTTGTCTCCGAAAATTGAAATATGCAGGGCGGAAGTGCCTCTGATAATGGAAGTGACAGCTTTAGCTGGAGCAGTGATGATGAGCTAGACAACAAGAAAAATTTTGATTCTAGTTCGGCTTTCATTGCAGCTAATGAAGAGGCATTTGCTAGTACGGCTGAGGTAAGTAATGTGATAGCTGGCTCTCATCATCTATTGGTTCCTTTATTGTACTAATGGCAAGTCATGGCATTCTGAAGGATATGTTGGAGGAAAGTCAGCATGGTTGTCCTTTCTTTCTTTTTTTTTTCCCTCCATATAATTTCAGAGTTAGGGACCATTTAAATGGTGTAATCAAAATGAGGAGGGTACATTCCCCCCTCTGGGTTGCTTTTCGCTTTGTGTGTTTAAATGTTTTCCCATCCTCAACCCATGATATTGATTGCTTCTCTACAAAATCTGTTAATCTCATCTTCCCCAAGGGACATGAATTCCCTTTAATGAGCAATTAAAAGAAAAAGACACCGAGATTAGGAACTCAAGAGCTTGCTGGGCATGAGTGGCCGTTGGTGCCAATGGGTAGTTGCTCAGGAGTTGATGATTCGGTAGCACCGCTTGCCGTTGATTACTCCTGTTTTCAAGGCCCTAGCAATTCCTATTCGGTGGAAGATGTTTGGGATGGCATGAATGTTAATTCTGATAAGGTTTCCAAGTGGGTGGCTTCCAAACTTAAAAGCATTGTTGCCTGTATTGGGGTGGCTTTCTCGGGTTATGAGCTTGAGGTGATTCATCTTCTATCTAGAATCGAGAGTAGCAATGTTACGCCCAAGCCGGCTGTGCAGAGAACACCACCGTCTTCCAGGAGGCAGAGGGAACTCAGGAAACTTGAGTTTGGAGTTAACTATGATAGGTCGTGCACTTCTACTAGTGGGTTGATGGTGTCTTATGTTTAGGTTTATTTCTTGGAATGTGAGGGGTATTAATGATCGTGACAAGAGAGCTTTGTTTAAAATTTTTTTGAGGGACTGGAATTGTGATCTCATTTGTATCCAAGAGACAAAACTTGAGGAAGTTGAGCTTGCTGATATTCGTAGCATTTAGGGAAACCAAGCTGTTGGTTTTGTGGTTCTCAAAGCAATAGGGGCAGTAGGAGGAATTTTAGTTTTGTGGAATAAAAATTCTTTCCATTTGATTTCCTCATATTGTGGTGAATTTTCGATCATGTGCTTCTTGCAAATGGGGGATGGTAGCACCACTTGGGCCTTTACTGGTGTTTATGGTCCGCATGTTAGAGTTGACAAACTGAGGATGTGGGACGAACTGCGACGGATTCGGGATGGTTGGTCAGACCCTTGGTGCAGAAGGGGGATTTTAATGAAATTTTGCATTCTCAAGAAAGGAGCAAAGGTGTTTGTCCTTGTAATGCAATGGTGGAGTTTAAGGATTTCATCAATTATTCAGCCTTGTTGGACCTACCCTTGAAGGGGGGAGATTTTACTTGGTCTAGGAGTGGAGATGAGTCGGTATGTTCAAGGTTAGACCATTTTCTTGTGTCAGTAGATTGGGAGGAGTTCTTTCCAGACATGTTTCAAAAGAGGCTGTCAATGCTAATTTCGGATCACTTCTCTATTTGTCTTGAGACGATAAGGCTAGAAAGGGGTAGGACCCTCTTCAAGTTTGAGCATATGTGGTTGGAATTTGAGGGATTCTCGGATCTTATCAAAGAGTGGTGGGGGGAGGCTCAAGTTGACAGGTTTGCTAGTTATATTGTTGCAATCAAGCTTAAGTTTGTCAAAGAGAAACTTAAGAAGTGGAGCAGGGATGTGTTTGGAGCCATCAAGACTCAAAAGTATGATCTTTTGGGAATTATAAATTCCCTCGATGTAAAAGACGAGACTTCTGGCCTTACTAGTGTTGAAATTCACCAAAGAAGGGATGCAAAAGAGGATTGGGCTAAAATTATTTTGATGGAGGAAATATTTTGGAGGCAAAAGTCGAGGGCTTATGGCTTAAGGCCGGCGATCGTAACACCAAATTCTTCCATAGGGTAGCTAATATGCATAGGAAGTTTAACTCTGTCTTTTGTGGTGGTGGATGGGCTTCAATATGATGCTCTCCCAAATATGAAGTCTCAATCTGCAACTTCTACAAATCTCTTTTTTCCGAGTCAGAACGGTGGAGACCTAAAGTTGATACTTTGCCTTTGCCCTTGTTACGAGACTCGGAAAAAGAGTTTATTGAGATGTCTTTTAGTGAAGAAGTCACTAAAGCTCTTCTAGATTGCTATGGGAATAAGGTCCCCGGACTTGACGGTATGACTATGGCATTCCTTCAAGGCAATTGGGACACTATTAGTGGAGATGTGATGAGAATGTTTGCCGAGTTCTTTTCTTCAGGAAGATTTGTGGCCGACCTTAATGCCACTTTTATTGGCCTTATTCCTAAAAAAGCAAATCCTGAAAATATTAGACTTTCGGCCAATCAGCCTGGTTGGTTGCATTTATAAATTGCTTTCAAAGGTTTTAGCCCAAAGGTTAAGAAGTATCATTGGGAATCTTATTTCAGAGAACCAAAATGCCTTTGTTGGAGGCCGTCAGATCATTGATGCGGTGCTTATAGCAAATGAGCTTATTGATTCTAGGGTTAAGTCGGGAAAGCCGGGTGTGGTCTGTAAGTTGGACGTTGAGAAAGCATATGATCATGTGAATCGGAGTTTTTTGTTGTATGTCATGAAGAGAATGGGTTGTGGGGAAAAGTGGATTGGATGGATCCGCCACTGCATATCCTCTACATCCTTTGCAGTTTTTGTCAACGGTTCTCCTATGAAGTTCTTTTTGGCTTCTAGAGGTCTTCATTAGGGAGACCCTTTATCTCTCCTTTTGTTTCTGCTGGTCATGGAAATATTTACAAGGATGTTTGATGTGGCATCTAGTGCATGACTTATTTCTGGATTTAAAGTGGGCTGCTCGAGTACGACAACTATGAATGTCTCTCATCTTCTTTTGGCGGACGACACTATTATTTTTTGTGAAAATGATTGTGAACAGATGGTAAATCTTCGATGTGTGCTCACTTGGTTTCAGGCGGTTTCGGGTCTTAGGGTAAACTTGGCAAAGAGCTCTATCCTACCTATTGGGCACATGGACAATATTCAATTGCTTGCAAGTGTTTTAGGTTGCAAAGTTGATGCCTTTTTAATTACCTACCTAGGTCTCCCTATCGGTGCTAAATTTAAGGAGAAAGCCATTTGGGACCCAATTATCGAGAAGTTTGAGAAAAGACTTTCTGGATGGAAGTCTATGTACCTTTCAAAAGGGGGGAGATTAACTCTCATCAAGAGTGTTTTCTCAAGCATCCCCACTTACTTCATCTCTCTTTTTCCCTTACCTTCTTCAGTGGCCATTAAATTAGAAGATCTCCAGAGGAATTTCCTTTAGGGTTCTTTTGGGAGTGACTTCAAGTTTTATCTTGTAAGATGGAACATTGTGAAGCAACCACAGCTTTTAGGAGGGTTAGGTATAAGGGACTTGCGTCTCTTTAACGAGACTCTTCTTGGTAAGTGGCTGTGGAGATTTATGAATGAAAAGGGAAATTTCTGGAGGAAGGTAGTTACTATCAAATATGGGGACGATGAATTTGGTTGGTTTCCCTCTATCACGAGGGACTCTTATGGGTATAGTCTTTGGAGATATATCTCCAAAGGTTGGGGGAGATTGGCTCTTCAATCTTTTTTTAGCATGATCGCTGGTGCGGCGAATTTCCTTTGAAAGACTTGTTCCCTAGGCTTTATAGTTTGGCAGTGGACAAAAATGCTTCTGTTGCTGAGTATTGGGAGCAGGTTCATGGTAACAGTGTTTGGGCACTGTTTTTGTTTGAGATGGACTCGTTGATGATGATTCCTTGGTCAATTTTTTCAATAAGCTTAATGAGGCCAAAGTAGGAGAGTCTTCAGTTGATAGGGTGCGATGGGATCTAACCACTCAGGGGTGCTTCGCTGTTAGATATTTTTATTTGAAACTTCTTGATGGGAAGTTTCCACCACAGGAGATTCATTCTGAAAAAGGCTTCCCTTGTAATCTCATTTGGAAGTCCTTAGCCCCCTTAAAGGTTTTGTTCTTTGTATGGGAAGCTACACATGGGAACATACTAACGTGTGATAACTTACAAAAATGGGGAAAGTTTTGGTGAATAGATGCTTCATGTGTAAAAGGGGATGTGAATCTACGGATCATTTATTGCTCCATTGTTAGGTTGCAAGCACTCTTTGGGGTCTAGCTTTCAGTTGCTTGGGAATGTCCTGGGTTTCGCCTGATTTTATTAGGAATCATCTTTTGGCTTGAGAAGGTTCCTTGGGTAGGAAAGTTAAGAAGAAGAAGAAGAAGAAGGAAGTCATGGTCCTACCTCATGTCATCTTTTGGAGTATTCGGAGAGAGAGAAATAGAAGAGTTTTTGATAACGTAGAAACCCCTCTTCGGCGTTTGAAAGAGAATTTCATCAAAATTCTCTACTTTTGGAAGAATGAGAAGTTTAGCTCTTTCTTTATTGATTTGGCAGATTGTGTGGATAGTTTATACTTAGGTTGTAAATAGCCTTTTGTACAATGCTCACTGTGCAATTGAGCTTCTAATATTTCTATATTAATACATTACCTTTTCCTTATCAAAAAAAAAATTAAAAAAACACAGACCATCGTTATTTTACTTCCTAAATAATTTTCACTAAGATAAAGCTATCTAATAAGCAGTGAGTCACAAAGAAAGATTGCTTTTCAGCAGCTGCTTTGCAATGCCCACCTGCATGTACATGAGGTGTTTGTTTTCCATTCCTATGGACTGTATTTCCATATGTTTTAGTTAATATCATTTCTGTATGAGTATGTGTATTGCTTTGGATGATGTATGTGTCTTTTCAAAGTTTTCAGTTGCCTCTGCTGCACTGGTGAAGCTTGTGGACATCATTCATGCACCAATCTATTATTTTGCACCAATCTATTGTTCGTACATGAAGCAATAGATGATATCCTGAAGCTGATCCTATTACTTGCTATTTCTGGACGTACAACATGATTTTTTGTTGCCATAAGATCAGAATAGGGAAACGACTGAGATTCTTCAAGTTGTGCAAGAATTATCTGCTTTGAACTGATCTAGTTTCCATTTATGTTCCAAGGCGAGCTCCTCTTCTGGGCCTTCCTCAGCTTTGTTTTGCCATTTTGTCGGGGCAGGTTTCCCTGAAACCTTGGTTGCAAAAGCAATTGAAGAAAATGGTATATTTGGTTCCTTCTTTAATGTGTTAGTGTATGATTCTCTGCAAGTCTTGTAATTTACACTTATTTTGTTTGAGCAGGTTCAGAGGATATGGATTCTATTCTGAATACCCTTCTTACATACTCAGTGAGTTTGTGCCCAGACTTTCTGTTTCGGCGTTAAGTTTGATGTTTTTTGTATGGATTAATGACATTTTTATGTAGGCAAAAACTGAGTGTTTTGTTATAGGTTTTCTTGCCGAGTTTCTGTATTTTCTGGTTGTGCTTGTCTAGATGTGAAAATTCTCTTACTTTAACATGTAGATTAAAAAAGGTATATTGATTTTAGTTTGGTAATTGGTGTGTCAATTATAATAGCCAAGGAGTTCTCATTACTGATAATCATCATCCTTCCAACTAGAAGAAGACATATATCTGGCTTGAATAGGGAACAAAAAGTCATTAACATTATTCGACTTGAGATAGTATTGATTGCATTGATGAGTTTATATGTTGACCTACACGTGCAGTTGCTCTGTGTCCTGTATCAAATAGTTGAGATTGAAACTTGAAGTTTATGTGCCTATTTTTCACTAAAATGTGATAAGTGCAATTGTATCTTGTTTATGTATTAGGAATGGGTAAAAAAGAGATTCTGACTAAAGAAATATGGTATAATGCGCTTAGTATCATGGACTTTTTAAAGGGTTAAATGCAAATTCTTCGGTGAGACCACGTGTATGACAGGTGTATGTAGAGGGTTTTTGGAAGTGTTTTGGGGTGGCTGGTGAGTCATTTAGGGTGCTATTTTTATTTTCAGCGTGACTGAGAAATCATTTGGGATGACTTTGAACCTCTCGGAATGGAAGTTACCATAAATGAATTATCAGTCAAACGAAGAAATATTAAAGGTAACCATCAAGGTTTAGTCTCACTATATGTTTTTGGTGAGACATTGTGAGACTAGCTAATGGTTAAAACGTTTCGGAAATTGGGTATGCTGTGAGTACTACTGTTACGATTATTGCAAAAGGAGCAATATACAAATGCAAAGGACAATAATTTTGACAAATGTCTTGTGGTTTTCTCGTTTATCTCATGAGTGTGGGTCCTCACTTCTTGCCAGTTTCAATGGTACAATGTTCTTTCATAGGTCTCCCAGACCGGAGCACGAAAACTTTTCCACTATTCTGCAAGCATGCTAATGCATTGATGCTTACGAAATTCTGCTTCAAACTTTACTCTTTTAGGACCTAGTCGCGCATTATGGTCTTTCCAAGGAGATCGAAGTGCGATCTTTACTTATGTTCATGTCTTGTCTGGAGGAGTCTGAATTTTAATCATGTACGAATTTTGTGAAATGTTCCCTTATTTGCTACATTTTGTCTCTTGGCATTCGATGTCTCCTTTTGGATAAGAATTATTTTCTTGAGAATGGTGTGTTGTTAGTATCATGTTTTGAAATTCTTGCTGAAGTCAGATGACTTTTGCGCCAACAGGCGGTGTTTATTAGTTTGCTCTGTAGTGAAATTATTTCCTGCATTTGGTTCTTTTATTCTTCATTTTGGTGAATTTTGAGGTTGGGAATGGACCAAAGTGGTTTTATCCCCTTCTTCCCATCAGAGTTAGTAAAGAGTCAAGCACTGCTGATTTGAACTTTATTTGTAAATGATGCTTTCAGTCCTTATCCCTCTATCTCTCTCTGCCCCCCCCCCCCCCCGGTCTCTATTATTTTAATGTTATGAAATACATCTGTACCCTGTCTCTTTAAATCAATTTCTTCCTACCCCTCATCACGTGCCTCTTCTCACGCTTTGCCCCTGTAAAAGTGCCACCTTGACCATCCTAATTGAATATCAGAAATGCTAACTTTTGAACTTTGTTGATTTTGCCTAGCACAGCTTCATTGTGGATGACTTCATCTTCCTTGATCTACTTTTTTCCCCCCTAAATCCTTATGTTGTAAGGTTGCCACTGGCAGTTAAACTCTAGCTTTCCCAAGTTATTTTCTTATTTTAAAACCAGACCATCATAGGACCAGGGTGAACCCTAAGATAAAAGCTGAGAAACAATAGAGAGAGAATCCCCCTGAATGAGGAGAAGGAGAATCTGGTCCGTGGTTCCCCAGTGCTTGGCAAAGGTTCACCAGCAGCAGTAAATTTGGGGCACGGAAGGGGCAATGGGTTGCATGGCAGGGAGATAGTCTTATTAGCTCTTAAAATGGTAGGCGGTTAGGCCATCTTTAAAATGTTCAGACTCTGATCCATATCAGTGGGACTCTAGGATATTGTTTGGTTTGGTTTGGTTTAGCTTGTGCGCTGGTTCTTAAGAGCGCTCTTGATACCAACATAACTTGTTTCTAAGTCAGTTGCGCCTTTAGCGACAAGCAGACTGCTTGCCTCTCTTTTGCTTTTTTTTTCTTTTTGACTGGCGTAATCAGCTTCCTCATTTGCGTCTGCAGTGACGACCTCGTTCCTATTTGTAACCCCGCTGAGCATCGTAGATGCTTGATATGCATATCAAGGATTAAGAATGTGGTTTTGGTCACGATTGCGGTTTCAGTTCTAGCACGTCAAAATCGCTCGGGTGCAAATCACGTTACATATTGCGGCTGGGGTGAAAATGCAGTTCTCTCAATTTAAAAGCCTTTTCCGATGCGGCCGTTTCGTTTGGGGCCGCCACATTTTGAATCCATGGTGTATATTTAACTGTTACATTTTGCATGAAGCTTGACACTCAGTTCTCTCTTTTGCAATGTCTTCCCGAATGTTAAACTTGACAATGGTCAATAGCTGATTTGATTTTGAATCAGAATTCCTTCCTGTTTATATCCTCACCCTTCCTTTTCAGGCCTTGGAGAGCTCTCCTTCAGATAAGCAAAATGCTGAGAACCTTCCTGAAAATGAGCATCCTGAAAATGAGCGAAATGGTGACTCTCCTCGAGGAATAGATGCTGTGTTGGATCAGAATATAGACGCTGACTTCTGTCCAAAGACGGATGTGGATTCTGATTTCTGGTCCTCGGATTATGATGAAAACATTGCTGATGATTTTTCTGATTCAGACAGTTGTACTGGAATTGAGGTGACTGACGTTTTCTCTGCTGTCTGCTCCATGTTGTCTATTTCATTCTTCATTTCGTCATGAGTTCCCCAGATGTAATCCTATTTCCTGGTTGAAATCATGGAAGTTTACCCTATTGTGATTGATTTTGTCTGGGTGTAACATCTTGTGGGGTATTAGCTGCTTCCACTTGCAATAATGTTTTTCCATTTTTTTTGGGTTTGTTTTTCCTAGTTGATGCAATGTTTCCAGGTTATTGACACTTAACTTTGTGTTCACTTTCAATTGCAGGAAACCTCTACACCTCCGTCAGATAAGGACCAAAAATTCATTTTTTTAGCTGACATGGGTTATCCTGCTGAAGAAGTCTCGATAGCAATGGAAAGATGTGGTATGTGCTCTGTTACTGTCTGTGGAGATTGCTTTTGAAATCTGGTGGTTCTGTAATCACATAATCTGTTCTAAATTTCATTCTCTGATTTTTGCACTTGTTGAGGAGGATCTTCTTTTTGCCCCAGGGCTTTCCCTCGATATATATGTTGGTATTACACATTATATGGATGTTGGTTTTCGCAGGTTTTTACCCTCCTATTTTTGGTGGTGTGTGTTCTTTTTTGGGGGTTTTTTGGGGGGGGGGGGGATAGAGTGGGCTATCATAGGGTTTGTAATAATTGCTCATACATCGAAACTTTTTGGGCATGCAGGTCCGGATTCCACAGTTGAGGAGTTAGCAGACTTCTTATGTGCTGCTCAAGTGGCCAGAGCAGCAGATCCTTATTATGTAGATCCACCCAAACCAAAGGTCTCATCCTATTTTCCTTCTTGGTTTTTTGGGATTGCACCATGTTCTCATAAACCTATGATCAACATGCACTCATAAATCTGTGATCTTTGTGTAATTTTCTTTTTTGGCTTTTTGCAAATGCATTCAATCTCTATTATAGGTCCGTAGTTTTATGTTTATTTTGTTTGGTTGGTGGAGAGATTATTCTTGTACCACCCTTTGTCTGTTTTTGGAAGCAGCTTTACAGCAACTATGCTAAACACAAGAGGCGAAGGATGCTGGAGTATGACAAGAGGAAAAAACCGAGAACACTGTTGGAGGATGAGGAGCCAATTCGCCTCCCTAAGCCAATGATAGGATTTGGTGTTCCCACCGAGCCTTGTCCTCCTGTCTGCAGGATGCTGCCAGATGCAGCCCTTGGTCCCCCGTATTTTTATTACGAAAATGTGGCACTTGCTCCTAAAGGAGTCTGGGACACCATTTCTCGCTTCTTGTATGATGTTGAACCTGAGTTTGTTGACTCGAAATATTTCTGTGCTGCCGCAAGGAAGAGAGGATATGTTCATAACCTCCCTATAGAAAACCGATCTCCTTTGCTTCCTCTTCCTCCACGGTCTATACATGACGCTTTACCATTGACCAAAAAATGGTGGCCACATTGGGACACAAGAAAAAAACTGAACTGCTTGCAGACTGCAATTGGCAGTGCAAGGTTAACAGAGAGGATTCGCAAGGCTCTCGAACAATGGGACGGTGACCCACCTCTTCATGTTCAGAAGTACGTTCTCGATGAATGTAGAAAATGGAATCTTGTCTGGGTTGGCAGAAACAAAGTTGCTCCGCTCGAGCCTGATGAGGTTGAGATGCTCTTGGGTTTCCCAAGGAACCACACAAGAGGAGGTGGAATAAGCAGGACTGACCGATACAAGTCACTTGGCAACTCATTTCAGGTACTTCCACAGCTTGCCTAAAAATGTGTTCTCCCTTTTCATTTGCAGATTACTCGATAATTTATTATTTCCCGAAGATCCAAGTATTTAAGTGGGAATTGGATGGACTTAAGTTGGAAGTGTGTCACTCAAATTATAAAGTGGTTGTGAACCCTTTGAATAATGGAAGATTTCAATTATCTCCATTTCAGGTTGACACAGTTGCCTACCATCTTTCAGTGCTGAAAGAGATGTTCCCTGGCGGTATCAAGATTCTCTCTCTTTTCTCTGGAATAGGAGGCGCTGAAGTAGCTCTGCATCGTCTGGGTGTACCTCTAAAAGTCGTAGTCGCAGTTGAAATTTCAGAAGTAAATAGAAATATCCTCAGAAGTTGGTGGGAGCAGACTAACCAGAAAGGTATTTTGGTAGACATAGCTGATGTTCAGCAGCTAACAGGTGATAGGTTGGAGCAGCTCATAAGCTCATTTGGTGGGTTCGATTTGGTTATTGGAGGGAGCCCTTGCAACAACCTAGCAGGAAGTAATAGGGTGAGTAGGGATGGACTCGAAGGCAAAGAATCAGCTCTCTTCTTCGATTATTGCCGCGTCCTCGAGTTGGTTAAATGCATTATGGGAAAGAAGCAATGAACAGGCCATAATGATCATTTTTTCACACTATAAGGCTCGTGGCTATAATCCGTTGCGTTTCCTTGGGTTGTATATATTTCGCCTTAGTTTGTTGTCTCCTTGCCCCATTTTTCCAGGCCCTTAATGATGTACATCTGCAAGCCTCTGATGGCGAGTTTTGCCAATATTTGTGGAACATGGAGCGCTCGCAGGCCAGGGGAGGGGGCTTAGCTACAGTATCACGGAGTTCTGAGATTGTACAGATATTCACTATTGTTGGAAGCAATGTCGAAAAAATAATCGCGCGGTCCCTAAATGAACTCACTAGATTGTTGCCTTCATTCAATGTATTTTTTTATTTTTAACACAGGTTATACATGAATATGATACGCAATGGGATGATCAAGGCGTGTTCTCAATCATGCAAGAAATAGTTAAGGATGAATTGAAAAAATCAAGTTTGAGGGGTAAATTATTATGTACTCCCAGGATTGAAGCATGTGCTACACATCCTACTTATACTCTTTTTTGTAAACTACGTGTGGAACCGCACGCGTTGCGCGCGGACAAGCTAGGGTTTATGAGCAAGTAGAATGCTGGATATGGACGTTTATGGAGTGGGTCCTTACTATGATAAGCAAAATACTTCAGCATGTTTAACTGTCTTAGAAATTATAGGCAATGCATTTGCTCCCTTTATTTCTCTTTCGTTTTCTTGTCTTAAATGTTTTTTTTTTTTAAAAACATGTGATTACTGAAAAACAAAATATTGATAAGAAATAAAAAAGACAGAGATTAATGAAAATATTAATTGTGTGTTTTACATAATGAATTATTGAATTACACTCTTCACGAAGTATAGCCAAAAGAAAAACATATTAATAACACAACCCAAAAAAGGATGGCTATTATTATTAAGTATCACGAGACATGTTAGACTTAATTGATAGTAATGGTGGTAATAATTTAATTAGTAAGATTGCACAAGTGATTAAAGACATCTTACAATGCAAATTCTAATCCATGTAATTTATTATGTAAATAAACAAAGTATGTAATTTATTATGTAAATAAACAAGTATACACCGACGATAAATAAGTTTGAAAATAAAACATTAGAAATAAAAACATAACAGGAGAATATACACAAACAGTTTAGCACCAAAAAAATGGAAAAATATATCACAAGAATACCAAAAAAAGAGCAAATGGTGAATACCCTTATTTGAGTATTCATAACTAATTATTATGTTACTAAGCAGATGTGCTTAGGGTCTTGTGAGTTATAAACACCCACAAAAAAGTTGGCAATGAGATAGTTTTGGGGTCAAAATATGACTTTCAGAATAAGAAAGGTTTTTTTTTTTTTTTAAATTCATATGAATATAATTTATTGAATAAAAAAAGGTTGCGAAGGAAGAAATGATGTCATAACACTGTGCGGGAAAAAAGTTGACATGAGCAAAAAGGACAATAAATAAATAAATAAGAACACACACACAAAGAAAAACATATTTTATCCAAAAAAGTAAGCAACATTTGAAAATATTTCATAGTT
>JACYFF010002017.1:64319047-64364173 GCA_017589665.1 Selenicereus undatus
ATATTTTATCCAAAAAAGTAAGCAACATTTGAAAATATTTCATAGTTGCCTTTACTATCCATAAGAATAGTTAAAGACCTTATTCTCCTTTTAAGTGTATATATATGTATACATATGTACACACGTACATACCTATGTGTGTGTGTGTGTGTGTGTGTGTGTGTGTGTGTTAGCCGATAATCATCAACGCACAGTGGCGAAGCCAGGAATTTAGGGAAAGGGGGTCGGAAATAAGGTGGTCATTGTGGTTGAGTGACATCGTTCCTACCTTTTTCACTTAATGGTAAATTTTCGAATTTAGAATTTGAAGGGAATGATAATTCTTGATGTATCTTTTTGAAATATTTATAAATTTTGAACTAGAATTCAAATTAATCCACTAATTAAACAACTTTAGAATTGACATTGACAAATTAAACTCATAAACTAAAACTTAAAAAGTAAATTAACCTCAAATTAAAGTTTTAAGCGACAAATTGAACTATTGAGGTCAATTAACGTTCTATCTTTTTGAAATATCCATATACCTTGACCTAAATTGAAATTAAATTCATAAATTAAACAACTTTACAATTAAAATTGGCACGTTAGGTGTTCCACAAAAAAAAATGGCAACTCAAACTCATAAATTAAACTAAAAAGCAAACTAATCTACAAATTAAATGATTAAATAACAAATTAAATGGTCAGAGCAACGATATGAACAGGGGGTTAAAAATAATGCAAGGTAGTAGTCAAACCCGCGACCTCTTGAACAATTACAAAGTATGTGCACGCCCTTGCCACTGAAGTTGGCACATCTTTACATTTGCCAACACTTTTATTTATTAAGTAATTCTTAGTTTCGCTGCAATAATACTTTATCTTTTTTTGGAGGGAGGGGTGTCAATTGATACCACTGACGCCACGCTCCCTATGCCACTGTCAAGGCATGTATGTGCACCAACATGTCAGCATTTATCAACTGTGTCTTGTTCGAGGAAATAGAAAGTATTTTCAGAAACTTGTCATGGTCTCAAACCAATGATCACAAGAATGCCTTTTCTATCGCTTGAGATTTGATTTTAGATTGAGAAAGGAAAGCAAGCAGAATTTTCTTTTTGTGAAAAGAAAATTCAATCATAGCTAAGAAAGGATTTGTGATGAAAACTGATTCATCCCAATTAGGGAGCCGAGGTCCTATATTTATATTAAGATGTACAATTATAGTTTACATAACTAGATACACTGATAGGTTGTGGTGGCGAGACAATAGGCATAGAAAACGGGGTTGATTTAGGAGAAGAGGAGGACCCAAAATCAGAGGATGAGTGTGGAGACAAAGATTGGCTGGAAATAGAAGATCCATGGTAGGGAGTTGCTAGTGTGGGCTGGTCAAGAACTAGAGACACAGAGATAGATCCAGACCGGACGGAGGATAAAGGGCCCTCGGCACTAAAAGGGAGGGTAAAGGGATTGGGAATAGAGATGAGTTGAAGAGGAGAAATGTTGTTGACCTTGGACACTTAGGGTTGTAACTCAAGATAAGGAAAGACATCTTCATCAAACAAAACATGGCGATTGACATAAACATGTCTTGTAGTTGGATCAAGACACCGATACCCTTTGTAGTGCAAGGCATAGTCAAGAAAAACACAACGTCTGGACCATGGTTCTAACTTATGCTGATGATTGAAAATAGTGGGAAAGTACTCACACCCAAAGACTCGCAAAAAAGAATAATCTAGAACTTATGAAAAAGTTTCTCAAAGGGGGAGTGACCATCTAGAAGAGGAGTAGGAAGTCGATTGATTGTAAAAATGGCAGCATAGGCAAGATCGACAAGAATTGACCAGGAAGATGGGAATCAAGCTGAAAGGTGCGTGCCATTTCTATAATGTGATGATGCATCCTTTCCACCATTCCATTTTGTTCAGGAGTTTTGGTGCAAGATTTTCGAAAATAAATGCCATATTAAGCGAAATGATTCTTCAAGGAATCATTATCAAATTCTTTCCCACCATTACTTTGAAACATTTTGATTTTATGGTCGAACATAGTTTCAACAAGCTTTTGGAAAGCACAAAAATGCTGGTAAACCTCATATTTATGTTTCATTGGGTAAATCCAAGTGAAAAGTGTGCAATCATCAACAAACACAACATAATAGCGATAACATAAATTAGAAAGCACAGGTGATTGCCAAACATCAAAGTGCACTAAATGAAATAGAGTCCCATAACAATGTTCAGCGTCATGAAAGGGTAAACGGTGAGCTTTGCCCAACTTACAGGAGACACACTTATTATTGAATTTAGAACTAGGGGAAATAAAATGCTTACGCCTAAGAGTATCTAGAACATGAGACCCACAGTGACCAAGACAATGATGTCAAACATCCCCATAGTTGGAAACAGCAAGAAGAGCTGGGTGAGACACAGGAGCAGGTAGGAGATAGATGCCACCATTATTGATACCCCTAAGAAGAGTTGTTCCCGTTGCCTTGTCCTTGACATGTACAATAGAGGAGTCAAAACCAACTTCACAATTATTATCTTTACATAATTTTTGAACAGAGAGCAAATTATATTTTAGTTGAGGCACGTGCAAAACATATTACGTATAAGTGGCGAGGCAGAAGTAGGTAAATGCACTTGGTCAACATGACGGATAGGCAAGCGAGTTCCATTACCAACAATAATAGAATTTGGGCCATTGTAAGGGAGTTTAGCGGAGAGAATACCTTCCGAAGGCGTCATGTGAAAGGAGGTAGTCGAGTCAGGGTACCAGAGAGCATCGTGAGTTTCATCAGACTAGATAGTGGAGAGAGCATTCTGTCCTGAAGTGGAGCTAGCTTGGGCAACAGTAGGGAAGTAACGAGGACAATAAGGGGCAGTGTGATATGGGGAGAAGCAAAGTTGGCAAGCAATTTGGGAAGGGGGGACAAATTAGAGCAAACGTCTGGAGACATATTTATGGGAGAAACTGAAGTATCAATAGTGGTAGGTCCAACATATTGACTAGAACAAGAGGATATACTTGAAGCAGAGGAACCTTGACCACTAGATGGTGAGGACTGATGTTGTGTTCCACATCCGCTAGTATTGTTGGACCCTCGATCTCGACCACCATTGCGACCTAGGTTAGAACGATTGCCACGCCAATGACCGCCACGCCCACGTCTGGAGTTGTTGGAGTTGGGAGCATTACGAGAATTATGAAAATGAGGAGAGGCCATGATGGAGGTGGCAAGAGCCTGGTGAGAGGTAGTATTATTGGATGACTCACGCAAGTGAGTGACCCAGGGTTCATACACGATAAGTTTGGTACAGAGTTCATCAAAGGTGAGATGTCCTCCAAAATAAGCAGCAACAGTCACAAAAACCTCATATTGGTCATCTAGGGAATCAATAGTGTATTGAACCAGCTCCTGATTAGCTAAGGGAGAACTAATGGCTGCAAGAGAGTCAGTGATGTTTTTGATCTCCCGGAGAAAGGGGTCCATGGGCTAGGAGGCTTGTTTCTTTAAATTAGCAAGTCGTCGACGTAATTCCAATGTTTTGGCAAGGCTAGCAGTTAATTTGGAAACTCCTGTGAAGGCAATCCCAAATATGGTAGGAATGAATCAAGTCGCGAACTTCAACAAGCATATCCCCGGAGATGGTATCAAACAGAAGAGAACGGAGCATCTGGTCAACCAGAAGCCACTGAGAAAACAACGGATTTATCACTTGCCGCCACTATCATCATAGATACTGGTGGACGGTGGCAGAGTAGAACCATCAACAAGGCCGAGTAGATTATAAGAAATAAAAAAAGCAGTGAATTGAGTCCTCCAATTTAAGTAGTCATCGATGTAAGTAAGAGGCACCGTAACAAAACTCGTGATATTGATGCTTGTTGGAAGGCTAGGCAAGGAAGGTATAGCGGCAATGAGGAGTGAGACGAGCTGCCTAGATGCATAGCCTAGAGCTGACGAAGCACGGGGTCAAACGATGAAGGCAGCTCAGGACGATGAGACCCCGGTTAAGCAGTGGCCACGTCAGATGTGGACGACACCCACTGTAATGCTGCCACAAGGACAAACATAGGGCCCGATTGAAGGGGGTCAACGACGGCAGACAGCGTGGTCAACGCCGGGGCTGAGGGTGGAGCTACAGGTTCGACACTGGCCGCAGCTAGTAGGGAGGCAGCCATAGAGCATGGGTCGTGTGCAGGGGCGGAGCGAAGATTCAACGCAAGGTGGGGCGAGGTCGTCTAGCTATCTCGTTGAAAAACTTCTCCATTTCCAAATGAAAAACACAATCAAGTTCTTATTTATGTTCATGGTTTTTAGTAAATCATTAAATTCAACAATTATTTATTATAAACAAACACATATTTGCCTAAAGTTAATAACTTTAACACAAATAAACAAACAACAACCAACAAATTACCCCAATTCTAATTCCTAAATTCTCAATCAAGAAAGGCAAAATCTAATTTTTTAATTGATGAGTAAATCTCTAAATTAACCACTTATTCAACACAAATTCAATAAAAATTAGTAAACTAAATATAAACAAGGAAGCACTTACAAACAAAATTAGCCCGACTTTAAATCTTCAACCAAGAAGACAATTAGGTTAAAATTCTCATTTTTCAATTCATGAATCATGAGTAATTCACTAAGTTAATCAATTATTTAACATGAATCTAACTAAAATCAGTAAAATAAACATAATTATTTACAAAATAACAAAATTTTTAAAAAATGGGAATTTTCGGAAGTTACCTCAAATAGGGATTTGGGACTTAGGAGAAGAGCTGAGGAGGAGTGGAGGGACTGGAGGCGGTGGGCCGGCGGCACAACTAGGGGCGTCGGTGACTGGGCTGGGCAGAGAATGAGAAAGCTGAGAGAGAGAGAGTGCGTGGGAGTTGGGATTGGCGGCTCTGTGGCGTGGTTGCGTGTGCGTGAGTGTTTGAATGAGGGGCTACTGAGGACAAAAGCAAGCAAAGAGTTGAGACTCGACAGGACTAAAGGGCAAAACTCAAAAAAAAAAAAACATAGAAGGCGGATAGGAGAAAGGAGATTCCAACCCATGACCTCTGAAATAAATAAAGAGCAACCAACCATCCAGCCAAGCGTGCATTTGCTAAATACTTGTGAACTAATCAATATATATCTATTTATTTTATCCACAAAAATATCACATTTTTTTTTCCCAAAAAGTTAGGGGGTCAAGTGACCCCCCTTGCCCCAACGTGGCTCCGCTCATGACCGTGTGTGAGTGATAGTCGGTCGAAGGACTGAGAACGGACCGGGGTGGAGGGGGCTGCGGCGTCGGTGGAGACAACGGAAGTCTCAAGACCAAAACATCACAAGACGGCAACGGAATAGACAGTGGTGCAGCCATGAATGCCGGCAAGAGCAATAAATCGAGGAGGACTCGACTATGTGGCGGCGGGCCCAAAGGAGTCTGGGCGGTGCGACTGGGCTGAAGTGGCGGCGTCGGTACTTTGCACAGGTGGCGACAAGCGTGCTCTGGCTGGGCGGCTAGGGTTATGAGAAAAAGAAAAAAAAGATATTATTTCTTTGTTTTTGAAAAAAAAATTAAAAAATCAGCTCTGATACCATGAGAAAGGATTTGTGATGAAAACTGACCCACCCCAATTAGGGAGTTGGGGTCCTATATTTATATTAAGATGTACAATTACAGTTTACATAAATAGATACATATATTTGGCATATAAAATCCTCTAATATCTCCTATTAATAGCATTTGATTTGAATTTGAGGGCTTATGTTTCTCCCTCTCATCTCTCATCCGTTCCCTCCTCTGATTAGATCCATCCTTCTTCGAGAGGTCCAAAAGTAAATAATTTGCTAATAGGATAGAAACATTTCCCTCCCTTCTCTTCCCATTACCCTTTACCTAACTTTAATAAGGATAAATTAACATTCATTCCCTTCTCATCCCTTCCATCCAAATAGAGAGTAAATGGAGTGGAAAGTAGAAATCAAACGCTCACCTCCGCCAGTTAGTGTTCATGATTACAAGATTTCCGACCTAATCTTTGAACAAATGATACGCGGTCAAAATTCAATGTGCTTAAATCCATGTTGCATTAGAGAGTTTACCCTGTGATATAAGATTAATGCAGCGTCAGATTTAGAAATTTTATATAATAATGGTACTTGTTTATGCAGTTATACTCTTCAAAATGTTCAATGTATCAACTAATTTTTATGGTGTTGCCTTTAAAGATTTTATAGATTTTTATGTACGATTTCAATTGTTTTTCATGGCATAGGATGGGACACGAGTGCTCAAATTAAAGGTGCATCCCCCCATGACTAAGGACAAGTTTCATTTACGGAATATCTCTCATGTCAATGAAAACTGCTGCTAAAACGTAGACTAATTGGATTGGTGTTTCTATTAAAGGGAAGAGAATAAATCACTTGAAAGACAGCCAATTAAGAACTACAAAGCTGCTTTGAGAGAAGCTTCTATTTGATACCTTGCACTAATTATGCTACTATCTTTTTAAGCAGAGGAAAATTTCTATCTTGGCCATTTGATTTCTGCAAAGCGTATATTATACTCCTAGGAGTACAAACTCTTAAATGTCACATCAGTACCATATATTAAAAATTTTCTGTATGATAAATACACACTGAAAAAATATAAATTCATGGAAAATGGGAGTACATACTCCTAAGTGTATGATATACATTACCTAATTTCTGAGCCTTTCAAAATGTAGAGATTTATTCAATCTATTTCAAAAAATCTCTTCTCAAAAGGCAAGCAGTTCATATAGTGAGAACTGGTCTCCTATTAGTGGTGTAAAGGAGCGTGAAAATTATACAGGCCAGTTCAACACAAGAAAGAGGTAGAAGGATCTAAAGAGAAAGGTGATCGGAATGTCAAGTAGTTATAAGTAATTATCTGCTAATGCCCAAGAAAAGTTGCAAAACAAGACAAAGGAAGATTCTCCGACTCCAACGGTAATTGCTCGAGATGCTCGAGAGTTGGGCAAGAAACTTAGCGTTTTCGTCACTAGGGAAGAAACTCCAGCCATTAAAAGAATTGCAAGATGTTTGAGAAAAGAGTTTGCAAAGTCGAAACAAGCTTGATTTGAACGTGTTTGTTAAGTTTCTTATTGCCAGTTCTAACTTGTGTGCCTACATGCGGTTTAGAGTGAAATATGGTACTTTAGTTAGCTGAGAATTAATCAAGAGATGTTCTTATTTGTTTTTGTTAGACATCAGCGGAGTCGAATTGTTTGTTCGTTTTGTACTATTAAATTATTTATGTGTCTGTTCGCTAGCTGTTGGTATTTTACCTATGACTAATCTCAAAAAATTTAAATTTGAATTTTAAATTTTTTCAAAAACTTTGATCAAAAGACTACACCTTTGGATAAGTATTGAAGATTTTCCCATGATTCAAAATTTTCAACTACCACAATTGAATATTCTTGAACTATCTTCGATCAAACAAAACAAAAATTTTAAACTATCACACTTTTTAAAACACAAAAGAAATAATTGAAGATTCTTTCATTATTGAAAGAAAGAAGTTATCTACCACAACTAAAAATATTGTGATACTTTTTTTGGTGCAAAAGAATATTGTGATCCTTATCATGCATGTCTATCTTCAAAGTATCAATTTTTATTTTTCACCATCCTTATATAAAACACATACATGTGATCCTCCTTCAACCTATCTCTCTACACACTATTGTTTCTATTTATAATTTCTTTTTTTTTCATCCTATGAAAATTTCATTACATTCAATTTGTTGTTCTTGTAGGACATACAAAGATATTCATTAATTGATACCATATTAAAGAGAAAGTAGGGCAGAGGTGTGAACCATCGTGTTTTATACAACATTGCCTTTTGTCATTTCACGAAAAATAGTAAAATTTTTAAAATTTATGTGTACAGAAGGTGCAAATTGTATATATGTACATTATCTATACTTTATAATAAAAACAATATTGTGATCACGTGAATTTTTCGAGTATTCTCATAATTTAGAATTCTGTACTCTTGAATTCTTTCTCTCTTCTCATCACGACCTTTGTTTTGTAGAATTTTTTTTTAAATTTCCTACCTAATCATTAATTAGTAAGGAAATAATTCTCCAATTATGAAAATAAGAATTATGGAATAATAACTAAGGAAATTATTTGAAAATAAAGATATACTTCTTAAAGTTTTTGAATGTTAATGGTAAGATTGTATACCTTCAATTTTAGTTTAAATTATGAAGTAATCATTAATTTTAGTTTAAAGTAATCATTGCAATCATTCCCACTGTCTTCAAAAATTTCCTTCATCGTGCTCATTGCTAAGACGATAAAAGCGACTTTGACCACCTCCCTTTCCCACATATCTATCATTCCATTCCTCACACGTTTATTTGTTTGAAAGTCATAGAGTCAAATTCTTTTCTTTTCTTTTTTTTTGTGGGCTAGGCAAAATATTGTAAGAATTTTATTTTTATTTATGAAGGCATTGCTTACTAAGACAATTATTTTCTACACGAGCATATAAAGAGGAGGAGGAGTTTTCAACGTCTTCATCAGTTAACTTTTCTTCATGTCATTTACCGTGATCTTTCATATTTTCTACTATTATAGGTTTTCGACATTATTAATTTCATGTGCTATGCATAAAAAACAACTTATCGTTTCATCTTTTTAAAATTGTAATATTTATTATGCATATAGTGGTCATTTGTTTATTTTTCAATAACAAATATTCTAAAAGTCTATTTTAGCATGCACCGTGTGCAAACCACGGGTCTGTACTACTAAAATTAAAGGTGGTGATAAACAATTTTGCAGCAAGATACTTTTTAAATGTTTCACGTAAGTTAAAGTATAACATTATATGATTTAAAATTCGCCAATTTTTTTTATATTATAATTAGTTAATTGTTCTTAAGAGTGATCATTCATTAACTACGCCAAATACACAAGAGACTTCTCAATAGGATCATCCATATCGACAAAGAATTAAGTATTATACCCACAAATTTATAAATGTGAATAATTGTAACTAATAAGGTGATCGACTATACTAATTTACACATCACTAAATTAGATGTTATTTTTCGCATGAATGTAATTTACGACATTGACTAATTTATAACAGCTCATAAAGCTCTTCGAATGCAGATTTTTACGAGAAAAGGCTATTAAAATCCAGTAACAAACATTGAAACAAATTTGTTTTTGTAGAATAGATAGGGAACCAAGTTGGACAAATCAAATCATCTAGTACACAATATGATGTTACAAATGAGTTGTCAAGAAGGCATTAAAACCAGAAAACCCCACATATGTACCTTCTCTTTTATTATTGCAATAATTTAACCTCAATATGCATATATCTTCCCCGATGACTGTAGCACTGGGATGCTCTGCTCATTTCTGAAAAAATTATGGGGATCAACCACACTCTTCACCTTCACTAACCTATCAAAGTTCCCCAAAAAATACTTCCTCCCATACACTTCCCCTTCTACATACGTCCCATTAAGATTAACCCCAATGTCAAGATCCCTATAGTTAAGGTATGCCCCTCTAGGGTCCTTCGAAACGTAGGGTGTCATAAAACTATGCAACTCTCGAATCAAGCCAATGTTCTTATCAGCAGCTTCTTGGCCTGGAACTTTCCAACTGGTTGAGTACTGAATCTTGAACAAGTTCCCGGCCCTGTGGGGAAACGGGGTGGCTGCCACTGGGATCATACTCATAACTCCACCGTAGGAGTTGAAGACTAGGCCAGGTTTAGCCAGTTGAACCAACTTGTTCATTAGGAGTGTCAAACCCACCTTGGAAATAGGCTCTTGTACGTAGTCTGATTTCCTCTTCAAGTAGTCAGCCGTGTAGTTCCTATTCAGGAGGACTTCGAATGGCGTCCCTTGATTGAAGTTAGCCCAATAGAGGACCGATTGAGCCCAAGTCATCTCCAAGCAGTCCGCCTTGGTGACGCCTAGCTCAGGGAAGGCCGCGTTGAGGACCGATATTAAGGTGTCTGAGTCTCCTAGGAATAGTGCTATAAATGTCACCCGAGTAGCCAGTTTGCCGCCCTTGGGTTGATCAGGGTTCCTCACTGGCTGCAATAGTAGTCTCATGAAGAGGTTGTGATCCACGTCTTTCATGACGAACTGCCATTTGTACACTAAGTCCGTTGCATTGAACCTCTTGACGTTAAAAACCGTCACCTTCTTAGGGACCGGAACCAGGCTGAGGGTGTAGGACAGGACGACGGCAAAGCTGGCCCCACCGCCGCCTTGTATGGCCCAGAAGAGGTCCTCCCCCATGGTGGTCCGGTTCAGGACCCTCCCCTGGGCGTCCACTACTACGGCGTCTATTATGTGGTCCACGGATAGGCCGTGCTTACGGATCATATTCCCGTACCCGCCACCGCTGATGTGGCCTCCGACTCCGACGGTGGGGCACACCCCAGCCGGGAACCCAAGCACAGTGGACTTCTCCTGGATCCGGTAGTAGAGTTCTCCTAGGGTAGCCCCGGCCTCCACGTAGGCCGTCTTAGCAACGGGGTCCACCCGTATGGCTCTCAAGTTGGACATGTCTAGTATTACGAAGGCATCATCCGATACGTAGGAGACGCCTTCGTAGTCATGGCCTCCACTTCGGATTTTAAGGTGGAGGCCCTGGTCTCGGCTGCATATGACTGCAGCCGAGACATGGGAGGGGGTCAGCGGGGTGATGATGAGGACCGGTTTCGGCGTGGTTGGGTAACTGAATCGGAGGTTGCGAATATAGGCGGTTAAAATGGAGTTATATTGGGTGTTTTCTTTAGAATAAAGAATGTTGGAGACATTGGTTGAAGAGTTTGATTGGTTTTGTAGGCATTGCAGGAAGTTACTGTAAACAGAATCATCTGCATAAGCCGATGTAAATGAACTCATAAAAACTGTTATGAGATTGAAGAAGAAGAGGAAGAAGAGAAAAGACGACAATGGCTTCATTTTGATTTATGGTTTGCTTTAGAATTTTCTGGCTGGGAGTATTTAAGACCAATAAAAGCGTGTTTGTACCATGAAGACTAAGAAACCAATCAAAATCAATATTTGTGAAAAGGAAAGATCATTTTGAATAATCACAATATGGAAAAGACGAAAACCCAAGTGGGAAAAAGATCCAATGGGCTTAAATGCATGCATATTTTTGTTATTTTGACAGAAAAGAGGGCATGTGAAAACTGAAAAACAACTGTATTATGTTTAGGAAGAAGATTCAGTGGATCTGAATGAGGGATGCATGGCAGGCACGCTGTTAATGCTAGCTCTAATCCTCTGGGTTTGTTGGTAAGTTGGTGATTTGTATAATAATCTGGTGATTTGTGACATGACATGTGCACGAATCCATGACTTAATTGGAAAGTAATTTGTATATATCATCATGAAATAGGCACGAATATTTGAAGATTATTATTGAAATAAAGGAAAATGATACTATAGTACAAGTATTTTTGCCAACATTCTTCTACCAACATGTGCACATAATCCTCACTAGCGTGGTAAATAAATTAGATTAGATTGAATTTAATTAAATTCTGATATGAGATGGTTTTATGGGATTTTTTTAATAAATAAATTTTTTCTTTAATAATTGATTTCACACATGGAGTCTGCTCCTGCTTTTAGCTTTCATTTTTTAGTTTGTTTAACAAGGAGATATGATATAAGAATGTAAGATTATATGTACAGCGGGAAAATAGGTTTCAAGCGTCTTGCCTTGATCTAAATTTATATTTTATGTAGTGTAAAATTCTCAAATTTTCAATAAATACAACTATATCAATTGTAAAGTTTTATCATATTATCGGCAAGGGAGAGTTTTGGGGAGTTTGCCGCAAAGACGGCTTATGTGGTGGCATAGACACGGCTTATGTGGTGGCATAGACTCTAAATGTGGTCAATTCACGACAAAACAGCCGCATCGGAAATGATTTTGAATTGGTCAAATTGCGTTTTTGCTGCGATATAAAACACAATTTCTACATTTGACCGATTTTCTTGTATCGCAACCGAAATGTAATTGCAATCAAAACCGCGTGGGCGGTGGTCGTCATACCGGCAGCAATTGGGTGTGGGTGACTGTCAAGGTGGTGGGCGGCAATTGGGTGTGGGTGACTGTCAAGGTCGTGGGCGGGAGGGCATCTTAAGCAACAGTTGCATAACTAACTTTATTTTTTAAGTTTTGTCATAAAAAAACAAAAAATAGAGCAAGGTCCACAAATGCAAAATGGAAAACACAAAATAGACTAACAAAGTCAACGCTACAAAAGTCATTGAACTTATCTTACAAACTTATTATTGTTACTCATGCAATTCAGTCATTGAATGGGACCTAGACATTCACATTACACCCCCCCCCCCCCAATTCTCCATACTCAAAACAAGCTATGAAGGAGTATTGAGTAAATTCCCCAGATTTGTTATTTTCATTTCTCGATTTAACTACGCACCACAACATTGTCTGTGACATAAGGAGCACTTGTCTTTCAATAACGAAGAACGGTAAAATGTTTCCTCAAAGCATATACACCTTTGACTATGTCCCCTTTCATTATCTCTAACTTTATTATACACTGATCAAGTTGTTAGATAAAAGTTTCAAATTACAGGTGGCCAAGAATAAACGCGAAGCTGCTGGGAGGAAGCAAGATGCAAGCGCTCAAAAATGAAAATGCTTGTCAGTTGTCACTGCAGTCAGTCATAAAGCCGCCTCGCTGCAAAAACAGGGATGCAGCTATCGTCGAAATGGCTGGATCTCAGCTTGGTATGTATTGCATTTTGCATCTCATATCCAACAGATCGGAATCGCGGTTGTAGATCCAAGGAGCTACTCTGTTGCAGCTTCGGCACGCATCTTCTCATAAAGTCGATATATCACAGTAGATTTTGCCATCTGGGGTTCTCGTTCCAGTACAACAATCACATCCTTGATGGAGATATTATGGGCAGCCCTAGGAGGTGGTGCAGTGGCTTGGCTTCTGCCAGATTGTCTTACCGCTCCTGCACCAAGAAACAAAGTACATCAATTTTCACTCTGCATTTTTTCTTTTTTTCTTTTTTGTTCTTGGAGAATAATACTATCTCATTTCAAACATGTATGAATAGCTCAACTCAACACCAAAACCGTATATTAACATTTGAGTCTGATGTCTCAAAGTGACATTGGCACTGAAACATATACTAGTGAGGGAGTGTTAAAATATGAACTTTCATGGCTCCAAAACACTTTCATTTCAGGGACAACCTCGGCCAAAAATCATTCCATCACTGCTACCATTGTCATTATCATTATCATTATTACCCACACATAGCCCCAGTTGATAGAGCTTTATATGGCTTGGGTTTGGTTGTCTTCCATTGCAGCAAAAAAGCAAAATTCCATGTTTGATGGATTTGGATTTGGAATTGCAGAAACCATTGATCGCATAACTATACAGATACCCAGCAAATGCATTCAACAAAACCATATGGAAGAAGCAATAAGCACCGAAGAAACAAGCGATCAACATGTTTCTCCGAAGATTCGCTCAACAAATAAGTTACCAATAGATTACTCCAAAGATTAGTTGGAAACTTGAAAACACTGAAGTCCGTGGCCTACAAATAACAAGGCATTAGTAATTTTCGCTCGAGTGCCTGATATCTAGTTGAGAACTCCAGGTAGAGAGCATCAATCTCAGTTACAATTTTTCCTACGGCGTAAAATTTCCACAACAAGCAATGATGCTCATATGGGCATTTCAATGTCTAGACTACAAGTCACACTCTCTATAACATGCAATCGATCAGGGCATTGACAGTTTATACACCCTCTAGGTCCATCTTGGTATGGTCCATCCAGCCATACCAAGCATGCTTAATTCCTCAACCCCAGCAGTCAATGAAACCCTACCTTAGCACCAAACCCCTAAACTCAGAATCTCCTGCTTTCTGCTTTCATCAGTTTGAGCACCCTCTTGGTAGTAAGTATTGGCCAATTTGTTTAATGTGAATATCAAATTAAAAACAAAACAAAAAGAATTACTATTTATGGGATAAATTTAGCTTCATATTCAGGTTTAGATTCTAGTTAGCATGTTAAATGTCACTGTATCTTCGAGTTCCACTTATATTAGGAATGTTAGCTTTTCCTATGCTTAGAAAAGCAATACTTTAGATACACTAGGACACTGTATCTTATTTTCCATGTTGCTCTAGGCTATAAATATCCTTTTAATATCTTACAGAAATGGTGATGGAATAAATTGGGTTCTGTTTAATTGGATAAGTCTCAATCAGTGCAGTGAATGGACAGAATAGAGACACAGGGGAGAAGAACACGAAGCAGAAGGGGGGGGGGATCGAGAGAGGGGAAAAAAAGGACCGTGGAGGGAAACAACATGCAGCCATTGCAACGGAAAATCGAGGAGAAAGAGAAGTACAGTGAATGATGAGGGGTAATCACATGCGAAAGTAAGTGCTAGCCAATGCTCTAGACATCTTGAAAAACAGCTAACGGCACATCTGGATCCATGCAACGAGTGAAAATTGAAATTAGATAAACGTTAGAGTAGAAAGAATAGGTGAGAAGTGGAGAACTGGTGGTGTCTCTGATGTTGGTATGAAGCAATGCAGACAACATAGGTCACCTTCTCTTTTGGTGAGGTTCCCTTTGGTGAGGTCTGGGCTTAAAGTCGACTTACGCAAAAGCGTTATCATCCCAAGGTTCCCAAGTTAGCTCATCACTTGGCGGCGTTCTTTGGTGGCAGGATCAAGTGCAAGGTCTCCAAAGTACCATCACGAGTTTCCAGAACTCTTTAGGTGGTATTCATGGAAGTGTTACAAAATTGGAACAGAAAATAGAATCTCACTTGTCTCAATGTGTGCATAATATGGCTAGTTCTAGTAATGTCCAGACTGGAGGACCCAAACTTGTTGACTCAGTTATTCATCTGAAAAACTCTACTTTTGGGAGGTCTAATAGGACGCATGTTCCGATGAGGATGCAACCTGAAGACATTAGTCACAAACCTAATGGTTCTAAAGATGATGAGTACTACCATGACGAATCTGATGGGCCGCAACCTTACCACCGTAGAGGTAGGTACCAAAATCCTTATGATGTGACGAGAAAAGTCAAGGTTGATGTTCTTGAGTTTGATGGTAGCCATGATCCAAATGCTTTTGTTGATTGGTCAGACCGCCTAGAGGACTACTCTGAATTTTACGGAATGAATGACATCCATAGAGTTCGTTTTGCCAAACTGAAACTTATTGGATCTGCTAAGAAATACTGGCAGTGTTCAAAGAGAGATAGATCACCTAGGTGAGCCTCCCATAACTTCGTGGGATGAAATGAACCAAAAATTGAAAGAAAAGTATTTGCCTTCATTCCATAAAAGACAAATGATGGATAATTGCTTGAATCTGAAACAACTGAATACTAACAAGTCGGATTATTATGCCCAATTCGAAGAAATGAAACTCAAATGCGATGTTAGAGAAGAACAATGGGTAACTATGACTTGGTTCATTAATGGACTTAGAGATGACCTTAAGGGAGAGATGAGCCTACACCATCCTCAGTCTTTAATGGAGGCTTACCAAAAGGCCCTAGAAATAGAGAAGTACAAAAAGCCTTCCGATTCTTGCAGGTGGGTTTCCCAAGCCAGAGAGGCTAAGCCCTCCAAATCTGTCACCTTTCAAAAAACCTTTTACCCTAAAGGGCAATCACAGAATAGTCAATTTGTTAAGAGCAATGTCCAGTTTAGCCAACCATTAAGCTCAGCTAAGAGTAATTCCCTCACCTCACCCCCTCTCCTCCCTTCTCCATCATTATCTTCCATGGTCGGTCACAAGTGCCATGAGCAAGGGCATCCGGCATCTCGTTGTCCCAACCGCGCTCTTACTATAGGATTACACTCTTGAAAATGATAACCAGATAGATGAGATTGTCAATCCTGCTGTTGGTGACACTGCTACCGAGAGTGAGCATGAAGACGATGAGAGAGAGAGAGTCCTTTTACCGTCATGAGATGTTTTCTTTCTTCTACTAATTGTGAATCTTGGAAATGTACTGCTATCTTTGAGACTAAAATGCTCTGTGGGGGTAAAATTCTTCGTTTAGTCATCGATAACAGTAGTTCCATGAATGTGATTTCTAAGTGTGTTGTGAAACTTCTCAACCTTAAGACGATACCCTATTACACCCCTATTACGGTTGCTTGGGTTGATAAGACATCTTTGATAATTTTTGATAAGTGTGAAGTTCCTCTTCAATTAGATGCGTATTCTGAAAAGATTTGATGTAATGTATTACCTATGGATGTTGCCCACATTTTGTTAGGTTGTTCCTGGTTATCTGACAAAAATGCCACCAATTTTGGAAAGGAAAATACGTATGTGTTCATTCATAATGGAAAGAGGATTAAGTTAGCTCCTGCTCAACCCTTGGAACATAACAATCCCAAAAGAACTAACCCTAAATTGCCTCAGTCTAAGGAACAGGCCAAAAAGTTACATTTTTTGTTTGGATATGAATGTGAAATAGAAGGAAAACAGTCTAGCATGTTGCTAGCGTTAGTACCCAAAGCCCCACCTGTGTTTCCCTGTGCTACTACATGTGAGATGTCCCTTGATCTTAGTGAACTTCTTGATGAATTTAAGGATGCATCTCCTGACGATCTTCCTACTGAACTACCTCCTTTGACGGATATCTAACATGCTATAGACCTCATCCCAGGATCGCCCTTACCTAACTTACCTCACTGTAGAATGAACCCTGATGAATGTGAAGAGCTTAATAGACAAATTGAGGGGCTTCTACAAAAGGGTTTCATTCAGCATAGTCTTAGTACCTGTGCTGTTCCAACCCTTTTGACCCGTAAGAAAGATGGCTCTTGGAAGATGTGTATTAATAGTAGAGCCATTAATAAAATTACTGTGAAATATAGGTTTCCTATACCTAGACTTGATGATATGTTGGACCAAATGTCAGGATCTAAGAGGTTCTCTAAAATTGACCTTAGGGCAGGATACCATCAATTGAGGATTAGACCTGGGCATGAGTGGAAAACTGCCTTTAAAATTCCTAATGGACTGGTTGCTTTAAAATTCCTAATGGACTGTTTGAGTGGTAGTTATGCTTTTTGGGTTAACCAACGCTCCAAATACTTTTAGGAGAGCCATGACTCATATTCTTTGCCATTTCCTTGGGAAGTTTTTGGTAGTGTACTTTGATAACATTATAATATACAACTCTTCTAGGGAAGAACACTTGAAACACTTGAGGTTAGTCCTTGAGGTCCTTTGAGCACAAAAGCTATACATTAATTTCGCTAAGTGTTCTTTCTTGCAATCTGAGTTTGTTTCCTTGGGTTTGTTGTGTCAGCGAAAGGAATTTCTGCCGATTCCCAAAAGGTTAAAGCTATAGTCGAGTGGCCCGAACCTAGAACCGTTTCTGATGTGAGAAGCTTCCATGGGTCAGCCACTTTCTATAGGCGTTTTATCAAGAATTTTAGTTACATTATGGCTCCTATCACTGACTGTTTGAGAAAACGAGCGTTTACATGGACTAAACCTGCGAAAGAAGCTTTTAACCTAATTAAAAAGAAAAAGATTGAGGCCTCTGTCTTACGCCATCCTGATTTTTCTAAAGTGTTCGAAGTTACTTGTGATGCTTTAGGGGTCGGGATAGGAGGCATTTTGAGTCAAGAAAGACATCCCATAGCTTACTTGAGCGAGAAGCTTAATAATTCTAGGAGAGATAAGTACACCACCTATGAGAAACAGTTTTATGCTTTAGTGCGTTGTCTGGAACATAGGCGATACTATCTCCTTCCTAAGGAGTTTGTTCTTTGGAATGATCATGATGCATTGAAATTCATTAACGACCAAAGAAAAAGAGAAAAACGCTAAGTGGCCTGAATTCCTTCAAGATTATTCCTTTGTGCTTAAACATAGTTCAGGTGTTGAAAATATTATTGTCGAAAATATTGTTGTTGACACTTTGAGTAGAGTAGGACTTCTATTGCATAGATGGACTTTGCTAAGACTTATGATGAGGTTTTGCATGGTAACTGTCGTGACTTTGTTGATTATATGATTGTGGATGGCTATTTGTTTTATGGATCAAAGTTGTGCACTCCTAACTCCTCGCTTTGTGATTTTCTAATATGGGAATTGTATGATGGAGGTATTGTTGGTCACTGGGGTTGGGATAAGACCACCATTCTTACTGCTGACCATTTTTTTTTTTTGCCCTACTTACACAAGGATGTGGCTCAAGTTGTGTCCCAGTGTCCAACTTGCCAGCTTGTGAAAGCTAGGAAGCAGAACACTGGCTTATATATATACTCCTTTACTTGTTCCACACATTCCCTGGAAAGACCTTAGTATGGATTTTGTCTTAGCTATTCCACGAACTGCTAGAGATCATGATTGTATTCTCGTTACTGTGGATAGGTTCTCTAAGATGGCACATTTTATCCCTTGTAGCAAAACTACTGACCCATCCCATGTTGCAAGGATCTTCTTTAGGGAAATTGTTCGTTTGCATGATTTGCCATCATCTATTGTGTCTGACGGGGATATTAAATTTGTGAGTCATTTTTGGAGGACGTTGCGAAAACTGCTTGGCACTCACTAAAAATTTTCTACTGCTTTCCACCCTCAAACTGATGGACAAACCAAGGTTGTGAATCGGAGTCTAGGTAACCTTCTTAGATGTCTTGTCGGAGAGAAACCTAATACTTGGGATTTGGCTTTACCCACTGCTGAATTTGCTTATAACAATGGTGTGAATAAGCCCACTGGAAACAGCCCATTTGAAATTGTCCATGGTGCGGTTCCTCATCTTCCTATTGATTTAGTGTCGTTACCTATTGATTCTCGACCTCCTGAATTTGCTGAAACTTTTGCTAAACATATTCATGATGCGCATGCCAATGTTCAACAGAAAATTGCACAAAGTAATGAAAATTATAAACTTGCTACCAATGTGCATCGTAGAAAGCTAGAGTTTAAAGAGAGTGATTATGTGATGGTCCGAATTCTTCCTGAAACATTTCCAAAACATTCTTTTAGAAAGCTCTTTGCTCAAGCTTGTGGACCTTATCGCATTTTGAAACGTCTTGGCTCCAATGCATACTTAATTGACTTACCCTATGATTTATCTATTAGTCCTGTCTTCAACGTTGAGGGATTTGACACTATACCGAGGTACTTTTGCGCCTCCCACATTTTCTACAAGTGTTACAGGTGGTTCCGCGACTTCTTCAATTTCGGTACCTCAATTGCCTCCTACTCCACCATTAGCGGTCGATGAAGTTGAAGCCATACTGGAAGAAGAAATTGTTATTATTTGTACCGAAGGTTTTCAATGATTTTTGGTCCGTTGGAAAGGCCGTCCCCAATCTGATAATTCTTGGGTTCATGAGGAGGATATGCATTGCATTGCTCCTGATTTACTGGATGGATACACTCCGAGGGCGAGTTTTTCCAAGCCAAGGAGAGATGATGGATTCATCAAGAATTATTTTAGAAAGAAATATAAGAACAATAATTAAGATATTTGATTATAGTTTATTATGGTTTCCTATTTCTATTAGGATTAGCATTATAGTGTCCAAGTCTTATTAGGAATATTACAATTTCCTATTTCTATTAGGAGTCGTATTATTTTGCATTAGGAAGGTTATACACCTATAAATAAGGGGTCTATGTACCTTTCTTAATTATCTATCATACACTATTGAATATTGAATGAATATTAATTTGAGCATAGAGATGCCAATCCCTCTCTTCCCTCTTTCTCTCTAATTTTCTCCCTTTTATTCCCTTTTTCTCTACCCAATCTCTATCATCCCCCCATGGCACTTCTTATAAGAGCATAATGCATTTGGGAGCTTGTTCTGGAGAGATTGCATAAGAGATTGGCAACGTGGAGGCCAAAGCTTCTGTCCAAGGCAAGGAGGTTGGCTTTATTTAGGAGCAGGCCATGGACTTCCGATTTATTTTGTCTTTGTTTACCATTCCAACTAGCACTGCCGGTTGTTTGGAGAAAATCATGACCCCTTTTGTGATTCAACAGTGAAAGCAATAATGGTTTCCACTGGGTAAATTGGGAAGATGTTTGCTTTTCCATCTATTAGTGTGGGCTACCTTTAGGCCCTTCATAAGATGAATGTATCTCTTAAAAGCAAGTGGCTCAAGATTAACGTACATACTAAGACCAAGTGGCTTTGGATTTTGCTCAAAGTGTGGCGCTCTTTAGAAAAAAATGGTCAAGGCAAGATATGGGGTTGACAATCCGACATGGTAGCCCAGGAGGAGTATGCATGGGGGTAGGTTGTTGGAAATCCATCCCTGCAGGCTTGAAGCTTATCAATCCCTAGTGTATTTTGAGGTGAAGAATGGGTCTTAAGGTGTTGTTTGGTGCATGACCAATTTCCTAATCTTTTTAGGATGGTCAATTTGAAAGAGGCTAATGTGCAAAAGGACATGGAATGGTGATCTCTGAGGAGCCTGAATGACTTAGAAGAGGATAGTGTCTGCATTCATTGGATTTACCTGCAAAGACAAAGGTGCAATGTTGGTCATCAAGGTATTGATGAAATTCTGCAGCCTTATGACTCGAAGGGGTCTTGCACTGTTAGGCTTCTACAAAAGGATTGATGGACGATCTAATTGTCTTCATTTCCCTGCTGAGGCCATTTGAAAGTCTAAAGCTCCCACAAAAGCCCCTTTTTTTTTGTTTCGGCGACTGTTAAAGGAAAGGCTCCCACCCAGGACATGCTAAAAAGGAGGAATTTTAATAGACCTAATAGATGTTCGATGTGCCGTGAGGAAGAAGAACTGGTCAACCACCTCATCCCTTACTGGTGGATTTCTTTGTTTTGGCATTTAACTCTCGCCTTTGATTGGGTTTAGTTGGAGGTTCAACCATCGAATGTCAAAGACATGTTTGTGGCTTGAAAAAAGAGGAAGAAGAGGTGGGTCTTCACAATTTGGAAGATAATTCCTTCCGCCATTTGGTGGACCACATGACAAGAAAGCAATCGTCGGATTTTTTAGGCAAAGCTTCGCCCAATGAAGCTTTGGAGCTCCACTATCTGAAAATCTTGGATGGTTGAAGTCAATCACTCAATATTGGAAAAAGTCTACTACTTTGGATTTTGTAGATAGCATTATGCAAGAAAACATAAAGGCACAATTATTTTTGTAACTACCCTTTATACATGGTTGACATCACTTTGTGCCTTTTTTATATTTTTTTTGGTTACTCATCATCACACGTGCGCGCATGCACACACACGCATCTATATATTATATACACACACGCTCTTGTCTGTACAGACATTCTTTTTATGTCTCTCTCTCTCTCATGTTTCTATACTTGATCAAGCCTCAAGCCATGAGGGAATACTTTTGGAGAGACAATGTAAATTATTTCTCAAGATGAGAGAATTAAACAACACAATTACAAGGGTATTGAAACCAACTATTAATTTTTCGTCAAGTAGCTATTTAATTGGATGAATGATTTATCTTAGAATGAGGGGAGATTTTACATATAAGTGTGCGAGAAAAATATATCTATACATCAAGATGCTCTAAGCCCTAAAATTAATGACACAATGAATACCATGACAGTTTCAAGACTTCATACTGTGGGGTCAGATCCGAACTAGCACTAGCCTTCAAGGTTAACATGACATATAGGGCTCAGTGGTGTCTTTGGGGTTTAATGTTGATTTCATGTATCAAACATGTATAGGGAAGAATAACCAAAATTTCACAGTAATTGTCCCTTCATACAAAAGCGGTTTATATCAAAAATTCTAACGATGTGCAACAAGGAAGCACGGACTCTCCCTCAACCTACATATTCGTGTCGGACACCAACACTCTCGTATGCTCCTTGGCCACTCTCAAACACATGCCAAATACACGGCTGACGTAAAGAAATTGGATTTTATTATTGATATTTAAAAGGTGCACAATATGAGCAACTTGTTTTTCGCATCCAAACAGGACCCTGTCTAAGGCTAGAAACATTGAACAAATTATTAGTACACAAGTAATTAAGTAAATGTTTTTTCATCAGCATGTGTCCATATGTGTCATCTGTTTTTGTTTTTTTTTCAAATTGCAGAAAATCACATGATAGTGTCGTGTCTCTTAGAAGTGTTTGTGCTGCTTAGATGTGCAGGACTAATGCCAAGGGAAGGGAACTTCAGACTATAGTTGGCAATATAACCCAAAGCAACATAAACTACTCAAAGCACAACCCCACTTAAGGCCTGTTTTGTCATTAACAAATGGGTTTCACCGGGTATAGGGTGATTATAAAAAATGTGTATGGGTATAGATATGAGTAGGGTTTGGGTAAGGATTCAAAATGCGGATTCCGTTGCGATTTCGGTTTTGGTTGCGATACGGCAAAATCGCTCTAATACGGCAATTGCGTTCCATATCGCGGCTATCGTGGCATGAAAACGCAGTTTGCCCAACTCCAAAACCTTTCTAATGCGGCCGTTTCGTCGCGGTTCAGCCACATTTTGAATCCATAGGTATAAGTTTATCACCCAATTAGCACCTATTTAAAACCCATTTTGTAATACAACATTTCTAATATGATCTATCCCTTGAATTTGGGATTCTTATGGTATAAGAACTCGTGAAATCACCACTTTACCTATATTTTCATAATAGAACCTGAGTATTGATTAGTATTTGTGAGTGAAATATTCAAAACTTCTGTGGTTAAAAACCTGAATATGGGTTGAATATTAGCATCGTTCACTCATAACATGTGCACAAAAGAACCTGAAAACCTGTAAAATGCTATTTCCCAAAGCCCGATGTATAAGCGCATGGGTATCGGCATTATTTTTGAAACGAGTACAGGTGAGCTGCGACTCAACCTGCCCATTGCACGATTGCTCTGTACTAGCAAATACCCAGAGACTACAGGAGATCTAGCCGGAATCAATGAGCAGTATTATTTTTTCAGTATCTTCAATAGAAGGGGAAAATAACATAATGAAACTGTTTTTAGAAAAACCAGGCCAAAGTTTTCAATTTTAGAAAATCCGTCTATTGAATGTGGCAAAACATAATACCTTTTCCCCAAAAACAGTTTAGAAATAGGAAGAATTTCATTAGAGTCTGGCCAAACAAGCTCATATATATAGATGCGTTGCCCAATTCACCACTGAGCATGAGGTTGTTCAACCCCTTCTCCTTCTGACATTCAGAGTGATCAACTCCCGGTCAGTTCAAAAGCAGAATATCTCAACGGCTGACCTTTCAGGATGAAGTTAGCATCAGCTTTAGATGTCGCAACATATAGGGATGTCTGTATTGGTAATCCATGATTGTGCACATACTATGGCTTTATATGATTTGCATCCTGAACTCCTATATGAGTTAGAGGTTGCATTCACAATCCTAAGTAGGTGAGGTGTTCATCCATTCTTTAGAAATACTCTACTCAAGTTAATGGTTTAACAACCAAGCTAATCAAAGGACAAAAATGGGATCGTATTCGCATTAGAAGAATTTTTGTGAATCCTAACACGAATGGTTCAGAACAAATGTAGCATTTCACATCACTGGGAAAAAGGGGTATCAAAGCCATTCAGTTGATAACTTAATTGCACTCACCAGAAGCAGAAATACCATTAGGTTGATCCTTTTTTCCAGCTGCTCGGACATCCTTTGCATTCCCGGCAGAGGTTGCTGATACTTTGTTATGTGCATCCTTGCTAGTCTGTGAAACAGGTGCAGTTTCAGGTCCCCCTTCACGTTTCTGACGAGCTTGTGCCATAAGCTGCCATTTGGATAGCATATCATCTCCTCCAACGGCAGCTCGGGCAGCCACATTCGCTGCTGTGGTACGCATTTTGTCATCCTCCTCTTTATTTGACTGCAAAAACACGCGAGGTGTGCTATTAACAAAGCACTGTTTCGGAAATTGCACCAATAGAATTTAACCAGTGATTCCTACCTTCACCGGCTTCCCACGTCCTTCCTCTTTCTCCTTCTCACCATCAACTCCTGTACTGTTATTCGGCTGTTTAGACCACATTGAAACACAGGACATCACACACGAGGATCCAATTATTTCAAGGAATACAATCTTAAATCTAATAACCATCAGAGATGCTCACGTCATTATTTCTCCGTAGCTTCTCAGCTTCTGCTTGTTTTTTCTCCCATTCTTCCCTGGCTTTTCGGTTTATGGCCAAAATTTGTTCTCGAACATCAGAGGTTACAACAGTATTATGCCGTGACTTTTCAGAATCAACTCTCTGTAGTAAAATTCTTCGTTCAAGTAACAACCAACCAAAGATTACCAGCATAAGCAGGAAGAAAAAAGGAAGTATACCTGTTTTGACACCCTGATCAGACTGCTTATCAGTCCACGCAGCCTTTCCTCTACACACTAAAGTTGAAATGAATAAGGTTTTTGAAAGCATTGTCAAAACAGGAAAAGGGGCAGGCACCAAAAGAACTTACTAGTGAGAGGCATCGCTCCACGTCATTGCCTAAATTCTTCAATCCATTTTTTGTCACTGCAAAAACATTGTTTCAACGCAAGTGCAACAGAGCATTACTTTATCCTTCCAACTTATTGATTTAGAAAGTTTCAGAAAACAAGTAACAAGATTGATGACTAACTTATTTCTGCTAATTTCTTCTGCAGAGGAGTCTTTTGAAGAATTAGCCTGTCTTCCTCTTCTTGAACAGCTCTTCGAGAAGCTTCTGAAACTCTGCTATCATCCTTGGAGCCAGAAAATAACTGCTCCTCCTCTTCCTACCACACATAGCACAATTCTTTTCAATAAACGAATTGCATGTTTTCCTTCACAAGCGTGACTAGTAAAAAAGCACTTGAGATCAAATGTCCTTACCCTAAGATTAACTCCACTAACAGCAGTAACATCATTAAGATGTTCAATGCTTTGATCAGCGAGAGCCCCAGAAACCTTCTGTTTCTTACTATAAGAATATAACATAAATACATGATTTTTGAGAACCTAATCCTGGAAGTTGTTAAAACATACTGCTGCGAGATAGTACTAAAATGACTGTAAAAGCTGACCTTGGCAGAGGGGGTGAAGAAGCATGTGAATCCAGTGGCCTTTTCTGAATACCAGATGGTTTTTTAGCTGATGCTTTAGTATTAACCCCAGTTCCGCTCATTGGGCTAGCAGATGTACTCTGAGGCCCCAATAAGAGAAAGCAGACATAAGAGATGGCAAGATAATTGAAAGAGAACATATCAAATAGAATAAACAACTAAGCAAGGAGAGCGAAGGGATGCTTCAGCATGGAGCAACAACAACTGCATACTCGCCAAATAGCAAGTTAGGCAATATTGAGGTCAACCACTCCACAAATCATCAGCGGGCTTCAAATTGAAGGGTACAACACTACCAGCTAGTGAGAATGGGAAAGGCATGCAAGCCAACTTCAATTAACAGCTATGCCTTCCTTATCCTTGCTCATAGCCCTCATGAGTAATAATTTAAAAATGAAAGGAAAAGAAAAGCTGTGGAACACAAAAGTTCAATGTTAATTTCTTAATTTACACCTTCAATCCTAGAACTTGAACTACCCTCACAGTGCATACTCTAGTTTGAGCCTCATCCATCCTCATTTCGTCCTTCAAAATATACGTTTCATAGAGTATCGATAGTTAAAGAATACATATAAATAAATGAATTCTTTCCAGAAATGATTCCTGAAAAGATAGCATAAGAAAGAAACAATCCTGAAGCTCTTCAGAGATTTTTTTTAAAAAAGAAAATATTACAAAGTAAAAGCATTACTTACAAACCAATAGGATCCCACATACAAGAGGATAATTGTTATTGCCAATGTCTTAGGCACTGGGTTACTTAGAACATCCTCCCAAGAAGCATTTTCTAATGGTAAATTACTAATTTATTAAAAATTCATGCCATTATTGAAATAAACATTAAGCAATATATATGCCAATAGAATGATTGGCAAAAATACCTGGAAATCAGCATCTGATGATGGTGTCAAATGAGACGTCACAGCACCTGGGGTGGCTGTAGTTGAGGTCCTAGTTGATGAAGGAAAAGCCACCCCAGGATTTTGTCTATCTAAGACTTCATCATTTGATGCACCTGTAACAGCCTTTCCTTGCTCAGCCTGTCCAGCCCCTGAAAAGGCTGGACCCTGAGAAGAAAAACTTGGGGGCTTTGGCTGCTTCTCGTGACTGTGGTCAACAGGCTCCTGCTTCACATAACCCATGGATGGCAAAGCACCAATATTTTGCTCTTTACCTACCACAGGTTGCCAAGCAACAGAGTTATGCGGCATTGAAGTAGAGGACATGTTTGGCACAGTTGTACCAAGAACTCTGGGGTCACTAAAAGAGTTCTGCCTCTCAACTTTTGGAACATTCATACCAGTCATAGCCTGGCTCGTACCATCAGCATTGGTAGCACCAAATCCTTGATGAAGTTGAACTTGTCTCATTTGAGGATCAAGAGGTTGAGGCCTGACCATTGTGGAGGATGTACTAACATTCGTGCCAGGATAAGGGTTATATCCGCTCGCTCCATACATGGGAAAGGAACTCTGTGAAAAGTGCAAATGTTGCAATTGCTGTTTCGTAAGTCCTTGAATTGACATTGCTGAACGATCTGACATTTGGTTTGCTTGCGTCCCATGACAATATGTCAGATGCTCCACCTCTCTTGATTTGAAAGCACTGCTGTCAACAATTTTGTGGCTGGAATCTTTCTGTGCCTGCATTACTGAAGCAGGGGGACGAGATGTAACTGCCATTGCAGGAGCACTTTGACCCTTGTGATGTAGCTGTCCAAATGAATAAGGATCTGAGAATTGGGCTGCAGTACCAGCAGGAGGTCTCAGGTGCTGCTGCTGCTGCTGCTGCATTGGGTTCTGTGGCCGAGCCTGAAATTGATTTGGTACTGTTTCTGGATTCTTGTTACCCTGTTATTAACTTATCCATTAAGCAGCGGCAACAGAGCAAAAGCTGGCAGATTAACAAAGCAAGTTGTTTCCCAATACCTTTGCTTGCATCTTCACAACTGCCAACCGCAGCATTTGGTCCCCCACAATGCTTCTCATAAGTCTGACAAATCCATCTTTGGGTATCTCATTTCTCTAAAATTTAACAAACCAGGTGGACAATCAGGAGGTAAATTATACAACCTCAACACATAGGCTAGAAAAAGAGAAGACAATGAACTAATTGATACAAGAAAGAAGCATACACGCAGTTTTCCATACAGTGTTTGGAGTTGCATGGCCCTGTCTTTATCTAATTCAGGCAGGATGATAGGTAGCAAGCTTCCAAAAGGTATTTGTTTTGCACGATTAGCAGAGTTGCCAGGTGGTTCCGGCCCTGACACAGGTTGGTTACTAAATCTCTGCATGTTAGAGAATTGAGATTCTCTGCCCGAATTAAGCATTCTTTCAGGTTCACAAATCTGAGTTTGACCTGTGCCAGACATTTGCAATTGCATCTCTGCAGAAGACTGAGAAAACTCTCCAGAATTTTGTTCAGCCTGACGTCCTTTACTGTCAACTTGCATTGGATTATAGTGCATAGGAAGCCCACTAGGAACCTGAGAACCATTAACATCTCGCTGAACCTCTGCACCAGATACGTGCTCCTTCACCTCCAATTTAGATGACTGCTGCTCTCGTTGCTCTTGATTCGTTAACTCTTGTTGCTGGCATTGGTTGATCTTGTTTTCATCTTGGTTAGACGGTTGCCATTGAGAATACATGTGAGTCGCAGTTTGGTTGTTCTCTTGTGACAATGCAGCTGCAGGTTTCAACATATAACATATAAATATCAAACAAAGGGCGTTGATTTCTTCAAACACAACGAGAATCATACATATTTGGCTGAGTTATGTACAACTTTGCCAATTCTCAAGTGCAATACCAACCAAACCAAGCAGCTCATTTTAAGGGGCAAGGGCAAAACCCTCACTATAGGACTAAATTTCACCACAAGTATTCCCTCCTTCCTTGCCCTACTCTATTTCATTTAGTAGATAATATTTTGATTTTAGTCATATAAGACTAACAGTGAAGTGAAAATTATAGAAGATTATAGATGGTTAAAGCAACTTTCTTCCTCATTTTCAAGAGCCAAAGTGACTGATTTTCAGCCTTATACCCCCATGTTTCCACCTGCTTACCTCATTTCCCGACCTCACGCCCACATGAAAGACAGAGTATGGAGGGGGCCTGACTCCTGGGAGTGAAAGAAAGGAATTCAAGAATCAGAGAAAAAATTAAGAGGTTTTCTCACCTCCACCTACAAACACAACTTCTCCGAGCATCACCTTCCTTCTCCCCATCTCCATTTAAGGCACTTCAAGAGCTACCAAAGAGCATTCAACAAACCTCACTCAAGCCTACACAAGTTCTCAATTCAAATGGATTTTTCCCCCTTCCACCTCAATTAAAAAATGCTTTAAGAAAATTTTCAAATTTCAAAATGCACATGGGAAATGCTACAGGTTCTCATGATTTTTATGTAAATGTTCAAATTCTTTCAAATACCATATCATGTTAATAATTCTGATAATGTTCTTAGACTGGTAGATCTGCAATTTTTACCTTGATCGCGTAAATAAGAATACAAGTCAGAACCAGTGAGAAAAAGCATGAATTTGTGACTTCACTACAATATTCAAAGATGAGGAGCCATTGAGGACCTACACTTTCACTTTTTAATTTTAAGTTGAGGGGCCAAAAAAGTTTGGGAAGTACCAGCTAGTTCAATCAGAAAACCCCTAGCATGCACAATCCTTTTTTATTTTGAATTTGGGGTTGAAACCTCAAAGCACTTAGATAGCTCTAAATGAACAAGGTCAAGTTGTACCACCATTAAGTAATTGTCTCTAACCATATAAAGTTATCAAGTAGAGTTGAAATCTTGAAAGGACATTTCTTTACCCTCAAAAGCACATCCATTCCTTTCCGTCCAAGTAGTCCATCAAGTAGCCATAGGAAGCATCTTCCACACTCCTGAAACCCAATACTTTTTCATCATTCTTTTCCCAGCCACCAACACATATTTGACGTTCAAAGGTTGAACCCAGGTAACACCCATCAAGGAGAGAGCCAAATGCCGAAGCAAGGGGATCCAACAACAATCCACAAGAAGGTGGCGGATTGATTCTTCCCCTCATGGAAAATAAAGCACCTACTTGGCTCACAAAAACTTCTTCTTTTAAATATGTCTCCGTGGGAATTTCTCTTTTGGCGATCGCTCAAGCAAAAAAGCAAGCTTTCAGAGAAGCTTTTCACTTTCAAATGGCCTTGGATGGAAAATCATGACAACTTGACTGTTCATGAAGAGTATTACAATTTACAAAAACCCTTGATGGTAAAGGACCCTGTAGAGTCATCTTACAATCTCACCGTTACCAATGTCATCATTACCTTGAGGCAAAACATTCTTATCAGCAAGCAAATCAAGAAGCTTGCAAACAATATCTTCTTCCCGATCAATAGGGCTTCTCAAGAGAGATAACTCTGGTCCTCATTCCAAGATTCACTTCCTGAACCGTTGCTTCTTTGAAATGAGCCATCCTAAAAAATTACTCAAATTAAGTCTTAAGAAGATGATCCCCACACCAAACATCATGCACAAAACAACACCCTAAATCCATTTCGGACCTCAAAATGCACAAAGGATTTGAAAAGCTCCAAAACCGCTGAGACAAATTTCCAGTATCCTACCCCATGGGCATAAAGACTCTTTAAACCACCCTAAGTTATCAAACCCATATTTAGTTGTGACCACCTTTCTCCAATGAGCATCCTCCTCTTTCAACAACCTCCAAATCCATTCGGTCCTAAAAGCACCATTCATCTGACGAAGAGGCCTTATACCTAACCCTCCCTCTTGCTTAGGAAGGCACACTTCTTCCCAGTTGACTCAATGAAGACCATTACCAGTCTCATTGTTGGACCAAAGAAAGTCTCTCCCACGACTTTCTCTAAGCAACAACCAATGCTGGTAGCAATGGCAGACAAAGACATGATAAAATAGATAGGCAGACACCATAGAGTGCTTTGCAATAAAGTTAATTTGCCCCTCTACACAAAAAGTTTAGATCTTCACCCTGACAATCTTCTCCAGAACCTCTGCACTACTGGTTCTCAAATCACTTTGCTCTTGCTATAGTTAGAGCCAAGGATAAGAAGATGGACGATAATCAACACCACGTCCAAAGAAATATGCTATGGAAACTATAGAACCTCACCAATGGCATGAAAACACTTTTAGATAAGTTGACTTTGAGCCCCGACATCACTTCAAAAAGCACAAGAATACATCTCAGACAACACGTTACGACTCTCATCATGCTTACAAAAAAATTGAGTATCATCAACAAGGAGCAAATGGGAAGTCAAAACATTCCCAAACGAAGACCAATCAATATGAATACCTTCTAAAAAGCCTATTTGATTTGCTTTAATCACCAACCTACTCCGGGTCTCCGTCACCAAAATAAACATAGATAAATGGTGGCTTGTTGCAATCCTCTTCTTGTAGGAAAGGAACTCGTGGCTTCACTGTTAATTAAAACTAAGATCTAAACAATAAAGATATAAAAATAAACCTACTTTCGCTGCTTGCTAGGAAAAGCTATTTTTTCGAAAGTGGCCACAAAGAAGTCCCAAGACACATGATCATAAGCCTTTTTGATATCTAGCTTACAAATAACACCATAATGATTTGACGCAAGAGTCAATACACTCATTAGCAATCGGCACAACATTCAATGTTTGACTTTCCTCATCCTCGAGGCCAGTACTTTAGCCAAAATTTTATACACGACTCCCACTAAACTAATAGGTCTGAACTTGTAAATATCATCTGCCCTAGCCACTTTAGGAAGTAGGCTAATGAACATGGCAACTGCAGATATGAAGTTTCGTATGCCTGGAGAGCTGATGTCAAATGAACATCAGGTGGCTGCAATCGCCGAGGACAAGCTGGTCTTTGCTAGAAGAACTAAAATGGCTTATGCAGCAGGCTGAGGGGAACCTTCCAAGGATGAGCAGCTCTTAGAGATGTGAATGAAATCTAGATTGGAACAATGCCAGACTTCACACAACAGGTTAGCAATGCAGATGTAATTATCAGCTCCATTCAATCCTAGGTTGCAGTCAAGGGAATACATGTTGTTGGTGAAGCATCTGTTAGTTTTTAGTATGCATGCGACTAGAAGGCCTCTATCAAATGTTTTCTTGCCTGGTTTCTGATTCTACAAATGTTGGGTTTGCTTGGCGCCCATTTATAAAGGCCACATCATGCGCCATCTTGTATTGACACATTTTTTGGACATAAAATGCATAATTGTATGGATTTTAATATCATATCCTTAAAAATTAATGAGGAAAACTGGCCACAGGTATATACAACTATGAGTTTCAAGTAGTCTTGTAGGTTTTGTCCAGTTATAGAAAGGAAAGGCTATACAAGCATAAAATCATAATAACTATAGACACACCCTGCCTATTCCATAATTTTAGAGCTTCCTGTAGTTTTATTCCACAATTGAAGAAAACTACTAAGCTAAACATAGAAAACTCCAATCGCACATCGAAAATAGAATTAATTAAATTCTGCAGTCTTCTTGCAACCCAACTGGAGATTTTACCAATTTCAAGTTCTTAAATTGTACACAATTTTACTTTTGCATAATTTTACGCAGGTCGATTATTCCATGAATTTACTAAACATAAAAGCTCCAAGGTCCGAATGGCAAGCAGGAGGGATATTAAAATGTTATGAGTCCCGAACTTACAAGAATCAGAATGCGGTGGCTGAGAACATGACGCCCCAGCACCTTCTATGTCTCTATTTAAAGCAGCTGTAAATGCGTCAACATCTGCTCCAGAGTGCATAGACTCGTCCTAGCATCCCCAAAAATTAAGCATTCAAAGATTACCCAAGTGGAATTTTAATCCCAAAAATGAAACAAAACAAGCATAACAAAAAATTAACTTTAAACATAAAGTCGGTGCATTGGTGGATGATATTTGTGTATAGGGAAAGAGAGAGACCTCATCCTCTTCAAGAAGCTTCATGATAGAAGGATCCATCACAGAACCAAAGATTCAAGAAACCTTCTGAACTTCACCGCTGATTCAAAGAGGGGAAATTTGCATTAGTAGGCCTTCCCAGCAATTAGAAACTCTCTGATTTCCGCCATTTTCAGCTCTTTTTTTAACTTGGGAAAACATAATCAGCCATCAAAACAATAAAAATTGAAGAACAGAAACAATTCCCTAATTTCAATTGGCATCCAAATTTCAGCAATCAAGCAAAGCAATCAATTCAAATTCCTTTTTCATCATAAAGTTCTGATCTTTTCTCTCATTCAAACTCAAATCAATTCGCCAATTTCAACCCAGAGAGAGAGAGAACGCCAGAGAGTTGCCTGGCAGCGGTCGACGTTTGGCGTCCGCACAATCTTCCCTTTGGGGTTGGGGGGGGCACTAGAGGATCAAAGCGAGGCCACAGTAAGTAGCGCGTATCAAAGGCGAGGACACAAAAAAAAAAAGCAACCAGACATTCAATACTTTGTAAACACTCATTAACAAGAGAAGCAACAAAAACCAAGGAAATTAATGAGTGGCTAAGATTAACTGTAATTGGGCACATCCAACCTGAGCAGATCCTCAGCGAAGGCAAAACAATTTCTAATTAGTCATTTGAGAAGAGAAATGAAAGCTATATACTAGACACCCTTCAAAATGATTCTGTAACACCCCCAGCCCCTAGGATCAGAAGCGTTACGTTTTCTTACTTCTTACTTAATTTCTGGGGTGAAACGGACAGAATTACCCTTAAAAACTGACCGTTTCCAAGCTAAAAGCCTGACAAAAATTCCCCGCAAATCAACGGAAGTGCATAACATTTAAAAGAAGCTCAACGGCCACACATCGGAGTTCACAACTCAACGAGCCACCCGCTCGGAGTACACCAAACAGAATAGTTCTTTAACACATGAAAAGTAAAAGATACAACTCAAAGGTCTACACAACCGGAGTACTGGGGTTTATATCCCAAAATACAGCCATCTTTAATCAAGACCCGGTGCACAAGCATCCCGCGTTCACGCAGGGTCCAGGGAAGGGTCGCACCTCATGGGGTGAATTGTAGGCAACCTAACCTGACTTTGTCAGTGGTTGATTCCACGGCTCGAACCCGTGACCTTTTGGTCACACGGAGACAACCTTACCGTTGCTCCAAGCCATCTTTAATCAAGAAGACATCTAACTATTTAGATGGTTGGCTCACACGGCCATACAGAGCGCCTCACGTACAATATGTATTATATGAACTAGAAAACTTAGTTTACAACACTTACAAACTAGAAATACATTATATTAAATCGTTAAACACAGGAATCCACTTCTATATGGCACACATAACTCCTTTTCATGTAGGGATAGACTCCAACTCGCATAAGTAGCTTGATTTTCACCTGCCATAACAAAAGACTGGAGGAAAAAGGGGAAAGAGTATTGGGGTGAACAACCACACGCTCAGTGAGAATTCCCCTACTCCTTAAAACCCAAAACAGTTGCAAACAATAATACCAATAATAGCCATATATTACGCATTCATACTTTACTAGCATAATAGGTAATCAAAATCCTCAAGGAAAGATCACCACCATCAAAACTTCATTCTAACCCCTCAACTCATTTCTAGGCCCTAAACGGCCAAGCTTCCCTACTATCAAACCGTTAGGCACATAATCAAACAAGCAACAAGGATTGAGTTTGAAGTTTTCAAACATACTTTTGAAAACACAATGACTCTTCACATATTCCAATAATGGTTCATAACTCACGCCAACTTCTGAAAAGCTTATAATTCTTTCTAAAAGTACCCAAAATATCTAAACTGGTAAGAAAGACTTCAAAAGAATCATTCTTTCTTAAGATACGCACCATTAAAAAAAACTTAAACGTTCAATGCATGGCTAGGCTGTAACCAACTACACTTGAAATTCATGTAAACTATATTCAGAACACATTCATAAAATATGTGGGTTACGTGCATTTGAAAGTTTTCTTCTTTTCTTAAAAACGCCTTACTTGGCCTCTTGAGGCTCGTATTACTTTTTTTTTTTTAAAAAACTTTCTTTCCTTTCTGAACTGCTTAGAATGGCAATTTGCCAAATCTCCTTTTTATCAGGAACTTACTTATAACATAAAACATCTTATTGTGCTGGCTAGGGAGGTCAACACCGCCCTTAAGTGAGATCGTTACTCTTATTCTACGTTATCCCCAAGGTATACGTACCTAACTTTTGGCAAAAACGCGTCTCAGTAGATAAACTCAAACTTCGATATTGTCCTCTGTGGGGCAACAGCTCACACGAGGATAATCATATCCTGAGTCCAGTCTCCCTCAAGGTTTTCTTACACATCACACATCATAACTTATCTGGGGAACAGCTCACACCAAGATATTTCATATCTTGAGTCCAATTCCCAGGAGCAGCTCATACCAAGATAATTTATATCTTGAGTCCAGTTCCTAACTTTTCTTTAAAGGGAAACAGCTCACGCCATCTTTGCGTCCAATTTCCAGGAACAGCTCACACCAAGATCACTTGGATCTTGAGTCCAATTCCTAACTTACTTATCTCAGGGGGAAACAGCTCACGCCCTTTCTGCGTCCAGTTTCTGCCCTCTGGCCAACTTCCCAGCACATTCTTAGACTTTAAAGACATAATTCATTTCTCTGTTTCAAATGCTTACTTGGCTGAAAACTCGCTTTTTAAACTAAACGACCATAACCTTTTGAAATGCTCATAATTCATTCGTTTTGGGCTTAAACACTGCTTATAGAAGTTATGAGTTTATTAACACATAAATCGACTTCCTTTGAAACTTGAAAGCTTCTTAAAAACGTAATGAGCTTATTAAATCGTAAAACGATTTCGTTTTGAACTTAAAAACTTCGTATAAGCGTAATACGGCTACTAACTTGCAAAATGACTTCGTTTTTAACTTAAGAAGCTCTTATAGACGTAAAACGTTTGCTAGTTTACAAAACGAATTCATTTATCACTTAAAAGCTTAATATAAACGAAATACGTTTATTAACTCGTAAAACGACTTCCTTTTAGACTTAAAGGCTTCTTATAAAGGCAATAAATTGGTTAATATTTAAAACGATTTCACTTTAAACTTAAAAGTTTCTTATAAACGTAACACGTTTACTAAATCACAAAACGATTTAGTTTCTAACTTGAATGCTTCGTATAAACGTAATAAATTTACTAAATCGTAAAACGACTTCATTTTTAACTAAAAGGCTTTTTATATAAACATAATAAGGTTGCCTAATCATAAAACAACTTCATTTCTAACTTGAAAGCTTCGTATAGGCGTAATACATTTGATGGTTCGTAAAACGACTTCATTTCCAATTAAAAAGCTTCTTATAAATGTAAAACGATTGCTAGCTCATAAAAACGACTTCGCTTTTTAGCTTAAAAGCTCCTTTTAAACGTAATACGTTTGCTAAATCGTAGATCGAAGCTCAATAGAGACTTAAGTAACCAAAAAGCATGCAATAAGCTAAGCTTCATAATTAGTACCTTAAGGTACTCTTTTTCGGATCGTACAAATTTTTTTAAACAGGAGGAGGGGTCATTACCCAAACCAATGCCTTGAAAACCTTTTCGAACTCACTTTTAGTTCACTTCTGAAGTTCCTAAACCTATCGACTATTCAGTCGAGTCACTAACTGAGCAGTTCGACGATTTAGAACTCTTTTTACACTTTAGACGTCCTAACACACAAATAGGCAACTGATACATTTAAAAGCCTTTTCAAACATATACACGAGCTTTCTAAATGTCCTATCCCTTTTTTTTTTTCTTTTTTTTTTAAAAACGTCTAAACTTTCAAGAATTAATCACATAGCATATTGCGGGAAAAGGGTTTACACATAGCACATTCATACACTTCATGTCACAACTCATTAAGCCACACATGGCCTCGCAATCCACACGATTGCGGCAATTCACAACCCTATCTCCCTCCTCACACACCACCGACCACAAGATCCTCGAATTTCTCAACAGTTCCACCTCAAGTCATCCAACTACTAACTCGGTTTAATGTTGTCATAAATAAATCAATAATTCATAAAACCATCATATATAAGCATAACATTCTCAACGATAGCCCCATATAGAAATTAATACAGTTGTACTGATTTAACGATAACTTCTAAGCAGAAACCAACATGCTTGTCTAATGCCTCAATTCGCCCGATTAGCATTTTCAAACTTCATAATATGATTCAAGGCTAATAAACTAACATAACGTCAACACTAAGGTAACAATCTGATTATTAATAATTCAATGACCTTCCAAACTGTCTAGCTATAAATAATCCAACACCAGTTTCAACATCCAATATTAACACCATGTTCATGACTTCTCAACTTTGACTCCAATTTCACCCAAACTGATTTCTAATCTCATACTTAACCTGCGCTAACTAATTTAGTTAAATTCAACGAAAATAATAGTAATTTAGAAGGAAAGGAACACTCACCTTGAACCCAAGCTAGGGTTTCGATTCACTGCTGTGGGCTCGACTTTAGGGGCTCAAATAACTCCACTTTCCGACCTTGCCCAGTGTTCAAACGAGCAGCACGCGATTCACACCGAAATTCACAAAATTCGAACCCTAAAACAAGCCTAAATTCGGTTATCAACTTGAGAGAGAATTGGGTGCGTGAAAACAACAATTTTTACCTTCAATTATAGAGAACTAAACACTGAATTGCATGGGTGGCTTTTGCAAGTGTTGGGATGCCGAATTCGTGCTCCAAACCCACCGAAAAACGTAGTGGGTTCGCTCGATTTCACCCAGGTTTCGCACTAAACGAAAGCTAGATCGTGTGGGGGGCCGAATTGATGAGTTTTGCAAGTGTGTGTGAGAAAAATCAGCTCGAATTCGAGCTTGATTGCTGCGTTAATGGTGAAGAACGAGAGGAGGAAGAAGAAGAATGGAGGGGAGAGAGGGATCTGTCGGGGGGGGGGGGGGGGGGCTCGCGGGCAGCCAGGGAAAGAAAAGGGGTGTCTCGCGCAAATTATCAAAATACCCCTCCCTCACATTATTTTTGTGTCCCAAGCTGATGCATATTCAATATCCCTAGTCTAATTAGCAATCCGAACTCTAAACCCAAAAGTGATAATGTGGCCCTTCATCGATTACTCGTTCCCAAAAATATCGAAGTTCAATTTAATAATCATCGACTACTTCTAAGGTTGACAACCTAACCGTATTCGGGTTCCTAATCGATTTAGTACTCGTTCATAATCGTTAATAACGCTTATTAAAAATCATCGAAGGATTTTCAAAAATAATAAATTTAATAAAATTATCGATCACATAGGCACATTACTAATAATGTAACTCATATCGTTAAGTAAAATAGGTTTTTATAATGCAAAAACGCGCCACGAACAACTTAACATAAAATAAGGTACGCGGACCTTACAGGTTCAAAAGTTCTCGAACATTCTTGCTTCCAGTCTTGCTAGCTGGCCCAATTGCTTTTGCATTTTTTAAAAAAAAATAAGTTATAAGGACTATATACTATAGACTAACAGTAACTAGCTGGCTCAATCTGTCTCACCCTCTCTCTCTCTCCCCTTTGGCTCGAAGAACTCTGCCCAGACTACCAACACTAACGGGCAGCACTTCAGTGGCTCAGCCTGTCGCTGCCATTGGTCTGGCGAGCCGGCAATCACCTTCACCCCCTACCTTCGGTGGTCAACCCCTACCTATATCCTCTCACTCTCAGTCTCCTTCGGCGCTCTTTCCTCAATCCTTTTCTCGACAAGTTGGAGGTCTCAGTCGACACTCACCACCCACACCCCACGAGCTCAGAGCCTTGGACCCATGCTGCCACTGCGACACCACCACCCTCTAACCGGACATTCTTGGTAGCTAGTTGGGGTTTCATCTTGAACCTCACTTTTTTTTGCTTGAATTGCTTCTCAATTGGCCAATTGTTTGCTTCTTTTCTATTTGTGGATATTGAAATAATGATTATTTATGAAATTGTTTTATTACTTGGCTAATTGTTATGTGTTCTTCTATTTGTTTGGTAGTGTACTATTGTTCTATTGTGTATTTGTGATTTACTTTGTTGAATCTTGTTGTTGAATAAAGTCTATACAAGAATCAAATATTCCATTTTGGTCTCAACTCTTGTTGTGTAGCAATTGCTTGGATTTTGGTAGTTGGCTAAGTGCTTGTTAAATGTTATGTTATCGTGTCAGCTTCTCAACTCTTCATTTGAACCGAGTATAATTTCTAGTGCAAGTTGTCGTTTAATTTCTATCTATATCTAAGTTTCTTATTTAACTTAATGAGATGCTAATTTATTAGCCTTGCAATGTATTGTTTGACTTCATAGCTCAGTTTGTCTCTTTTCTTCTTTTCCATTTTATATAGATTGACCCAATTCCATTTTAAGATACTTTAAAAGGAAACAATATGAACAAGGCAAAGAAAATAATATCTGTAGGTGGACACCCCTGATATAAAAGTCTGGATCCGCCATTACGTCTGAGGTTGGGGAGGTTGGTAGTTGTGGGGTTCTAGTGTCAGAGGTTGGGGGCTGAGGCAAGGGGGGCCATCTAAGCAGTTTTGCGATGGAAACATGCCGGCAACATGGGCGGTTTTTGCGGTGGTTTCACGGGAGGATTACCAGGCATTTCGGGCAGCCGAGGCCAGTAGTTGGGCATTCCTCAGTGACCGGCCATGTGGGCGTGTAGATGGGAGGCAGCAAGCAACTTTTGAGAGAGATGAGGGAGAGCTATGAGATTCAAAGGAGAGATAGAGAAGAGAGCCCAGCTAGAGCAGATAGGAGAGAGAGGAGAGAAATGAATGATTTTTCAGGTGTGCAAGTCAACCCCCCTTACTCTGGACTGATTTTCTTTTTTTTTTAATGACTAAAACTAGGTTTTTAATCTAAGCCCTTAAAACGAGATATAACGGTTGAGATTTAAAGTGCTCACCTAATAAGAAGTGCTCACTAAACCCCTCCCTTACATGTGTGTGTGTGTGTGTGTGTGTGTGTGTGTGTGTGTGTGTGTGTATTGTTGGAAAAAGAATAGTAATAGCTGCTGGAAGGAGAAGAAGATGACCTGTGTCGTGGTATGAACCAATAACCTGAAAGCTTAATTCGCTCGACTTAGGTGCAAATCGTTATGGCGAATAAGCTCCCCAAGGTTTAACACAGCTGGCTTCGCACTCGTGCACTTGAGGGAGAAGCTTTGGAGTACAGCAGCTTGTATGGCCAGGAAGTAGAGAGGAGAAGAGAGAATCGTTGTTTGTGTGTTCTGCAGAGGTGCAGAAGGGTCTCTTTTATAGTGGACTGGGGAAGAGAAAAACTGCCAACCAAGCAATAAAGGAAGGCGTGAAATGGGGGCAGAAAATCAGACAAAGGAGAGAATAATGCAACTGAAGGATTAATGGGGAGAGGATCGTGGTGATTGAGGCAGAGATGGAGGAAGACTTGGTCAACTAGCCGTTCGGAATGCAGCAGCTCATACGCAATCAGTCTTCTCGATAATTCCTCCAAAAAATATAGTGTAAGGCCTAAGCCCGCGGCCCGCGTCGCGCTCGAACTGGACGGGCAGGCGGCGGCGGCGTGCGCGTGGCAGCCCAAATCCCCTCAACCCCCCTTAAAACATGACTTCAAGTTATTCGATAAGTGCAAGAAGAGTGAGATATATAACCTTTTGAAGTTACTCCCAAAAGTTTCATATGGGACAACAAAAGAGATAGGAAGAGTAAGTGAACACCCTTTTGGGGTGCCATTACTCCAACAATCCCCCACTAATGGTACAAAAAAAGAAAAAAACGAATGAAAGGACTTCCTGGGCAAGAGGGGTCGGATACTTAAGTATCAATATCTTTCGATTGAATTGATACGTAGTGAAGAGAGACAACATCTAAGTCTGACAAGTGAGCTTAGTCTTGAACTTGTTAGACTTTGAATGATGCCCTCTCGACACATATCAACCCTAAAGGATGTATACTCCGCGATAGTCACTTGCGCTTTTAGGCCCATGTGCATACCTCGGGTCTCATAAGTGCTCTAGAGAGACAACCTTAGTCTCTCATAGAAGGCGGCCGGACCTTCACACTTACTTAGGTAATTCCATCAGTCTATCTCTACTTAGACCACCATATCATGGCTTGGAATTATTAAGAGTATGTGTTAACTCAACCTCTTGTAGAGTGAAGAATCCATCAAGTGCTTCTCTGTAGCACCACCATAATAGGCTATGGATTCATTTAATGTGCTTCTCTATAGCACACGCACTACCACACGCCATAGGGATGGGAAGTAGTGCAGTTAGAAGATTAATATGGCTTCGTTTGACCGCAAATGGGTATCCACCATATTTCTTCATTCCATGGGCTTTAGCCCCATCCCCCTCGACGCAAGGACACAGGTGTTGATTGTTTCCCCCACAATGGTATGTCAGTCAGGAGACCCTTGAGCCATTCTGCTTCTTGACCTACCAACTCAAGAGTAATAAACTCATATTCCATGGTTGAGCGAGCTATACATGTCTGTTTTGCAGACTTCCATGAAATAGCTCCTCCACCCAGTGTAAAAACATAGCCACTAGTACAGCTTACTTCATCGTTATCAGCAACCCAATTAGCATCGCAAAAACCTTCAAGTACAACAGAAAATTTACAAAAATGTAAACACCAATCCATAGTACCTCTAAGGTATCTCAGCAAACGATGAAGTGCATCCCAATGTTCTTTAGCAGGATTATGAGTGTACCTTCTTAGTCTACTGACTGCATATGCAATGTCAGGACGAGCGGAGTTCATGAGAAACATCACACTCCCTATTATCTTAGCATATTCAATTTGGGACACACTGGGTCCTTTGTTCTTTTTAAGATGTATGCTAGGGTCATAGGGAGTTCTTACAGATACCACATCGAAAGAGTTAAAATTTTTCAACACTTTCTGAATGTAATGAGACTGACTTAAGGAAAAGTCACTCTTGGTTTTTATAAGTTTGATCCCCAAGATAACATCTGCTTCTCCTAAGTCTTTCATTTCAAAGAGAGAAGACAGAATTCGTTTAGTCTCATTCATGGCACATAGGTTGGTACCAAATATCAGCATATCATCCACATACAAGCATATGATCACATAATCAGATTCAAACAATTTGGAATAAACACAAGAATCTGAGTTGTTGACAGTAAAGCCATTTTTCTCTAAAGAACTAGCAAATTTCTCATACCATTGTTTTGGGGCTTGCTTTAGACCATACAAGGATTTTCTCGGTTTGTTCTCCTGACCAGGGACCTCACACCCTTCAGGTTGTGACATATAAATTTCTTCCTCTAAGTCACCATTGAGGAATGTTGTTTTAACATCCATCTTATGTACCACAAGATCATGGATAGCAGCCAAAGCAACTAGACTTCTAATTGTTGCAATTTTGGTCACAGGAGAATAAGTATCAAAGAAATCAATTCCCTTCTTTTGGTCAAAGCCTCTAATGACCAATCTAGCTTTGTACCTTTCAGTAGAGCCATCTGTCCTAAGTTTCTTCTTGAAGATCCATTTACTACTAATGGGTCTACAACCCGTAGGCAAGTCGGTCAATTCCCAAGTTTTATTTGACTCAAGGGAATCTATTTCACTCTTGATAGCTTATTTTCAGAAGTTAGCATCTATAGACCTCATAGCTTCTTGGTAGGTTTTAGGATCTTCCTCAAGTAAATAAAGAGACACAAGTTCATCGGTCAAAGCATTAATGCCAAAGTTCTCAAGGACTTCTACCAAAAAGGAGGTGATAAAGTCAGGGCCAAAACTAGTTTCAGTCCTCTGTCTCTTGCTCCTTCTAGGTTCAGTTTCCAAGTTTCTAATACTAGAGCTAGAAGCAGGCAAGTTCACACGTTCAGGTACAATATTAGATACAATATGAGGCACATTCCTTTTTAAAGGGAAAACATGCTCAAAGAAATCAACATCTTTATACTCCGAAATTGAGAAATCAGATAAATACATAAATCTATATGCAGCACTGTTTTGAGCATAACCAATAAAAACAACATCAAAAGTCTTAGGGCCGATGTTTGAACGTTTATGAGTAGGTAGTGCAACTTTAGCCAGACACCCCCACACTTTTAGATAATTCAGGTTGGGAGCATACCATTTTCACAATTCATATGGGGTTTGATCTAACTTCTTATGGGGAATTCTATTGAGTAAAAAACAAGCTGTCAAGACAGCCTCCCCCCCACATGTTATCAGATAGACCAGAACTAACGAGCATGGCATTCATCATATCTTTAAGGGTACAATTTTTCCGTTCAGCAATATCGTTTTGTTGAGGAGTGTAAGGGGCACTAGTCTCATGTATTTTGCCATTTTTCTCACAAAAGGCAGTCAAAGAATTTGTGTCATATTCCCCACCTCTATCAGATCTAAGTCTTTTGATTTTTCGGTCTAACTGATTCTCAACTTCGGCTTTGTATTTTAAGAACATTTCCTCAACCTCATTTTTAGACTTGAGAAGGTAAATCTTGGTATACCTAGAGTAGTCGTCTACAAAGGTGATATACCATTTCTTTCCACCCTTACTCATGGTGTTCTTAAAGTATGCTAAGTTTGAATGCACAAGTTCTAACAATTCTGTTTTTCTGGTTGTTACATTTTTAAAAGGTTTCTTAGCAAATTTTGCTTCAACACAAACTGGGCACTTAGAACAATTTTCAGTATTCCCATTTGGAATTAAACGCATGTTTCTAAGTCTTTTCAATGAAACAAAATTAACATGTCTAAGTCTATTATGCCACAGATCAACAGACTCAGCAATATAAACATAATTGGCAGCAGTTTCATTATTAATTTGTGCAACAACATTCAAAACAAGGAGCCCCCCACTACGATATCCCTTCCCAACGAAGTCCCCATTTCGCATGATAACAACTTTACCGGCTTCTTGCACAATTTTAAGGCCAGCCACGTCAAGAAGGGTACTAGAGACCAAGTTTCTAAAAAGGGAAGTGACAAATAAAACATTACTTAAAGACAGTAATTTTCCAGAAGTAAACTTAAGTAAAATCTTCCCTTTACCCTTGACAACAGTTGTAGAAGAGTTGCCCATGTAGACGCATTGTCCATCAACAACATCTTCAAAGTTAGTCATGAGTTCCTTGTTGGCACAAAAGTGCCTTGATGCTCCAGAATCCATTCTGACAGATTATGCATCAGATTGGCCTCCACAGTTGTAACCGCACAGATAATCTCATCATCCTCGGTTTCAGCAATGTTGGCAGTAGGTGTTGCAGACTTGTGTTTGGCTTGGATTGACCCTTTCCTTTGATTGCATTGGTAGGCCTTGTGTCCAGGCCTGTCGCACACCACCTTTGGCTTCTAAATCCTTTTGTTGGCAGAATTCTGATTCTTGAGATTTTGAGTTGGCTTCTGAAATCTCTTCCCTGTGCCTTTGAACCTGTCTTTGTTCGTTTATACAGCAAATTCAACCAGATTAGAACTAACAGAATTTAAAGAAAGGGAAAACATCTTATCTTTCAGTCGGTTTGCCTCCTCAATCCGCATATGGCTGATTAATTCCTGCAGTGTAAGATCTTTCTTTTTATGCTTGAGGTGGTTTCTGTAATGGCTCCAGGATGGTGGAAATTTTTCTATCTGCACGTTGGCTTGGATGATTTCGCACATCTTCATGCCTTTTGCTAGGACCTCAGCACACAGGTTTTCGTAGACGTGAACCTGTTCCATGATAGGTTTATCGTCCATGATCTGGAACTGTAGCCACTTGCCGACGACGTATTTTCTTTTCCCGGCGTCATCTGAACCATATTTTGCCTGAAGTTTGGTCCAGATGACCTTGGCAAATTTAAAGATTACAAACATATCAAACAAAGGGTTAGACATATTATTCAAAAGGTAATTGCGAGCAAGTTTGTTGTCCTTTTCGAATTTCTTCTTTGTGGCTTCGTCAAGAGGAATATGAGGAGTTTTGGATACAGTAGGAGTTGCAGGTTCAGAATCTGGGTTGCCTTCATCAGGGAGATCAGTACTGAACACGTAGTCGATCTTAAGTTGCTCAAAGCAGAGAAGCAATTTTTGAGACCAACGTTTATAATTGGTTCCATCAAGAGGTTCAATTTTGTAGAGATCGGGGAGAGTTTTTGGACCAACAACCATTTTAATTAAGCTTTCAGATTGTTGGAAAAAGAATAGTAATAGCTGCTGGAAGGAGAAAGAGATGACCTGTGTCGTGGTACGAACCACTGACCTGAAAGCTTAATTCACTCGACTTAGGTGCAAATCGTTATGGTGAATAAGCTCCCCAAGGTTTAACACAGCTGGCTTCGCACTCGTGCACTTGAGGGAGAAGCTTTGGAGTATAGCAACTTGTATGACCAGGAAGTAGAGAGGAGAAGAGAGAATCGTTGTTTGTGTGTTCTGCAGAGGTGCAGAAGGGTCTCTTTTATAGTGGACTGGGGAAGAGAAAAACTGTCAACCAAGCAATAAAGGAAGGCGTGAAATGGGGGCAGAAAATCAGACAAAGGAGAGAATAATGCAACTGAAGGATTAATGGGGAAAGGATCGTGGTGATTGAGGCAGAGATGGAGGAAGACTTGGTCAACTAGCCGTTAGGAATGCGGCAGCTCATACGCAATCAGTCTTCTCGAGAATTCCTCCAAAAAATATAGTGTAAGGCCCAAGCCCGCGCCGCGCTCGGACCAGACGGGCAGGCGGCGGCGGCGCACGCGTGGCTGCCCAAGTCCCCTCAACCCCCCTTAAAACACGACTTCAAGTTATTCAACAAGTGCAAGAAGAGTGAGATATATAACCTTTTGAAGCTACTCCCAAAAGTTCCATGTGGGACAACAAAAGAGATAGGAAGAGTAAGTGAACACCCTTTTGGGGTGCCATTACTCTAACATATATATATATATATATATATATATATATATATATATATATATATA
>JACYFF010002017.1:64364573-64380841 GCA_017589665.1 Selenicereus undatus
CGGGGAATATACTCCCCGTCCCCAACCCGCCCCGTTGCCATCCCTAGTCCCATACCCACCCCATTGCCACCCCTAAGGTTAGACGCCTGCCTAATCGACCAATGATTTCCAACTTTGATTGCCACAAGAGTTGTTTTTATAGTCTCAAGGTGACTTCTAGGAGGATGGTTGTTCGATGGTCCCTTTTCCAGCCACCAGTGGTAAGCCCATTCTTCCAGCTTCTCTTCCCTGGCCTCATGGCAACTCAACTTCAACCCCCCCCCCCAAACCCACAAATATTACCTCACCTTTCATCACCTCAAGCATGACTAATCTTACACCCTTCCCGACCTTGCTTAAGGACCTCATCAACGAGGATTTTCCAGGCACCTCAACGGTGAGGATTTTGTCATCTAATTAAATTCATTTGCATTTGTAATGCCCCGATATTTTCACATAATTGCTTTTAAAAATATCTTTTTATGCAGAAGTTTAAAAGTCAGGTGCGTTACGCCAGGTCACCTAAGAGGTAACACAAGGCTTATACTATTAACAATAGCATTGGTTGTAATAAGAAAAGAGGCGGCAATGAACTAGTCATTTTATTGTGATTGGATAGTTCGATAGCGTCATTACCATAAGTTGTGTATTATATAAATAATTAACACTCTAAATAGTGAGCCTATATCTTTTATGTGTCATCTCTCCTGACACTTGAACCCCTTTTTAGATGAACACGAAAATACAAAATATAAAAACAGTAAGCTAAACAGACCTAGTACAAGATGATTATATACAGAAAAATAATTCAATGCACAATTAAATTCATTTTATTCAACAAATTGAGTGAAACATTTGCTCCTTTAATTATTTATGATGGCATCCAACATTATTGGACTAACGTCCCATTAGTAAAATATTTAATAGTAAGAGATTGAATCTCCATTACAATTATTTAATCTATATGCACATACTTGTGCGGATCGGGAAGCTCAATCTTCATTGATCAACACACATAAGAGCAGTAAAGGGTCCATCATTAATGTGACAAAACAATTAAAACAATTATTTCATGTTACGCTTAATTCACCACAAGGATTCAATAAAACGACATAACCATAGGTCCATAACGACACAACCATCATACTGTACCTTGGAGATGACAATATGATTTAAATTGAATAATAATTTGAACCGTCTCATGGTCAAATATTGAAGTTAAAAGCTCCCAACTAGGTGTGAAGGAATAGTTTATCGATCAGTTTTCAAGCAAATGACCACATTGTACTAGCAATGGTGACAACACTAATTTAGATAGGGAGATTCATATCTTTATGAGAGAAAAGTTACTTGAGAGATGGTTTGAGATGAAGAAGAGGGTTGTAAGGCATTTATAGAGGGTCTTAGTTGCAAGATTAGCCTCCCCCTTCCATGGCACAAAAGTTTAGGAATGACAATGTGAATGTATTATGATTAATGCTAATAATTTCCAAGGTGTTGCACTATAATGATCTAATTATCTAGACAAGACAATTAAATGGGTTGTATTCTCCATAATCTACACATTCCTACTAACCCCCATTTTTTGGTTTGGCCGATACCCCTTTTTTGGGTATTACAAGCCCAACTTCTCCATCAATAATAGCACACGTACTCTTGTAAGTCCACATGGTACTAATGATAATATTTTTTTTGTTCTTTTCATGTTAATAATGATAAATTTTCGGGGTATTACAATGTCCTTGTTCGTAGTCGCTTCGTTTTGGTGCTTTGTTTTTGGTCTGGTCTTCACCCCCTTAGCCATCTTAGTTTCTGCCTTAGGAAGCCTGAGTTTGCCACTACAACAGCCGCCAATGGTGGGATAAGAACCAACTTCCATTGCCTACCCATGAGTTGTACCGCTAGATTGCATCGCGCCCTTGGTTAAGAATTCTATGAGATTCTTGATCATTCTCTAAAAATCGCATGTTCAAGATGAAACAGTTTTCAAGCATTATTATGCCACTCTATCTACGATAATGACGACAATAACAAAAACAGTTTAGGTGTGGAATTGTGACGAGCCAAGTCCGAGTTTGCTAGGCTAGACCGCTCTATTGAGGCTTGGCATGCGAACTATTTTATGAGCTTAAAAGCCTGGGTCACTAGCTGGAAATGGGTATGAGCCGTGGCTAGCTTAAGCTAATGGGCCCTCGCGAGCCTTAATGAGCCCATACTTTATTATCCTACAAGACGATCAAAATCAAATGTAAATCTTGTATTGAAAACAAGAACTTGTATCTTAAGGCCTGTTCTTTTTGTGGGTAAAGTAGGTTGAGGTGGGTTGAGGTGGGTTGAATTTGGTATTTTTTTTAGGTGGGTTGAAATAGATTGAAATGGGTTGAAGTAGGATGAAGTTGATATATTTTTTATGTGGTGGGTTGAAGTGGTTAAAATAATATTAATGTGTGATAATTTATGAAGTTATCAAAATTTTGTGGAATTTTTGTTTATTCTTTTTATTTTTTATTTATTTTTATTTTTTTGATTTTTGAATTTTTGATTTTTGATTTTTGATTTTTGATTTTTTAATTTTTAATTTTTAATTTTTAATTTTTAAGTTTTAATTTTTAATTTTTTTAATTTTTTTAAATTTTTTTATTAGTATTTAGTATTTTTTATATATTTTATATTTTATATTTTTATTTATTTATTTATTTATTTATTATTTTTATTTTTATTTCTTATTTTTTTTATCTTTTTTAATATTTTTTAAATTTTTTTATTTTTTAATTTAGTATTTAGTATTTTTAATTTTTAATTTCTTGGAATTTTCTGTAGCTTTTGTTTGGTATAAAACTGAAAATATAAAAAAATAAAACACTAAAAAAAAAAAATACAAAAGTACCAAAATAAAAAAATAAAATTTAAAAATAAAAAATTTAAAATTTAAAATTTTAAAAATAAAAAATAAAAAAATTATATACAAAAATAAAAAATAAAATAAAAAAATAAAAAATAAAAAATAAAACAAAAAAATAAAATAAAATAAAAAATTAAAAAATAAAAAATTAAAAATTTAAAAATTAAAAATTAAATTTAAAAATAAAAAAAATTAAAAAATTAAAAAAAGAAAAAAAGAAAAAATTAAAAAAAAGAAAAAAGAAATAAAAATAAAAAATAAAAAATAAAAAATGAAAAAAATACAAAATACAAAATACAAAAATAAAAAATACAAAAATAAAAACACAAATAAAAATACAAAAAATTAAAAAAAACAAAAAAGCAAAAAATAAAAATACAAAAATACAAAAAAATACAAAAAATACAAACAAAATAAAAATACAAAATAACAAAAAAGCAATAAAAAAATTAAATAAAAAATAAAAATATTAAATATTAAAAATTCAAAATTAAAAATTTAAAAAATTTAAAACTAAAAAACTAAAAAAATAGAAAAATACAAAAATAAAACAATTCCAAAATACGATAATTTACAAAAAAGTAGTACAATGAACTTTTTGGTGCATGAATGATTAAATCTCACATGATACTTTACAAATTATTAAAATTATAAAGGGGTAGGTTGAAGTTGGTTGAAGTGGGTTGAAGTAAGTTGAGGTAGGTTAAAGTGGGTTGAAATTGGTATTTTTTTTTTCAAGTGGGTTGAAGTAGTTTGAAATAGGTTGAATGAGGTTGAGGTTGGTAAATTGCAATTGACCCACGAAAAGAACAGGCTCGTAGTTGAATAATGAAGTGACGTTGAAAGTTAATTTGGATAGCAGGAAATAAAAAAGCGAGAGAGGAATTATAGAATAGCGATGAGTCTGACATATGGTTGTGGTTTTCGAATTTGAGATAGACAAAATGGTGCTTGATTGAAGAAATACGTCCATAATTTTATTAATCAAATATAATTTAATTTTTGGATATTTATCATAAGTCAAACTTAATATATTTCATTTTGCTTCCCATAATGATCCCATGAACATGGCTATAAATATCGTACCACTCCATCTGGTACAGGATGGGATGCCTCGTTTCTAGTTATTTATGGTTTAAGGTGAGAGTTTGTTTGTTACATTCAACCGTAGTGGTGAGACTTATACCGTCCACAAAAACTTGTCGAGTGTAGTGCACAGAAGTTTCTATCTACTGTACGCACCTTTTGTCTCTTTAATGGTGTCAATAGGACCGATATTGAGTGACTAAGGGCATAGGACAATAGCCTTGAGCATGTGGGGTGCGGATCTCATGGATGCAATGACACTCGGCACCATGGGTAGAATGAGGCGTAGATGGAAGGTGATGATGGAGGAGAGAGAACGTGAAAGGGGGCGCTATTGCACTAACAATCTAAAGATGGCTAAGTGTTTGGTGGGCTTAGGGTTCACTGTTTATTATTATATATGGGAGATAATAGGAGGGTATATTATTTTTGAACTTGGGCTTCAGACTAAAAGAAAGTTAAATGGGGTTTATCTCTTTTTTTGGGGGGGGGGGGGGGACATTAAAATTCTAAAATGGGATATGAAGTCTTCAAGTGTGTTAATGAATTTTCTAGTTTTACCGTTCAATATGAAAGTTTCGGTACTAAATACAAGATGTATCGTTCCAATAAAAATCGGTACGAACGTCAGCACAATGTTGTATACTTTTGCTCATGAAGCCAGCACATCGAGCTTCCTTATACTCGACTCAACTTATTTATCACTACTTCTAAATCTTCAGTCAACTAGCTCACGGTTCCTTACAAGTTGACTTAACTCATTTTTTTTCTCAAACAATATATTTAAATATGACTCTCATTATCACATAATTGTAAGACATTCTGACAAAACTACTAATTATCAAAATTCAGACTATCATCAATATTTAATGATGAAGTCTAATAATTTGATTCCATCTCTTAACAATAGTCCATAATTTTGTTTGTTTGTACTTCTTGCATAGCTGTATGCCCTCCTTGCCTCATTGCCAACAAAGCCCACCTCATCACCCCCATAATTAAACAAATCACCCAAATTTAGAAACGTCAAAATAGCAAATTAGCAAATAGCAATCCAAGAGTTTTCTAGAATTACGCCAAAGCGTGCAATTCACTCCACACAGGACAAATCCCCCCCCAAAAACACATTCCTTTAACCTTGCCATCCCCTCCTCGTTCACATTCCCCGTCTCTCCACTCACGACCAATCCAATCTCTCTCGCTCTCTCTCGCTCTCCGATCCCGAACCCACCCGCCAAAAGGGACGACACCATGAGAGAGATCCTCCACATTCAAGGTGGGCAATGCGGGAACCAGATCGGAGCCAAGTTCTGGGAGGTGATATGCGACGAACATGGCATTGATCAGACCGGAAGGTACAGCGGAGACTCAGATCTACAGCTAGAACGCATCAATGTCTACTACAACGAGGCCAGCGGTGGAAGGTACGTCCCAAGGGCTGTTCTCATGGATCTCGAACCGGGTACCATGGACTCTATCCGGTCTGGCCCGTTTGGCCAGATCTTCCGACCCGATAACTTCGTATTTGGCCAATCTGGGGCCGGTAACAATTGGGCTAAGGGCCATTACACTGAGGGTGCCGAGCTCATTGATTCTGTTCTTGATGTTGTTCGCAAAGAGGCCGAGAATTGCGATTGCCTTCAGGGTATATTTCTTCTCTTTATGGGTTATTAGTTATTATTATTGATGATCTGTGCATTTTTATTGGTGGGTAGTTCTGGGATCATGTTACCGTTGTTTGATCTGTCGGGCAAATGAGGTTAAGTTATAGTTAAATAGGTTTTTGTTCTCGTTACTTGGTTTCCATGCATTTGTCATTTGAAGGGGTTTTGGAGCTGGACTGTTTGTGGGATCCTCTCAATATTTCTCATGGGTGTGATTTGGTTTTGGGAACGGCGAATTCTTAATTTTCTGGGGAATTTTGTTTTTTAATTGTGCACTTAACTTGAAGGGCTCTTGAATTTGGCTCATTTCCCTGTTCTAAGTCTAGTGATGAAATTAAATTGAATTTGGTCCTGGAAAGTAGTGTGATCTAGATGTGCCTCACCGTTGATCTGCTTATGAGCTGCATGGACATTGTGATGACTGGATATCTTGTTTACAATTTGATTATTTTTGGGTTGTCTACGAGGGTTGTTACTTGTTAGTTTGGAGATCGCGTGGGTTGGTATTTGTGAATACATTTGGAGAGGCACTTGATGTTCCTGTTTAATTGCCTGAGCCTTAAAATTGCTTTATTTCTTTATTACTTTGCTATCCAACGATGTGGTGGAAGATACTCAATTGTGACTATTTTATCATTTGAATATATGTGGAATTTTCTTCTTTTCGTGCAAAAGTCCTTGAAATGTCATTTTTAATTCATGGTTTTTCTTCCTTCTCATGGCTGTTTGATTTATGTGTTTTACCTGTGATTCTTGGTCTTCGATCTGTTGGATGTTGTTTTAACTTTTCATCAAGTTTGATTTGAAATGGTGATCTGATGATCTAGTTGCTATAGCTAGGTTCTCTTCGCAATAAACTCCTTTTCTATTCTTATTTTCTTTGTGTATGGTTGGGCAATCAATTATATGATATTTTCTTTTTCTTTTTCCAGCTGAGATTTGTTTGCGTTGACGAACCTCGTGCCTTTTCTGTTTCCCCTGTCTTCTCTGCTTTTATTATTTCTTGATTCAGAATAAAGTATGGAGATACTTAGTGCATCTTTTCTTTTGCAAAGCTTTTTCTGAGATTTTCAATTTAGAATAAGTAGTCTGCTCACCTAGGTGGAATTATTTGTTACAGGATTCCAGGTGTGTCACTCTCTTGGTGGAGGCACTGGCTCTGGTATGGGTACGCTTCTTATTTCCAAGATAAGAGAGGAGTACCCTGACCGGATGATGTTGACGTTCTCAGTCTTCCCTTCCCCGAAGGTGTCTGACACCGTTGTTGAGCCCTACAATGCCACCCTCTCGGTGCATCAGCTAGTTGAAAATGCTGACGAATGTATGGTTCTTGATAATGAGGCTCTCTACGACATTTGCTTTCGCACTCTCAAGCTTGCCACTCCAACTTGTAAGTGTCATTTACCTCTTCATTGCTCGTATCATTGTTGATTTAGTCGAAGCATTTAGGTAGTCTGTCTTAGCTCTAACGGCCTACAGCTGGACGCAGTTTAATGATGATCTTCATCTTTATTAGATATATTAAGTTTGTTGTCTCTAATAATTGGGGCGGGGGGGGGGGATCTTATTATTGGGTAGCTCTGGATCAGATTGGTCTTTTTGTAACACCACTGGGCCAGTGAAGAATGAATAGAGGTTGGGAAAACAAAACATAAAAATTAACACACTTAAGACTTGCAAGTATCTCGGATAATCTCATTGATGGTTTACTGGGGATGCTGTATACACATGCTAATGTTATGGTGGATAAGCAATTCAATGAAAGGTTTTATCGATTCAAGCAACGTCATCTTGGCTCTTAATTTCACGCTCCCATACATATGTCAGATGCTTAGACATGGGTGTGATGCTCAGACACTAGAAATTATCCTAAAAGCTCTAAATTCCTTCAAAAAAACCATATCCAACACATAGACGCATGTCTATGCTGGACATTCTGTAGCCAAACCTAGGTTAATAGGACACCAGTGCCCCCCCCCCCCAAAAGATTTTATGAGGAAACTAGTAAAAAGGTTCATGTATTTTGTTCCATCTTTGGACCGGATCTAATTTGTAATCTGTAACATCTACCTGCAGTTGGCGATCTTAATCACCTTATCTCTGCAACCATGAGTGGTGTTACTTGCTGCCTTAGGTTCCCCGGTCAGCTGAACTCCGATCTGAGGAAACTAGCCGTGAACCTCATTCCATTCCCTCGTCTCCACTTCTTTATGGTTGGGTTTGCCCCCTTGACATCGAGGGGCTCCCAGCAATACCGAGCCTTGACAGTCCCCGAGCTGACCCAGCAGATGTGGGATGCCAAGAACATGATGTGCGCTGCTGATCCACGCCACGGTCGCTACTTGACTGCCTCAGCCATGTTCCGTGGGAAGATGAGTACCAAGGAGGTTGATGAACAGATGATCAACGTTCAGAACAAGAACTCCTCCTACTTTGTGGAATGGATTCCCAACAATGTTAAGTCTAGTGTTTGCGACATTCCTCCCAAGGGCTTGAAAATGGCATCCACCTTTATTGGAAACTCTACTTCAATTCAGGAGATGTTTAGGCGTGTTAGTGAGCAGTTCACCGCTATGTTTAGGAGAAAGGCTTTCTTGCACTGGTACACCGGTGAAGGCATGGATGAAATGGAGTTCACCGAGGCTGAGAGCAACATGAACGACCTAGTGGCAGAGTACCAACAATATCAGGATGCCACTGCTGACGAAGAGGAGTTTGAGGAGGAGGAGCAAGAGGATGCTGCTTAAAATTCCTTTTTGATTCTGTGTGAGTGAGGGGTTTGGGTTTTCTTCTTGTCCATGATTTGATTTTAGATTGGGAGCGAGGGTGTATATTGAGTTGGATTGTGTGTGGGGGCTTTATATTAGATGGGTTGCTTGGTCACTGCTTTGTTGTCTTTCTATATGATTGTAAGTTTGATTGGTGGGTCATTCTTGTGAATCACTCTGTAAGTTAAGGCTTGTTTATCCGTAAAGTTTGAGATGGCTAAAGCCACAACCAAGGTTGCACAGTTGATTTTGAGCTCTTTTCTTTTTGTATGTTTATTTGCTGGAATTCCCCTTGTTTCAGTCAAGTTGAGGGTTTTTTTTTTTTTTTTTAAATCTTAATTAGTGAGGTGAATTTTAATTTTTTAAACCTAAAATGTGACTCGTGATGAAGGAGAATGTCTAATGTGTTGCCTTCAACAAGTGGGGTTAGATAACAAATGGGGCTTGATAATAAATGGATTGAGATTTGAGAGTATCAAAGAATGCATTTGTACGGTTTCATTTTTAAACCTAGCATGTGGCTTCTGATGAAGGATAGTATGTAATGTATTGCCTTAGACAAGTGGGGTTTGGTAATAAATGGGGCTTGACAATAAATGGATTGATAGGATCAAAGAATGCATTTGTACGGTTTCATGCGTGATTATAGTTAGAACTAGAAAAGTTTGATCCAACATAATATCCTGATACGAATTCGAGCCGAATTTACAGAGAGAAATATGGACCCAACTCAATTCAAACCGATTTCGACTCAAAGTCAACACGATTTGACCGTTTAGTGTGAAAATTGTTCTTTTTTCAATTTTGAGCAAATCTAAACTATTTTCAAAACTGCCATAAAACTAACCCGTTCATTAAATGGGTCGATTCAACCTGACTCATTTCCTAACTCTAATTATAGTAGATCACAACAAACAATAAAACACGACAGTAATTTAGACCCATCAAGGATTTCCATTCAGTTGATCTCCTTTCCCCATACCTATTTATCACATGGGAGCTTTAGACCCACCAAGACTCTTCTTTTATTTTCACTTTTTTTTAACCGATACATGATTTTTGACACAAAAAAAGATTTGGAATCCAATACCTCCAACACATTGGGTTGCATTGTAAATGCATTGAGTGGATCAATAATGCATTAGTACAATTTCACATTTGATCATAGTAAACAATGAAAAATTTGTGTATTTCAAATCCACCAAGGAGATTTGTTAAAGTGATCTCCATTCCATATACATATTTATCATGTGTATGGATGTTCTTGCACAAAGATTGAAAGAACAAACTGTGGACCAAATTTGGAATTGGAGTATTAACATGGCAACTCAATTGAAACGTTTCTTGTCTATTATTTGCTAATAACAGTTCACTTCTATGTAAAACTACCTCTTAGGCTTGTCATAATTTGAAAGATACACTGATAGCTTTAGCCAACATTTGGGCTAGCCAATTAATTTTCATAAGTTGAGTGTGGTACTTCCTAATAGCATTAAATTCGGATCAAATCTTACTATAGTGGTCATCTGATCTAATCGATATTGGAGACTTTACATTCTCTACATCTTACAAAGTTATCTAATCTTTAGATGGTGATCCTTACCCTTAGAAGTATCTGGAAAAGTCGAAATGGGCAGTATGTTTTACATAAATACTATCTTCTATACAAGCTGTTATGTGTTAAACGCAATTGCGAGGGCAAAGTGAGCAATATTTATTCAAAACTCATATCACCACTATTATTTTTCATCTTTTATTCACTTCAGCTACAATTATCTCAAGGCCCTGTAAGGACCAATGACCTGGGGGAACTTATCCCAAGTCACCGTCTCCCACGAATGGTCGGACTTATTTTCTAGTTATATATTTTTTTTTATGTCAAAACTGGTTATTAGTATTTTTTTTCTCTTTTTCTCTCAAAATTCTAAATATTGTAGATCACTGAACTGGATCAAGAAATTAGGCCAAAATTAGGTCCAATTACCTGATCTGGTTCCCGGCAGTATTGATTGCCTGATCCAAAATCTGGACAACCATTCTGATCTAGGAACCTGATAGGATTCCTGGGCCAGTACTGGGTCCACATCTTGATCTAGACAGTAAAACTGTCTTGGATCGAAAATCTTTTTGCCGAAAATAAAATAGAAATAAATAAATAAATAAAAGGATGAAGGTGATAAAATTAATTAATAGAGTCGCCAGTAAATTCTAAGAAAAAACTTACAAACTAAGATTACTTTTCGAAGCGAATCATAAACCGATAGGAACAACCGAATGGACACCAAAATGAACAAGTGATTTGCATCAAAAAAGTTTTCGAAAGACTCCCAAGTAATCCTTAATATGGGGACTATTTTCACTCCATAGGCTCAAACCGATGGTCCAGTTTCCGGGACATGGTACGGTGATACGATGAGGTTCATCACATTACCGCTCATCACCACTAACGACCTCTACCATTCAATATGGGAAATCAAATTTGAATGACACTGTTACATAGTCATGTAGCAGATCAGTATGAATCATGTTGAATAATGTAAAGGTCCAAGTTTACTCCAAATTAAAGTAAACAATTACAGCGAGCGGGAAACTGCCTAAAGATTACATCTTTGGCAATTTGAAATACCAAAACCAAAAAAAGAGAAGTAAGAGGATGGCAGGGAGATGTAAATTATGTCCTCAAGATAACCTGCCTAATTTACATGGAAACCCATCAAAGTGATGCCTTTTGAATGATCGAACTGATTACTCCTTCTCAAAGCTCTCAATATGTCACTTGAGATTTTGCCTCCAATTTCTAAAATTATTCTACCAGTACCAGGTATATCCCACTATTTTTTTCTCCATTCTCACACAATGCTAGTTTCTGGAATCTAGCTGATGCCAATTTTTCTATGCCTAACTGATGCTTTTAACCTCAGGGGCAACCCCCCCTTTTTACAGTTGTTGTGGGGATAGTTTGAATCAGACCCCGCGAAAGCGGGACCAATACTGGGAGTTTGTTGTTATTGTGGGGATAGTTTGAATCAGTTTAGATAAAGGAGACATATTCCCATTCTCATCAAGCCTAATCTAAAGAGGTAAGTTAATCAGGACGGGAATCTGATAAATTGGACGCGGTGAACTAATCAAACTAGTGTTAGGCTAATGAGCTAATCCCACTTAAACAGACCCTTACTCAAAATGCGGAAAAAACAGAGGAAACACATCAGGTTCCCTCCTTGGTGAACCGGCCGGTTTCCGTTCTTAAGACAGGCCTAATGGGCCAGTTTCCACACACCTTCTATTGCTTTTATTAGACTTATTCAGACTCTATTTTTAAAAACCACTTTGGAGGGTCCCCAAATACATAAGTTGGTGTATTATTTTCATAATTGTGCGATTAAAATAAAAACGTCATTTTCAAGCGTCTACAGACCCTTACTTTGTTGGGTGGAGGATGTCACAAGGAGGATTTATCAAATTCAGTTTTGATGGATTCAAATCTTCAGCAGAAAAAGTAACAAGATTCATTAATGGGAGTAGGACAGAGCAGTCAATTATGGCCGAGGTATGACAGCATATGCATCGAGCATGCTTCCATTTTATAGTTGAGCCAAGAGCAATGCGAGAGAGCATAAATGCATAATACAATAAAAGATCGTATTAAGACAATGTTGGATGTAGGGTTCATTCATGTTCATGGCAAATACAAACGTTGACACAAGATTGTAGTAATTTCTGATTGGATTCTCACAGCTCAACTGCTCAAAGCCATCCCTTTGCAGGCATTCCATCTTGAAATGTTCTCTCAACACATAGTATCAATACAAACGCAATTGCCAGATCCTCCAAGCCCCTTCTCCTTATCCTTCTTTTTTTCGATACTTACGTCATCTAGAAATCCGGAAACAGATAGATCATAAGGTACAAATTTTGCATCCTTTCCCTGTTTTCGCAGGTTGGCGGGTGAAAACACAAGACGAGTACCACCAATCAAGACGAACGCAATACTGAGAGTGAATTATACTCAATCAAAGATTCAAAATGACACAAGAATGAACTACCAATCATGGCATATACTCCACATCGAAAGGTAACACATTAACAAAGGAATCCATCCAGCATGAAGCCTCCAACCTCCATCCAATACACACAATCAGGGCTAATCTAAAATCATCGAGCACGATGAGAAAACACAAAGCACTCACACACACAGAATAAAAGAAAAAAAAAATTAAGGGCAGAATATAGAAGTGCCCGACTTATTGCTGGTAGTCCTCTTCCTCCCCTTCGTACTCCTCTTCTTCAGCAGTGGCATCTTGATACTGTTGGTACTCTGTGACAAGGTCATTCATGTTGCTCTCAGCCTCTGTGAACTCCATCTCATCCATACCTTCACCGGTGTACCAGTGCAAGAAAGCCTTTCTTCTAAACATGGCGGTGAACTGCTCGCTGACCCTCCTAAACATCTCTTGAATGGAGGTGGAGTTGCCGACGAAGGTGGATGACATCTTCAAGCCCTTTGGAGGGATATCACAGACGCTGGACTTAACATTGTTGGGGATCCATTCGACAAAGTACGAGGAGTTCTTGTTCTGGACATTAATCATCTGCTCGTCAACCTCCTTGGTACTCATCTTGCCACGGAACATCGCTGAGGCAGTCAGGTAGCGGCCGTGACGAGGGTCAGCGGCACACATCATGTTCTTGGCATCCCACATCTGTTGGGTCAACTCAGGCACAGTCAAGGCCCGGTATTGTTGGGAACCCCTCGATGTCAAGGGAGCAAACCCAACCATGAAGAAGTGGAGACGAGGGAATGGAATAAGGTTCACGGCTAGTTTCCTGAGATCAGAGTTCAGCTGACCAGGGAACCGAAGGCAGCAAGTAACACCACTCATGGTGGCAGAGATAAGGTGATTAAGATCGCCAACTGCAGACAAACATTAAAGAATTACATATCAGATCAGGCTCCAAAAATGGAAGGGAATATGCATCTTCTTACAATTTGATACCTTTCCATACTATCTAAAGACTACGGAGAAAAAGAAAGAAAAACACTTGCATCCTTTGTAACTTTCAAGGAATTTCAGGGTCTCTACGTAGTCTAGAGTGTCCAAGGGTCATACCCATGTCCAAGTGTAAAGGCTGAAGTGTGTATAGGAATGTCGTGGAGGGTCCAGGTTAAAAACTTGCATCAATAAAGCCATTCGGAATTCAATCAATTGTTCATTCGTCATAATGTGAGAGTTCAGCATGCATACTGCTCCCGCATGAATTAAATTGTCAATAAAGGTCCCCTACAATTCAAGCACGTACTTAGTCTTGCTACTTAGGTTTTGCTTTCCCTGCCTTCTATTGTTTCTAACCAGTACCTATATGATCCAGAACTGACAAACTCAGTAAAAATGACCACCCATGTAACTGGAAGACAAAAAACTTTAATGGATCTAATTTGGCCTTGGAATGGACATTTTCATATCCTCTAGAAGTGTTCAGAATAAGATTACATTGTTACACTGGATCCAGCCATATTTAACCTATGACAGCTGAGAAAGACATACCAATTGCCAACATGCTTGATGCTAAATCAACAATGATACCAGCAAGAGGGAATGAAAAATGACACTTACAAGTGGGAGTTGCGAGCTTGAGAGTGCGAAAGCAAATGTCATAGAGGGCCTCATTATCAAGAACCATACATTCATCAGCATTTTCAACTAGCTGGTGAACCGAAAGAGTGGCATTGTAAGGCTCAACAACTGTGTCAGACACCTTGGGAGAGGGGAAGACAGAGAATGTCAACATCATTCGATCTGGATACTCCTCTCTTATCTTGGAGATAAGAAGTGTACCCATACCAGAACCAGTGCCCCCACCAAGGGAGTGGCACACCTGGAATCCTGGAAAAAATTGAATTTTGTGAGAAAAATAGTCAATTTTAAATTGGAAGAGCTTCCCAATGAAGGGCAAAGATGCAATAAACATCTACTGACCTCATCCCAAAACAATAGATAATATCATCAGGAAAAGTGAGAAAGAAATAGGCACACAATCGGCTGAAGCCAAAAGATCTCGGCCATAGACAAATAAAAATACGAGATAATTGATAAAACTATGATTACACAAAACAGATAACAACGCCGCAGAAGGAATTGTGATGCACCCCCCCCCCCGGCGCACAACCAGAACCGTAGATCACTATTCAAACTTCATGAAAATTGAAGAACAATTTCAACTGATTTAAAACCCTAGAACTCTACAATCTACCAGAGAGATTAAATAGCAATGAGGACAAAGAGTGACCATGAAGTAGATATAGATTTTCAGAGGATTAGTTGGTGCAAACGTAAGACATTCCCAGTTTTTCAGAAGATAAAAGTACTCAACATATTGATTAAGAGCAAAGCACCAAAAGATCCCATACTTTCAAGGCTCAAAAAATTAGACAAAAACATCAAGCGCCTTTTCAAAATGTAAGCAAAAGTTCCAGTCCACGACATCCTTACAACCAACAACTCTTAAAGACAATTTAAAAAATATCATGATAGACAACTTTTCTCTCGTCATATAGTTCGTCAACAGCAGAATCACATTCAGGGAACAGAAGAACTGCATTCCATTTTCATATTCAGTCACTCAAGATGCAACATGGGGGGGGGGGGGGGGGGGAAAAAATCAAAGGAACAAAACACAACAGGCAACATGGTCACTGGAAAATTTATCCCCAAAAACCAAATCACAAACCACAACAAATATGAAAATGCATGGAAACTCTTCAAATGAAACATGCACGGAAACCAAGTAACGAGAACAACACCCCATTTAAGTATAGCTTAAAGTCATTTTCCCAGCAGATAAAACAACTATGACGACAATCCTAGAAATGACCAGCAACAAAAATACAAATATCATCAATGATAACGACCAAGAACCCATGAGTCCCGCCAAATCAAAACCTCATTTTCGCGGCAAATCAAACGAACCCAGAGAAACCCAACAACAAAAATGCACATAATAATCAATAACAACCACCAAGAACCCATAACATTAACCAAATTAAAACCTCATTCTAGAATAGGACAACTCATTTTTTGCAGCAAATCTCAGAAATACACACCAATGAAAATGCACAGATCATCAATAACAATGACCAAAAACCCAAAACACCAACCAAAAAGCAAGAAAAAAAACAAAAACAAAAACAAAAACGAAGAAATATACCTTGAAGGCAGTCACAATTCTCGGCCTCCTTGCGAACAACATCAAGAACAGAATCAATGAGCTCGGCACCCTCCGTGTAATGGCCTTTAGCCCAGTTGTTCCCCGCCCCAGATTGACCAAACACGAAGTTATCGGGTCGGAAGATCTGGCCAAACGGGCCGGATCGAATAGAGTCCATGGTACCCGGTTCAAGATCCATGAGAACAGCCCTTGGGACGTACCTTCCACCGCTGGCCTCGTTGTAGTATACATTAATGCGTTCGAGCTGTAGATCTGAATCTCCGCTGTACCTTCCGGTCTGATCAATGCCATGTTCGTCGCAAATCACCTCCCAGAACTTGGCTCCTATCTGATTCCCACATTGCCCGCCTTGAATGTGGAGGATTTCTCTCATTTTGGGGTTCTTCCAATTCAGAATTTTTCTGGGTTTGATGGTGGTGAGGATTCAAACAAAAGGGGTGATGAGGAGTTTAAAAAAAGGTGGGTTTTTTGGGGGGGCGGGGGGGTAGAGTGAGGTGTACACTAGGTCTAATTCTAGAAAACTCTTCTCTGTGGATTGGATTGGATTGGATTTGGATTGTTGATTGTAATTGTCTAATTGGGGTGTGGTTTGTTTAACGTAACTAGTTGTTGAGGTTTTGGAGAGAGAATTTGAGGGAGGGA
>JACYFF010002017.1:64386299-64397405 GCA_017589665.1 Selenicereus undatus
TATATATATATATATATATATATATATATATATATATTACAATATAAGTCCAATTCAGGAGGATTTTTTGGTCATCAAATGAAAACCAAAGTACGACTCTTAAAATTGAACTATAACACCAATCAAATGTTTAATCTCTTGTCCACACCACCTCATAATATCGACTTGAAAGACCAAATACCTAATTTCTTGCTACAACTTTAAAAAAAAAACTACGACAATCTTTAGCATGAAAAGAAATTATGTATAATAAATAAAAAACTAAATAAATATGCATTGATCTAAATACCCATACGATGAAAATAAAAAACATGCAGAACATGACATATAAAAAGAGAATCGTCGAAGAGGAGTTGGCCGGGTGGCCAACACTCCACAAGTCCTTCCCCCCCCCCCCCCACCTGGATTCAAACTTGGGGGGCACAATTCTGCCTTTGTACAATTGTGTGTGGGAGGTTTGTGGGCATGAGATTTAGTCTGGCTTTGACATTCCCCTTCTTCTGGCCCATTTAAGTCCACTGGATACTCCTGAGATAGGGGTCAGTGGGTTGGGTCCGCTTATCCTTGTAATATATATATATATATATAAAGAGAGAATTAAGGTCCATTGAGATAAAATGAGAAGAACACATTAATATAGGCCAACCAACCAAGTTAAATCAATTAGAAAATATTCCAAACACCTTTGCAATCAAAAAATTAAATCAAGCCCCGTGTCTGCAGTTTACAGTTTTTGTAATTCATTTGAAATTGATTAAGCTGACTAATCCTCATTAGTGAATGCCCTATCAATATTGTTCGTTAAACCACATATATATGATACCAAAGAATCAATTAACTTCACTCAAAAATCAAAGAGTCATCCTTCCCAAAATCATAGTTTTACAACTAGATCGATGGCCATAGAATTTTGTATTCTTAGTTAACAATTTGATGCCTCTAGCCATCATCAACGGAAGATTCATTTATTTTGTCTTTCTTTTGTTGAAGAAATATTTTTAATGGACTAACAAATATTAGGTTTTATATCACAATCGAGTCTAAACATGAGGTTTCATAGTTAATCACTATTTATTTTCTCGTTGCACCTTAATTGTCAATGTTTTGTAGACTAACTCCCCGACGCCCCAACCTTCTTTAATGCTCATAATATTTTTAGAAGAAAAAACAAAAGTCATGTATCCAATTCGTTGGGTTGATTTAAAACATGAGACTTTAAGATCGGAGAAGAACCAACTTGTATTTTATGCACATGTTGATATTACCAAGTTTTAAGGTCATGTACTTATGCTCTTCTAACGATGTCTTACTGTCTGTTTGTATACATACAATATTACCTTTTTATTGGAAAAATACTTGAATGTAATTGAATACATGTACATATACATAAAATTAAATGTCGGGCTAACGCTCTATTATTTTCAAAAAAATTCCTAAATAAGTTTATTTCAGCTCAGTAAAACTAATTGAGACTTCAACCACATACAACAAGCTCAATTTTATTAATCACCAAGTATAAGTTCAACTCAATTTAGTTAAACAAATATAAATTTTACTTAGTAAAATAAATTCAGTTCAAATATATTCAATTAAAATAAGTTAAAAAAACATTGATATGATACATGGTTACATTAAAAAAAAAAAAAAAAACAGAAAAGTAATTTGATTTGCTGGGGTCTATGACATTCAAGTGTCTTAAATTGAGGTAGCAGCCTTGTCTTGCTTCTTTAGCAGATGGCAACAGATAAGATGTAGACAACACTTTTCTCATTGACCAATTAACACGGACTAATTCCCTTAATTCAACGTGCAATAACAAATGGATTTGCTCCTAAAATCCTTAATAATTTGAGTAAAATTCCCATCTCTTACCCAAAAGCCCTACGGGCAAAAACATAAACCCATGCATCAGAAGTTCAGAACCAATCACTCACAAGTATGTCAATCATCTCATCTGATGAAAATGCAAACTGGGAAAAATCAAGGGGTGGGAGCACCATATAAATTACTATATACATTTTTTTTAAATTAAAAAATGATGGATAAATAAATGATAATAATAATAATAATAATAATCAGCTGGAAGAAGGTCCACCACCCTGATTCTTCTGTGAATTAGCCCAATGGAGAATGGAGTTAGCAAGGTTGTTAATGGCATCAGTCAATGCATTTAATCCTTGTCTATGCATCTCTGTCCTTGATTCCTGTAGTCTTAGGCTAGTTTGATGCAAATTCACAATCTCCCTATGCCTTCTCTCTTCTCTTTCTTCACTTGCTTGGATTGCCTCCGCTATCATTGTTGCACTCCTACTGATCGCGTTTCCTACTTCTTGAAGATGGTCCACTGTTGATGTTGATGATGACGGTCCTCCTACAATTGGAGTCGTCGTCGGTGGTGGTGGAGGTGTTGGTGTTGCTGAAGCTATTCTACCTTCTCCTTCTCGACTCTTCCTCCTCTTCGCTGGCGATTCAGGATGTGAATGCTCACTTTCGGAATCTGAACTAGACGTTAATTCATCAAAGTAGATATTAGTATGATCGACAATATATTTATTTATTGAAAAGTCGGAACATGTATGTTAGCCTTATTGTAGATGAGTATATTTGGATTTCCAATCAATTTTAGAAACAATATTCCCCAATTCAACATATAAATGAAAGATGATTAGTTCAATTTACTAAATTGAGAAATGAATTAAATTTACTAAATTCTCTACGGAAAGATATTTGATGATTGTCTACAACTTGAGATATGAAGTAAATGTCAATTCAACATAAATATCACTATCCAAGAAGTGTATATTAAATTGGTCAAAAAAGTCATTATCAAACAATTGACTATTTATTTGCTTTTTTCAACTCAAGATTCCTAAACGCGGTCGGATTATGCCTACATTATGGACAGCCAAAATGCAACTATTAGAGGAATTAATTTAGAAGAGCGCGCCTAATTAATACCTAACGATGTTGGCGACGGCTGTGCCTGTTGCTGTACTTGTACATGTTGGTGGGAGTAATACGACAAGGGCGGCGGAGGCAGCGGCGGACGTGACGGAGGCAGCGGAAGTATCGGCGGTGGAGGTAATAACGCCATCGGCCGTATTTCAACAACAGGAGGCGGCGGCGGCGGCAAAAGTTGAACAGCAGCAGCAGTAGTAGTAGGAGTAGAAGTAGTACCGGGCTTCTCAACGACGTCGTACAAGGCCTGGTAGATTTGAGGCAGCATGTTGGTGGGCAATCCTTTCTCTTTCCTCTCAACTCTATCCATCTCCCAATATGATTTATTATTGTTACGATCCTCATTTAGATTGCGCTGGTACTCCCTGACCTTCTTGTAGTCTCTCATGAGATTATCCCACTTGTCGTTGCACTGATTCTGGCTCCTTTGACACCCTCTCCTCCAACAATACTCTTCAACCCACTTCCACCTCAACGGTTGTTGGTGTTGCTGCTGCTGCTGTTGTTGTTGTTGAGGAGGTTGTGGATGTTGTTGCTGCTGCTGCTGCTGTTGTTGTCGCGATGATCGGCTCACTTTACGCCGCTCATCATCCATCCTTTTTGCTTCGATCAAGATCATTGTTTCTTGGACGGTCCAATTTCCCTTTCTGTAGTCCCTCATCATCTCTCCTGCTCCTCCTCCTCCTTCCTTCTCTTGGGCTGCCATTGTAAGGAGGAGGGGTTGGAGAGAGAGAGAGAGAGAGAGGAATGGAGGATGGAGGATGCAGCAGATGAAGGCAGAGATGGGGTCCTCAAATTTGTGTCCTATTATTCAATCTCTCTCTACTTTGGATGTCCTTTTGGGGGGTCATTGATGGGGATGTGTGGGGGGGTCCGGATAGTTCAAAGGGCATTCAAATCCCAGTCAAAGCTTCTCAGGCCAAATGACAAAACAAACACTCCTACCCCCTGTACTACTAAAAAGAGTGAAGTGCAGATTTCCACTTCAATTCACCCACCCAAAAAAAAAGAGAATGAAAATCAAATGCCATTCAAAGTAAAGGAGGTTACATGTGTGTTTATTTGAGAGAAAGATAAGTGGGATAGAGTAAGAGATGGGCGGCACGGACCTTGATTTGAAGTATTGATGATAGTTTATTACGTCCTTAAAATCATCAATGAATCTACTAAAGTTAAAAGGTAGGATCTAAATCTACTGATTTAAGCCACTGCTCCCTAAAAGTACGAATGAGAGAGAGAGAGAGAGAAAATGTTTAATGATAATTTTTATAAAGTTTTTGTTAAATTTTATATAAAAGTTTAAATTATTGATTATAAAATTTAGAGTTAATTAAGATTGTAAAAATAAAGTCCAAATAATGTATAGATTTCTGAATATAAAGTGTCCATATTTAATTAACGATTTAAGTGAAAATTTATGCTTTTTTTTATAACTATTATGTGTTTTTGTTAAAAAAAAATCAAACTTCTCTGTTATCAAATTATCTTTCTTTCATAGATTACTTTTTAAAATTAAGCACCCGTGCAGAAGTACGGATACAAACTAGTGAAAATCAAATGAAGGTTTTAACTTAGGATTAATTACTAATTGATGAAGTAACTTATTAGATTATATACGTATTTAAGATCTCCTTATTTGTCAAATATATTTTTTAATACACCTCTTATGTGTGGGCTATTGTACACAATTAATCAAATGGGGTCCATGGGGATGGTAGAAATGAAAAATACGCAAGCTCAAGTGATATTTCAACCGAGACTCATAAACAACTAGAATTATTCCCCTTTCAATGTTAGGGTTGAGTTAAACAATATGTCAATCGCTAGATTTACAAATACTTAATCAACAATGTTTTTTAAATTTTATTGTACAAGTTATTTTATTATAGTTGAATAATTTTTTGTATCTATTATTATTTTTTAGGTTTATGCATGTGTCAATTCCATATGTAAGTAAATGTCCATTAATGACATATCTAATTAATAATTGATTAGAGAGAGATGAAAGATCTAATGAAATGCATAAAAAAAAAAGAATTAAAAATTTACTCGATCCTAGATAACTCGAATTGAATTCACCCAAAAAGTGAGGGTCTTGGACAAGATTTTGTGACCCGGATGAGTTTGGGTCAAACTCCATAGAGTTACAGTGGACCCCTTTGGGTTAGGTTGATTTTTTAATGTATGTGTTTTTGTGCAAAAATTCTATTTATCCAATGCATATATTGATTTTTTGTCTTTTAATGAGTATTTGTAGCTGTTAAAATCTAAGTTAAAGAGAGCAAAATTTATATATTTCCATCTTCTTTTAAAATTTTCACATATTTTTCCTTATCTTTATAACTATATCTGAAATTGAGTAACTTTACATATTTTTGTTAAGTATCATAACTTTATTGGTTAGTATATTAACTACTACTTAAATTTATTTTGTGTGTTTAAGTAGGCACACAATTCTTTTTTGAAGGGGAGCCTTAGAGTAGTGGCAAGATTGTCTCCATGTGACCAAAAGGTCATGGATTCGAACCTTGGAATCAGCCACTGACAAAGCCAGGTTAGGTTGTCTACAATTCACCCCTTGGGATGGAGCCCTTCCTCCCATCCTGCGTGAACGCGGGATGCTTGTGCACCGGGCTGTCATTTTATATACTCCACAATACCTTTCATCTTCTTCTTGATCAATTAATTGAAAATGTTGTTGAAATAACACATGCGTAAACCTAAAAAATTCAATAGATCGATATAAAGATTATTTAACTAATAAAATAAATCTAATTATAAACAACGAAAACAATATTATTGATGAATTAGTTATAATTTTTGACATTAGCATACCATTTAACTCAATTCTTACATCGTAAGGAGAATAGTTCTAGTTCATTACTATATTCCACAGCTACAAGATCTTCCTTATGGTACATTATCACTAATATTTTTCTTTTGGCCATTTTCCTACGACAAATTACCTTTTTTATCATTTAATAAAATCACTATGCCACTGTGTAAACTAGTATACTTGGGCAAAACATGTGTTTTACGTGGTGAACATCTCTTCTGAATGAATAATATGAACATCATCAAGTACATTCTATACGAATTTTGGTTATATGTATTTGCAATTTTCTTTTCTTTTTTTAATTTTCTTATTGAGGAAATATAATCTAAAAACTCATCAATGAGTCTTAGGCCCCGTTCTCTTCGACTTATTTTTTGAAGAATGTGTTCAAATAAGTTCAGTTCATAATAAATTCAACAAATAAGTTCAGCCAATAAGTTCAGAATAAGTCGAAGAGAACATGACCTTTGGTTAGAAGATTGGCATTGGAAAAGAGCTTAAAAATTAAAATTAGAAGTTTCAGAACCAAATTCTTTTTCATTTTTTCAAAAAAAAATATCGATTCTTATAGTATTTGCATGAGAAAAAAATCAATAAACAAACGCTTCTAATTAATATGTTGGGTCTGACCCGACCTCGAAACTTTAATGTTAGGGTCTATCATTTTCAAGCCCGAACCCAAAACTTTAGGATTGGATTAGGGTCTACTATTTTCAAAGTCGAATCCAAAATAACCCGACCTATATTTAATCCGCCCGCTCGATTTAACTGGTTTACATGCATACTAAAAAATAAAATGAACTAAATATAAGTAACATCCTACCAATAAAATTAAAACCGTTAACAAAAATATGTGAAATTACTCAATTTCAAATATTGTTATATAAAAAATTAATTAAAAAAGTTACTACATAATACACGTATTTAAGACATGTTAATTTTTCTATATGAAATAATGTCACTATCACAGATTCAACCCGTTCTAATGTCAAGTCTGATGAGTACTTTTTTAATCCAGCCTTTTGGGTCGTGCATGAAAAAAGTAAAAAAGTTTGATGAAGAAGAAGACAAGCAGATGGTGGTGGTGGTGCTGTTGCCATTCTTTGAGTCTGCCAATAATAAAATGACCCTATCACTGCTCATCCGCACTTGGAAGAATGGTGTTTTGCTCATCTACCTTGAAGAAAAGCCAATTATAATCACCCTAAAAAAATATGTTTTATCAATACAGTTTAGTTCAAATAATTTAACACTTATTTCTTTTAAGTAAAATTTCGGGTTTGAGTTTTGTGAATGAAAAAAAAATTGTGATGGAAGAACTCTACCTCTTATTGAGTCAATAGTAGCTCGACTCCAATAAAATAAAGAATCTAAGACCAAAAAAAAAAATGTTTTGACCAAAAGCTTAAGCCAGAAAATGGTTTTGCAAGTTTTATAATATTTTAGGTTTTACGGCGTCTTTAAAAAAAATTTACAAATCACTATAGATTTCGAAAAACTTTATTAATCTCTAATACAGTATATTTTAATGAATTTTTACCTTATTTTATTATTTTTAAATAAAAGGAGGTACAATGGTCGATATAGATGGTATCTAAATACATGTCTTTGGTAGCAACTTACAGAAACACTACCAATTGAACTAACTGACATCTATGTTTATTATATCTTTTAAATATGTATCTTTAATTTTTTTGTATGACTCTCAGATTTTGTAATCTTTCATCATGTTTTTCAATAAATTAGTAAAATAAAACAAAAACGAAATAATTTTTTTTGTGACAAACTAAACAGGCCCCTTGTTATAGGAAATGCAAACGATGAAGGTTTAATTCGTAGTGGGCTGTCAATTCCTTTTTTTCCCCTTTATGTGATATGAAATTAATTTATCATGTATTATAAAAAGGAGAAAGAAAAATGATAATTGCGTTGTTACAAGACACTTTATAAATTTCTTATTTTAACTTAAAAATCATATTATCATGTTTTTACATTGAAAAAAATGTTATAATCGAATACTGGAAGTATATTACAACTTATAAATTATATAAAATTATCTTTTTATTCATAATTTACCACATTTCTAAAATACATGTATTATATGTCTTTACGGATAGGGTTAATTCGATTAGTGTATTATTTAATAATTTCTCAGTGTAGTCAACGAATATTTTAAGGTTAGCAATTCATAATTAAGTGTAATCATTGAAAATTTGATAACTTTAAATCATAAAATATGTTAATTTAAAATGAAACAATATATTTAAAAGTGTCTTACTGCAAAACATATATGAATACCCGAGAAAATAGTTCATGGAAATTGGGATGAAACAACATGAGAATAAAAGTATTTATAAATTTTGAAAACATCACATTATCTATTAATGTTCCTCAGTCACAAAATGGCACCACGCTCGTCATTTGGCCAACATTGTTGATTGATTTGTCTTTTAAATTCATTGATGTAATTGGCACACCTTGACATTGCCAACTTCTTTTTTCCTTTTTTTGGGGCTGCTTTTGGTGTGTAGGGAGCTATGTGCAACTCAAAGTGGATGAAATCATGGAAATGAGATCTAAGTCCAAAAATCTGATAACTATTCTTAAAAGTTTTATTGACAGAGGATGAGATGAGGAAAGCGAGACCTAAATAGTTTGATTATATCAAAAATTATAAAAGTATCTATGCGGAACTATGAAATGATTGATTTTTTGAAGTACAAGAGAACTAGAGAAAGGCCAAATGAGAATTGAAATGACGTGATCAGACAATAAATCCAATAAAGACACTTAAAGCGGGCGTGACAATGATGAAATTGTCCACTTTATGAGTTCATAAGGCAAAGGTGGATCCATAGCATCAATATATATATGAAGACATGGCTCAAGATAAAAATGTTTGTGGGAGTTATGGTAGATTTTATATGTGTATGGCGAAATTAGTTGTTCTAGTAATAATTAACTGATTTACAAGCTGGTAGCGGTCAAATGGTTAAGTTTAGTGGTTAATTGCTCAACTAGTTGCCTAAGATAGCAATGTTAGGCAAACTTAGCTGTTCAGATAGTGGATTTGAGTAAAATAGCATAAAAAGTGTATAAGGGGAGACGGTTTTTGTCAGTTAAGAAGGAATAAATTTTGGAATTTTAATGAAAATCACAAGGTGTAAGTTTTCAAAGGTTGCTTGTTTTAGCTTTTCTAAAAATACTACATAAACATCTAAAACACTCCTTGAGTTATTAGCTTGTGCACTTGGATTTTAGTCACTTTGTTGGCATTAGTCTTATTTGAATGGCTAAGTAATACCTTAATCTTACTAGCTTGATACACGACATTTTCACATGGCAGTTTTTATTATAATCTTTTATCTATTGAATATCTAATATCGATATTAGATATTATTATTTAATGCTTCTATTACCTAATATGTTTCCCCCCAAAAAAAGCTTCAACTTAACAAAAATTATTTTTGAAACCTTTATTTGATGGATTTCTACAAATTATTCTCTCTACATTTTGACCAAGTCAAAAATTAATCAGTTAAACTTTAATGTTCAATAAGTTAGTGTTTGGACTAACGTTAAAATATTATTTTGCTCATCTATATATATACACACACACGCACGCACACACACTCACACTCACACTCACACTCACACATACATAACATGAATAATTAATGATATTGTTTTTTTTTGGGGGGGGGGGTCTTGGTCGGATCCTTCATTTCACTGAAATCAAGCTACTATTAGCCCAATCTGATGTAAATCTCTCTCATCATAGATTTTTCTCCATTCACAAGACTCGAATCTGAATTCTTGTTTAATAGAAACAAGTGTCAAACCACTTGAACCAACTTGTGTTGGTATTCAATCATATTGTTCAACAATGAGAAGGCTTCAATTCACTGTAGTTGAGAAGCCTTCTTTCAAATAGGGTAATATTGCTTGGTTTGGTAAGGAAAGCTTCGCCTTCTTACACCAAAACAACTGATTGTGTTCGACAACAACGTTTTGCATGGGTAGCGTTTAGTGTTTTGACCAAGTCAATACACTAATTAGTTAATTTTTAGTATTTGGTAAACTAGTGTTTTGACTAGCATTTCAAGTAGCGTCTAGCGTTTTAAGTAGCATTTTTGGAAAGCTAATAGTATTAATGTTTGACATTTAAAAGTAGCGTTTCATATTTTTTAGCCAAAAAATATCCTTTAAAAATTTATCTTTGGAAATTATCTATATCCTTTTATGTCAAATTACATTAATCAGCTAGCCTAACTGCTAAATTTACTGAACACATTAGTTTAAACCGCTTATCTAAACAGCTATCCGCTAACAACTAAATTAGAAACGTTATCCACTATCTAAACAGCTATTCGCTACCTGAACTGCTATCCACTACTTAAATAGCTAATTTTTCCAAATAGAGCCTTAAAAAAAAAAGGCAATCTAAGCTGCAGCCTCAACATACAACATCATGGCTTTAAAATTATACTTTTAAGTCATTCACAATTATTCATTAGTAGTAATCCAAATTTTATATTTTAAATCCACATTTTAAACAACAAGAAAAATTCCAAGAGTTTAAACTAGGTTGTTCATCATCAAATTAATTGGAATTGAACTAATATATTGGTCCTTACGAAGTAATGCTATTTGAACAGAGACTTTTTCCATTCGTAACATATTTAAGAGGAGTAAACTAATGTGATGTTTGGTTGGGTGCAATGTAATGGTAATGTAATACAATCAACTTTGCAATACAATCATGATTATTTGATTTGTAGTAATTATGCTTATAAGATAGTTCTTATATTGCAATACTCTCACACAACCAAATAAGGTAGTGAAAACACGATTACAAACTTGTTTGCATTACAAAGTTGATTACATCTAACCAAACATTACATAAGTGTAAAATAATTTCAACTTGTTGAAGAGCCAACTCAATAAAAAGCTTATGTTGATATTTGAATGCTCACGAATTAATTTTTACACTCTAGCACACTCCCTTATGCAAATTTTCTTTGGGCTTGAAGCGTCGATACTGTAAAGACCAATAGTTTAAGTTGATGGTTGACATCCAGGGATAAGATTTATACTCTAACACTCCCCCTCACGTAAAGATCTTTTGGTCTTGAACAGTAGATGCTGCAAATGCTACCCCTACGTTGTGTAATAATTTAATATGAGAGCTGCTAAAATTCGAACCTGAACCGCTCACTCATAAAAGTTCTGATACCATGTTTAAGAACCAACTCAACTAAAAGCTAAGTAATAGGTTGATATAGTTCTTGAACAAAAACAGCTTATATTAA
>JACYFF010002017.1:64397805-64420949 GCA_017589665.1 Selenicereus undatus
TATATATATATATATATATAATGGTTTTAAAATTATTACATATAAACACAAAATAGCAGAAGAGATTGTGCTGACCATCTCTCTCCCATCAAGGGGGAAGAAAAGCTGGGGGCCAAACAATCCCTCTCCCTCCGTAGTAGTCAGTGCCTCTGTTTCTGACCTTTGCTTGGCTCTGTCACAATGAGGCAAAGTACATATATTATAATAATTCTTTTTGAAAGCATTTATATTACAGCAATTATGAAAATAGTGAAAAGAAAATACCCATGCAGTGATAATGCAGGCGCAGAGAATCCGAGAAGTAAGATAGCCATGATAATCAAAGAGAAACTATATATTATGTGCATGGAAATACTCCATAACATAATACTAATTAACAACGCCATGCAACGATACTAATCATTTGCTGAAGTTGGTCATATCGTAGACAACGCCATGCCCATGCATGCAAAAATCTCAAAATTGATGAATACTGTGGATCTTGGGCTGTACTTCTAATACAAATATTCAAGAAAACAAGTGTTAGTTAACATTTTAATACAACAACAATACCACCTTTTAGTGTGGGTCCTACTTTCGCGGAATTTGAGAAGATCGAGATATAGACAATGTAACCTTTACCGACATCCCTACCCGTATTGAGGTTAGTTCCAAGTTAGTTAACATTTTAATACATACCAAATTTATATTAACAATCATTTTGCTTTCTTTACTAATAATCTTTTTTGCTTTAGTCAATTCATATCTTCTAATTATTTAATCTTTTTTAGATAAAACAATCTCACTGAAGACAAACTTTGTTAATAATAGCTCCCTAGCTTAGTGATCTATGTACAAATCTACCTACCTTCATTAAAAACAAGTAAGATATATAATAGGTATGTTATAAGTCTTGTGTTTTAAAAAAAATAAGTCTTGTGATATGAAATCCTCAATTGTAATATGTAAAATCTAATTTATATATTGTAATTGACGTGTATTGTATATGTTACATTTATATTTTATATTTTATAATCTTATAGTTAAAGCTAACTACAATAATTAACTTTGGCTATTATACACATCTAAAAAGTATCACCTTTTAATAAAATGTCCGATGATAATGAACAGTCGAATAAGACTTGGAGACCTAGATCTTAAAAATGGAGAGCTTTAAAATGTGTCAACATCCCTTAACCCACACATCTGAACCCAAAAGTGTTATCAATGGCTAAAAGAAGCCAAATAGGCTTAAATTAACGGTATTCAGCATCTAGTTGAGATTCATTCTGTATTTTCATCCTACTTTAGGATGCATAAAATTATTAGGTTTATATATTAATATTATATTTATTGAATAATCGTTCTAATGATATATTATACACCAAAATTCAATGCACAGCGGAAAAGATATGAATTGAATATTGGGGTGTGCGCCAAAAATTACATATGTTCACTATATTGCTTATATAAGTATATCTTCATCCAAAATTATCCCAAAATTATGAAATTAGTGGCATTAGAAAATAAACTCAATAAGATTTTAGAGAAAAAAAGAATCACTCAAAACGGACGTTAGATGAGAAAGTAATGGTCAAAGCAAGTTGCACTGTCTGCATGCAGCCGAGCTTGACCCATAAACTCAAGCAGGTTCTAACTTGAACTGGCCAGGAACTGAGTTGGATACCTGGCAAAAGATCCCGGTTAGATTCTTAGTATCCTTTTCCACTTCTAAAATGGGTCTTAGCTATTATAATTTTATTGGATTGGTGTGACTGTCTGAATTAACCCTGCTAAGAGTTAAATTAGATCCCCTTTTTCTAAACCAACTTGTATAATCCCTTTAAGGGGTCAACCCTAAGGGTTGAACATATCAGAAAATTAGAAAGGAAACACCAAAAATGCGAGAAAGATACGCACCAAAAATTGGAGAGGACGCACAACCGGAATCCTAGTAAACTATGAAAGAATATTTAGAAGTTCAAAGAACCTAACCAAACTCTTCTTAGGTCCATCATCAAAACCTTCTAAGGCACGAGTCAAAGGTTGATAATCTCGAATATGAGGTTCCCTACGTCACTGAGGGAGGTATCATTTAATTAATTTGGGGTTTAGTAAAGATGTAGCCCTTCAACTTTTGGTCAATGTAACAAAATACCCATCAACTTTAAAAATGAGATAAATACCCCTTAATTTAAGTGAGTTACTTTATTAATTTTATTTTTTTATGCTAATTGATGATTTGGCTTCCCTAAAATGTGACATGGCAAGATTTGGAAAGAAAAAAGCCACATAAGCATGTTCTTACATAAATAGATTAAATAATTTGTCCAGAAAAGTTACATAGTCTACTTTACACAATTATATTCAATGATAAAGTATATGTCAAAATAAAACCATACAAGCTGGACAACATTATTATATTTTAGTAATTCGTATTCGAAGTGTAGTATTAAGGCAACTACTTCCGTCAATTTATAACATAACTTTTTAATTTTTTAATTTAATTGATAAATTCATAATTTTGTCATACTTGAGTTAGGAAAATATTACAGTAATTAAATTATCATAAAAATATATGGATTATTCTTTTTCTTTCTATAGAATTATTTCATAGACTTGCTTGAAACAAATTGCGGATTTCATTCCTATCGAAACAAATTGAGGATTTCATTCCTATCAATCGAGCACACCGTACCGCACTCTCGCATCACCTTTTTGCTGTCTATTTTTTTTATAATCTCTTATTTCTTGATAATTTTTTCACCTTTCTTGAAAAATTACCAAAATGCTTTTTTTGGTAGAAAAATGCTTGTGTTTATAAGATTAATTAAAAATAAATTTCATATGAAAATTTAAAAATGTCATATGCTACACTCTAGAAATTAGGTTCATACATATTGATTGTTCCCCCTCCTTCTATATAAAAATAGTTATATATATTAATTTTGTGTTTTAAGCATGCCCCCAACATGATTTGGTTTGACAATACGTAAAGTAAATTTTGAACAATTCATATTAGTTGTTAAAATGCGTCTAGTTGTAAGTTAAATTATCAAGCTAAATAAGATTATGAGATTGAAATGAAAGACTTCGATCAACCTAGATAATCTTTTGAGCTGATTTTTATGTGAAACGGGGAAGGAAAATTTTTTTTGCTTTATTTATTGTTGGCCTCACCACAATGTATGAAAAAATATAATGCATTATATTGTTCGATCATAAGACTTTTTTTGGGGGTACAACCAAGAAAACCAAAGATAATATTTAATTTGATTGTGTTTTAGAAATAAAAAAAATTACATTTAACACAATATACATTAAGTTAAGCCACATCATTTTAACAAGCCATGTCATTTTTTAAATTTGCCACGTCATTAATTAATAAAAAGAAATAAGATTGGATAATAAAGTCAAGGGGCATTTGCCTTATTTTTAAAGTTGAGGGGTATTTAACACCTTTAACCAAGAGTTTAAGGGTAATATATTTTTGAAACTCGTTGTAATTGTCATATTAGTTACTCTTATGGACTAGCCTTGTATTTTTAATTTCTATTAATTTATACTAACAAGTTGCATGATTTTTGTTAGTGTAGGTAGTTTTAATTTCCATGTTTATTAGTAAAAGTTGTCGGTGATGACGGGCGGTGTCGTAATGCATTCTATCATGATGTCGTACCTTCAACCCGAATTTGGATCCTCGGTTCGAGCCTATGGAGTCAGATGGTCCCCACATCAAGGATTACTTGGGCGTCTTTCGAAAACATTTTTGAAACGAACAAGTTGTCCCTTTTGGTTTATGGTTTGTTTTGGAGAGTAGATTTGATTTGTAAGTTTTCTTAAAACTCACTGGAACCTTTATTAATTAGAGTTCAACACTTTTCTTAGTTCTCATTAATTTTTTTTACTTTATCCTTATGGATTGGACAAATTAATCTGGATTCTGACAGTAATACTGTCTTGCCAGAATTTCGGCTCACTTCTAGCCTAGGAACCCAATCGAATTTCTAAATCGAGCTCGTTGCCCAAATACTTGGTTTAGGCAGGCATTGCTGTCAGGATCCAACCAACAGGATTGGACCTAGCTTTGGCTCAGGAAACGGATTGGGGTCCTAAATCAAGGTGGAGACCTAGCTCTTTTGGCTGAGCTTATAGTTTTGCTACAATACACCATGCTTCAAAAAAATATAATAAATTATATTTAAATCCTAACACTTAGCAAGTAAGCCTAACCATTAATAGGGAATTGTACCCGAAAATTTCAAATCATGGTCCTTCCGCTATCCATGGAATTTAGATTATGGTATTTTGGATGAGTTGGTACATGTGGTGGGCTGAATATTATGCTGGCTAGTCAATGATTAGAAGGTTGAAAAAGAATGGCATACACTTTCGATTTACGAAGCCAAGTCCGTCGCTCTTCACCGACATTATTATCATCACAATATCTTCTCTTTTTTTTTTTCCTTTTGTGTTTTGTTTTTGTAATGTTCTCTAACTTTTCTTGCTATAGCTATGAGATCCTACCTGATGTATATTTTCGGAGCCCAAACTCACAAAAACATAAACAATGGATCATCAATATGATTGAAGATGATGAAGCCGAAATCCAAGGATGAAAAACATGAGATACTTACTTCTATAAGGTTCAAACTCACAAGGAGGGTAATGAAAACCGAATGTAACGATGAGAACAAGAGCTTGGATAGTCAGGTGATCTTTCAAAGGATAATCCGAGGAGTGACCCTTGGAGAAACACTTGGGCAATCTCTTTAGATCAACTAGTTACAGAATTTAATCACCTTCTAGTTGAGATAAATAGACCTAAAGACCCACTTGAGTTGCCAAGTTCAAGATACAACACTAGGATTTTCAATGGAGAAAGTTTACAAACTCACAAATTTCATATACTCAAAGTTGATTACAAGAGACTCTTTGGCTGCCTTTGAAGACCTCTCACACGGATCCCCAAAGCTCCAACATGCAGCCAAGAGACAAATAGTACAATTAGGCATCAATTCTAGCCATAGCCTAAGTACTATTAGGTCTAATCCTACTTGTGACACCTCATTAGGACTAACGATGCTCCCAAATGAGTTGTCAACCCTCTAATGCTACTGGAAATACATAGGTACAAGTCAATTTGCAGCTAAGGACAAGAGAAAATCAAGAATTACATCACTATGTACTAACCAGCTATGGACCGGTTCAAAGGAATTAAAACCGTCCTTTCCGTTGGTTAATAGCAGCATAAGGGGTGCTTTGGATGGGATTTGAACCCATGATCTGATAAATATTTATGTCCCCTTTCATGTCCTAAAATTTCATAAAGAATGGCCTTAAGTTGATAGACCAAACTTCCCTCTAATTCAGACTGTGCTGGATTCGGACCTGCACTGCACAGTCTGAAAGAACTTGCTGTTTGACCTAGCAAACGACCTCCAAATAACTTGCAAATGGTCTTATTGGAAGGATAACATCCTGAACTTAAAGTAGGTGGTCATGGAAGTCACTTATACCCTTAGTAGCTGGTCCAAAAAGAGTGACAAAACCAGGGCAATTTCTGGTCGAAGCTGCCCACCTTCTATCCGATTGCTCCATGGTGTTTCTGACCAAAGCATGAATGTTCTTGACTTCCTTGGAGCTTGAAGGGATGTGTAGGCTAGCTGGTTGCTCATCTAAAGCTTGATCTTTGATGGTCCCTCTCACCTTTGGATAAGGCACTTTGAAGTTTGAATAAAACTCCATAAAGTGTCTTTTGTTATAAAATTCGAAAAGTGGGACCGAAAAAGGGCCTTGCCATGCATAGATTTGTTTGGAGCTTGTCTCCCATAAAGTTGAATTGAAAGAATGAAAATGATACCCTTGGAAATATACATTACTACCATCTACTCGGATGGTTTTGGCACATTGCTAATAGCCTTTTCTACAGTAATATATGTTATAAAATCTTTTAGGTTGTTAGATATTTTGGAATTTGGATTGATTTTTCAGATTATGTTTTTAATACAACCCATGATATGAAAAATCTTGAATTTCAAGTTGTCTGTATATACGTAATGGATAAATTTCTTTGCTTGAATTGTATTTGAGAAGATGCTTGTCGGTTGATCCCATATCTTGCAAAACTTTAGTTCAATCTTATCTTTTTTTACTAGCTCTCAGACGAAGTGATATCATATCTGGATGTGCTTGGTGCAGTTGTAGAAGACGAGATTCTTGGTAATTACTATGGTTCGCATGTTGTCATATAATACTATTACAAGTCCTTTGTTCCTAACCTATAAGGCACCAGCCAAACCGTTTTGCGTGTTGAGCTTGTTGCTACCATATATTCTGTTTCTACTGATGATAAGACCACTGTAATTTGGCTTTTTGAACACCATGATATAAAGCTGGATCCAAGTTGAACCACATAACCACTTGTACTGTTTCTGGCGTCAGCATTTTCTGCCCAATCCTTGTTTGTGAAACCTTGCGCTAAATATTTTATTCTATCTCATAGAGAATGCTCATTTCTAAAAAAAAGGTAAGGTAGTGGCGGAAATTAGTGACATACGACAAATCCGTATCTATCAGCGACGAAAATACTGATGAAAGATAGAGGCACACAAATTGTGAGAATCAAGGGCGGACTTAGCGATGGAATACCTAATCCCCCACTATTCTTATTAATCAGCGATGGAAATAGCTGTCGCTGAACTGAAAATAAATTTTTTTTGAAAGCCATCAACGGATATTTCTGTTGTTGAAAGATAAAAAATTATTTTTTTGATATAGCAATGGACATTTTTGTTGGTTGATCATAAGAATTTATTTTCTAATATAGCGACGGATACTTCCATTACTGAATGTTAAAAAAAAAAAATTAATACAACGACGGATGGGTGTGTCACTAGTTCTGCCGCCATATTATTTTAAAGAACGGCATATGGTTCATTTTTGCTCGACAGCCATAGAGAAAGAGCAAGCCGTAGAGCTAACGATAGCAAAAGCGAGGAGGCTGACCAACGTAGTCCATGCTGACGCCGACACAGCTTCCACCCGCTGTTGATGCTGCCACCGTCAAGTCGCGCCCACCATCTCGATGCCACCAGTATAACTTCCTCCTTCCATAACTCTCAAGTATATATGTCGATTTACTTCGTCTTCACTTTGTTTCAGCTTTGGATTCTCACAATTTATGAAATTTAGGTGTCAATTCTTAATTCTTAGCTCATATCTATGTTAGATTGATGAAATTTGTGTTGAATGGTTGCTCAATAATGTTTCACCCACTAATTGTATTCTAGCGTTTAATTTTTGTAATTTTTGAGATCTAAAATTGAACCTTTGAAATTTAAAATTGAAAATTCAGACATTGAAATTTTAAATCTTAAATTTCACATTTCAAATTCAAATTTGAAAAATCTAAGATATGGGGAGTTCTGGAGAATAACCCATAAGTCTCTATTTTTTCCGTAAGAAAAAGCTCTTAGCGACGGAAAATATGTCGCTGGGTCCATCACTATTCATTGCTGCCGTGGCCCTAATCTATCTAATAGTCTCTGACGTGTCCGTCCCCAATTCCATCACTACTCAGCGACGGAATTCATTGTTTTGTCGCTATCTGGTTAGCGATGGGAGTACCAGTGATAGACGTATGCCGTCGCCGAGTCCATCATTGATTGAGAAATTGCGTTTATTGTGGCTGAAATTCTTACTGCCTTTTAGAGATCGCAATATCCGTTTGGCTGATGCAAAGTGAAAGTTTGCTAGGTTCACTCATAGACCTTGAAGCGATGCTGACTCCATACATGATGCAGGGCGGATTGTGAGTAAGACATATCAATGTTCTTACAAGACTTCAATGTGCCTTGACATGCAATTGATTATATTGAATTTCTTGTGCAAGCCTTCTGCATATTTCTCTTAATATAGGAAGATCCAACCTGGACTTTACTTCACTTGCATCCCGATAACATATTTCATTAGCCCTTAGTCTATCGTCTCATACTCTGACGTCATTACCGGCTTAAATTATTTAATCATCTTAGAATTGGTGCTCTTGTCGATGATCATCAACGCAAAGGAACAAAACAAGGAAATCGTTTGTCGTCCATGAGTCTTGGTGTACAGAGATGGTTCACTACTTCACTTGGGCTTTTTAGAAAGTCATTTTTGAGACGATATCCATTGGCTTTGTTCTTCCATAATCTAGGTGCTTGCTTGAGGTCATATAGTGCTTTGTACGAGCGATTAATCTTATTTTCTTGACCTTCGACAATGTAACATTGTGGTTGCTCCACATATATATAGACTTCTTGTAGCTCGCAAATGAGAAAGGTGGCATTGATGTTGTTCGGAAGACTTGAAACTTTAGTTCCACTAAACGGCGAGGATTGTTCAGAGGGTCTCGATTCGTGCGAGTAGAGCTAATGTAACGTTGAAGTCTTCTGTTTAGTAACAATCCCATTCTTTCAAAGATTATGATTCTAATAAGATGTATATGGACCTCTTAAATCACCGCACTTCTTGGTTGTTGCGGTAGCATATGGTAACAAGTCAAGCCTTGTATCTTTGACTCGAGCCGTCTTCGTCATACTTGATCCTGTAGATTCAATTGAGGCTAATGACATCCTTGCTTTTAGGCTTGTTCATGAACGCCTTTGTATCATTCTTCTTGATCATTTTGATCTTTTCATTCATGGCTTCGATCTATTTTCTAATATTAAATCGTCTTTTGAAAGCTTTGTGGTTCACTTGCAAGAAATATAGTGATTGTATGACCACATTGATATAATCTTGAAGATAGGTACGTTGGAGGCCTTCATTCTCAATTCAAGTGCCTTGTGGCCCCATGGAGAACTTGAAGAGCATGAGTCTAGAGCTAGACTTCATGACCTTGGAGCATCTCTAAGACATGGTGAACTTGTTGGGGATGGTGTACTCAGTTCTGAGCTAAGGATGCTTGTATGGATGGATGGAAATGATCATCATCTTCTTAGGCTGAGATAGGTTAAATGCTTGTTGGTGTCGATGGTGTGTAACACTCTTTTGCCGACTCCGTTATTTGCTTTGATCAAATATGACATCTTTTGAAATGAAATAATCAACGACTTTGATTCAGGCTTGTAAAAGGTGATAGCCTCTTGATACATCACTGGATCCAATGACGATAAATATTTCATTTTTCTCATCTATTTCTTCACAATCTTCTTTCGGGATGTAGGCATGGGATATACAACCAAATGCTCGAAAGTGCTCCACTTTAGGTTTCCTTTTGCATCATGCCTTAGAGAGCGTCTTATTTAATATGTCATACGTGAGGGGACCTATTAAGAATTTACACAACCATGCTAATGGCTTCTGTCCAAAAACATTTAGGTAGATTTTTGCCTTATAGCTGCTTTGTGCCATTTCTACAATTGATTCATATTTTCTTTCCGTTACACCATTTTGTTCACGTTTGTATCTTACTATTAGTTCTTTTTTAATTTCATAATTCTTACAAAAGCTATTAAATTCATGCCCCCATATCTATTCTTAGAATTTTCAAATTATGCATACTTTGTTTCAGTGAGGGCTTTAAATAGTAGAAAACAAGCGAATGCCTCTGATTTTGTTCCAAGAAAAATAGTCACATCATGCAAGTGTAATCATCGACAAATAATTAAAAAAAAACATATTTTTCCACCCACAATGGGATTTTGAGGACTTAATAAATGACAATCTATACACGTGCCTAAAGATACAACCTTTACATATTTACTTTTCATTATTAATGGTAGGCAAGCCAATAACCATTTCCTTTTGTTTTAGAACTTTAAGGCTATTATAATGTCAATGCTCGAATTGTATATTCCATGATACAGTATTATCAATAGTACAACTAAGAGGAACTTCGTGTTCTGTTGGCATTTTTAAATGAAATATTCTGTTAGGGCCTTGATATATAAGCAATTTGTTGACCCGTTTTCTTATCCTATATATGAAGCATTTATCATCAAATTTCACCATATAGCCTCTTTGGACCAATTGACCATTCTTAGTAAATTTTGTGTTAGGCTAAGGACCTATAAAACAACTTGAATAATGTAGTAGAGTCATCTTTAACTTCAATGTCAATTGCCCCTTTACCTGCAATATCTTGACTTCTTACATCATCAAGGTTCATTTGAGATTTTATATTTCTTATCAAGATTGACAAAAGAATTTTTACCATTACTCATATGGTTTAATCAGAAGCTACTATCCATATACCAAACATCGAGGGGCTCCTCTTCGATATTTAAACACGAGTGAAATACATTTTCAACAGAGTCACTTCTTTTCCAACAAAATTGGCCTCATCATTTTGCAATTTTCTGCACTTGAATGTGCAAGTTTAACTATTATGACTATTACTTTTTCATAATTTGCAATATGAGATGGATTTATCATTTTCATGATGATTCTCACGATTTTTATAACTCTCTCCTTCTGGCATGATTATTTGATTTATGCCTTTCTTGAGGAAAATTTAATACTTAGTTCCTTTTTAGTTTCACCATTGTAGGAGAATTTTAATTGGCCTGTAAGATCTATGCACTCTCATGTATTTGGAGAGATCACATTGATTCAATTAAAGAAAGCATAGATAAATTTTTAGATTCTTCAATTGCAACCACTATATGATCATATTTTGAAGGTAGACTTCTGAATATTGTATAATTTTTACATCTTCAATCATGTTCTCGTGTGTTCTGATTTGATTAGCAGTGTTAATGACACGAGTGAAGAACATTTGAATACTTTTGTCTTATTTCATTAATAATTTATCAATTAAATTCCTTTCATAAAGATTAATCTTTAACACAAATTACTTTTTTAATGCCTTTTTGTCTTTGTTTTAGAATTTTCAAGTCTCATTAGATGTTGTAGAGGCTGTGATTCGGGGAAACATTGATGAGGAAACTACGCAGTGGATTAATACGAGGGTATTACAACCCCTCATAGATTTTCTTCATATTATTTTTGCTTTTATTCATCCCAAGAGTCCTGTTCTTTTGGTTCTTAGGAGGAGACTTGTGCGGCCACCAAAAGCAACTAAAGAGATGCATCTAATTTGATCATAATCGGGATTATTTTTTAGTTGTGCTTGGTTTTTACATGTTTGTATAAGAATAATGATTTGATAAAACATTGAGGTCATTAACTTGGCGTGCAAAGACTAATTAGAATAGATCTTGGAAAGTTCTAGCCAAGTGAAAATTGGAAATCAATTCATTGTCATCTTAGCTTAGGTTTCCGTTTAGATTTTAGGAATAGATTAACTTAGTTTAATTCTCTCTCAAAACCTTTGATTCAAGTATTTAGCTTTATTCAAATTTGAGTTTTTATTCATCTATTCGATTCACCTTTTAGACTTTTAGTTTCTACTTTTAGTCAGTTAGTAGTTTTTTCCCCCTCTCTCTCCCATCCTTCTTGCTTAAAGTTTTTTGCTTTCTAAATCGTTTTACTAATTTGCATATTAGTAGCTGTCAAATCCAATCATGCTTATGTTAGATTCAATTTCTATTAGTTGAATGATTATGTTTTGCCTATTTCTAACTTTCAATTTAATTAATATAGGTTAGTTTTTAGTTGTAGTAGCCTAGATAGGACCCCATCCTTGTGGAACCTATCCTCAAGTACTATGGTTGACAACTATACGCTTACGGTATTTTTATACATCCTTTTTGGATCATCCAAGTTTTTAGCGTCATTACCGGGGACGATGGTTTGAATTTAGGTCACTGTTTTTCTTTCTGTTTGTTCATTGTGATTGCTTACCTCATTTTTATTGGTAGATTAGTTGCATAATTTGTGTTAGTGAATTATAATCTTATTGTCTTGTCTTCTTGTCAACAAATTTTGAAAATCCCTAAAAATTAAAAAAATTTGAAAAATAATAAAGATGTCTATTTTTCACTTCCCCCGATATAAAATATGAATTATTCTAGAGGCTGATTGCTTCAATAATTTTACTGCCCAATGTGGTTATTGAACAGGGAAGTGGAAAATTTTTAGTATGATTCATTAGGGGGTGAATGGTAAGACTTGAACTCTTTTGAAGTATTTTGGTTTTCTTTCCAAAACTGTTGATGAGGCTATGGACTTGCTCGAGTGGCCAATTACGATACTTATGAGTTTGAAAAGATTACTAATTATGCTTCTGGGATGTTCTTTTCCAATATGTGTCGTTCATGCTAGATCATTTTATAAGGAAAATTTGGAACTCTTTGTTCTCTTCTTGCTTTCATTCCTCAATGTTCCTTCCTACGTGTAACTTGTTCTATGCTTTTGTTCATAACTTTGACTTATGTCCCCAATATGTTCGATTGAAAGTTGAAATTGAGAATAGCATAGAAATGACATTTAATTCAATGGAGCATATGATGTGAATTGCATTTAATCAATTTTCAGAATTGGTTTAGAAACAGAATAAGTATAATTTTGGTGTGGAAGAACATATGTTTGAGTAGACTCCTTTAGGGGAGTCATGCGAGGAGGCTATAGCAGAGTTGTAACTGACTAGTGTTGAACTTATTGGTCATGCATCCTACACCTCACTTGAGTTAGCCCTTATTCCCTTTACTTGTTCACCTCCCCACCCTTCCTTTGAGTACTCTTTTGTAAAGTCTATGGATCATTATGTGATAACTAACCTCAATGATAACTTAGTGTTTGTGGATATTGAGGTAGAACAACTTAAGGGGAGAGTCAACGAGTTTGATAGGTCCCTAGGTAACTATAGATGGTATAATCTCTTAACTAATCCTTACTGTTTATATATAGAGGACATGCCTATCAAAGTTGTATGAACCTCCTTATTCCATTGTTTTTCTAACTTTTCCAAAGCTTTTGATAAATTGAAGAGGAAACTTACCATTATTGTTATATTTTCAATGGTGTCCTCTTGCCTATGCTTGTTCTAGATGTACGCGCAGGCTCATGATAAGGTCCTTTGAGCTTTAACCAATATGGATGAGATGATGGAATCTTAAATAAGGAGGAGTGTCGGATGCTCGGCATCCACTAAGAGAAACATAGTTATGGTATAATCAGTATCTAATTTGGTATTACTATTCTATTCCTTTTGTATAGATGTACATAGTGTCATTTTCTTTTCTTTTTTTCATTTTTTTTTTTTGGTTCTTGAGGCTCTTTTTTCCTACACGGTGGGCATTGTGTGATCTTGATGTGGGGAAGAGGGAGATGTGCTTCAAAACATTTTGAAAAAGAAAAAAAAAGAAAAAAATTCAAAAAAAAAGAGGATTTTCTATTTTTGTGTGATTTTAGGGAATTGCACTAACTTGATTGACTTTGACCCCTAGTAGCATAGTTATTAAGTTGTATATAAGTATAATGTGTATTATAGAACATTGTCCAAGGTGTGTCATTTCTTGCGGTAGTCCTAACCTCGTCACTCTAGTATAACTGTTTAGTCTAGTCCTTATTTGTATATCCCCGTCGTCTTAGGGTCTTCAGCTTCCATATTTGATTCCCTCATTTGTCTTTTTGTATTATTCTGTTTTTTTTTCACTTTTATTTAGCAAAAAAAAAAAAAGAGTTGAAAAAAGAGAGACATATCCACATAAGTCAAATAAACAGAGTCTCAGAGTCAGGAATGACGAATATCCCTTTAAGACATACGCAACTGGATGCCACCCTTTTAAGCAATGTTGCTACTGGGAAATATTGCTTCCCAAGTCCATGAGTCAATAAAGTAGTCAAGTGGGATTGAGTCGGACTTTGGTTAGCCTAACTCCTAGAGTGATGGCACACTTGCAAATTAAGCACTATGATAGATTTATAGTTTCTGATGGATTGTGGGGTGAAAATTTGATGTTTGGGTGACATCAATGGAGACTAAGAGTCTTGTATGTACATTAAGCCTGTGTATATTATATACGTAATACCTGGGTTGCAGAGGGAATATGGTTAGCCAAATGCATACATTTTTCCCGTTGTGTATACTTGAGTATATTTGGAAAATTCAAAAGGATTTTCTATTTTTCTTTCTTTTTCTTTTTTTAAAGATTTGGTAGCTATATTTTTTACAAACCATCACGAGACCACACTTGTCCGCTAGGGGAAACTTAGGGGTTTAAAGAACTTGTTGTACATGTTAAGTACAACCATGATTCTTACAAAAGTAAATTAGTATCTTAGGCTTTGTTTGGACCTTGGAAACTTTGGTGGAAAGAAAAAAAATTGAGAAAGTTACTTTTTTTCTTGTGTTTGGCTTAGAGAAAATCACAAAGAAAAAAAAAATGGAGGAAAGTTAGATGGAAAATTTGTTAGAAACAAGTGATAAAATTTTCCTCATAAAATTGTGACGAAAGTTTGAGGAAAATTCCAAACCTCCTCCAATCTCACATCATTTAGATGACATCAATAAGATTTAAGTAGCTAGTCAACATTCAAATTTTTCATCGAAATTCTTATATTTTTTCCTCAATCCAAACAAGAGAAAAAAAACTCACTTTCTCCTTACTTTTTTTTCCTTCACATTTTTTTTCCTTCAACTTTTCTTTCCATCAAATTTTCTGAGGACCAAGCATAGCGTTAGTTTTTTTTTTCCCCACTTGACGACAAGCAAAATATAGGTGTGTGGGTATATGTTCGGTCACCAAAAGTGACTAAAGAGATACTTTTAATTACTTAATTTTTTTATCATAATCAATATTATTTTTGAGTTTTTTGGTTTTGAATGTTTGTGTAGGAAAAATGGTCTGATTAAATATTGAGGTCATTAACTTGGCGTGCAAGACTAATTGAAATATATTTTGGAAAGTTGTCATCTCAGCTTATGTTTTAGTTTGGATTTTAAGAGTAGATTAGTTTAGTTAAATTCTTTCTCAAAACCTTTGATTCAAGTACTTAACTTTAATTCAAGTTTGAATTTTTATTTATCTAGTCGATTCAACTTTCATATTCAACTTTTAATCATATGGTAATTTTTTGCCTCTCTCTTTGTCTCTCTCTCCCTCTTCTTTATTAAAATTTACTATTTTCTAAATCATTCTATTGATTTGCGTATTAGTAGTTGTTAAATCCAATCATGTTTAGGTTATGTTCAATATTTGTTAGCTAAATGATTATGTTTTGCCTGTTTCTTGCTTTTGATTTAATTAATATGTGTCAATTTTTAGTTGTGGTGGTCTAGGTTTGACCCCATCCTTGTGGAACTGACCATTAAATACTACGGCTGACAATTGTACACTTGCGATAGTTTTATATATCCTTTTAGAATCGTACGAGACTTCATTCCCCTTTTCAACCACATCCCCTAAGCCTGTTGCCATTAGTTGTCTATTTGGTAAGAGCGTATTGAAGGAACAAAAAGCAAACTGGGGTAGGTTGGAGCAGATTGGAGTTTTGTACAATAATATTTTATTTTTGTAATGCTAGTTTATGTCCATAAAAAACTATGCAATGGATGACTTGAACATGATTGCAAGTGTTATTATGCAAATTAATAATATTTTTTATATATTGAGAGAAAATAATAACCATTTGCAATCAGATAAATGAGTTTGACTACAACAAAAAAATTATACATAGAAATTTAGTGGTTGTTTGTTGATGAAAATGTATCAGCTATTACATACACTATTGTTTGTATTGCTTGTTTGTATTGCTCATGAAATTCGTTGGTCTTAGCATTCATTGCTTGTTTGTACTGCTCATGATACAATCCAATGTTGGGTACTACTACAATATTTGGTGGTCTTGGCAAAATTGGAGTCTCCTGTTTATGCATATATTCGTTGGTCTTGGACAAATTGGCGTCTCTTGTTTATGCATTCGGGTAAAATTGTATGCTATATAGCACGATATAATTATATCAATTTGTTGTTTTCTACTAATTTGAGGTATTCTACCCTTCAATATCTTCCAAGTATTAGTTAACACACTAAACATTCTTCTCGATTGTTGTCCATGCGAAGAGTGGGGAAATGAAAATTCTCTTTAATCTCAGTAGGTTACTCATATTTTCTAATTGATTTTTATAGCTTCAAAGTGATGGGCAACAAAGTACACCTCGCTTCATTCAAGATTAGTTTGTGAATTTATGTTAATAATAGCTTCAAAGTTGTGCATACATTGTTCGAACATGTAGTTGGGCAACAAACTAACACGTAGCAGGTTCGAACATGTAGCAGATTCAATATCCTCCTAACGAATAGACTAGAGAGTCCACATTTGGGTGCTTCACATGTGATAATTTTCCCCATCAAATATGAATGCCTAATTACTTTGGACATACAGATTGCATAGGAGCTTGATGGGCTAAGGGAGGCCATAGTGTTTTTGCGGAGTTAAATTTAGTTGTGAGAGGTTTTAAGGTTGGTATATAGTTTATAAGGTAGTTGCATAATTTGGGGTGTGTAGGAGATCTTGGATTGATGTGGCTCTAATACAACTGATGGAATCTAAAATATGGTATTTGGGTGAATTGTCATGTTGGTTTGTATATTGTGTTGGTTAGTTAATGATTTTGGCACATTGAAATAAGTTGGTGGAAGCAAATAAGGAGAGAGTTTGTGTAATGGATTTTTGGTTTACTTCATCACTTTAAGTTGCAAAAGCATAGTGTACACTAGCTATTTATAGAAGAAACTCCTTGGCTCTTCACCAACATCACCATCACAATATCATCTCTTTTTGAATTTTTTGATGTTTATCTAGAGTTTTCTCTTGCTATAGCCATAAGATCCCTACCCACATGAGCTAGGAAGTAGGATCACTCTTATAGGCACACAACCTCTTCTTTTTTGAAGGGGGGGGGGTTGTTAATAAGTAGAGATATTCATTGCCATCAGAAAATTGATTCAATACAATATCTAAAGGGAGAGTAAAATGATGGCCTTTTGGTCAAAAAAATTTGTACAAGAGTAGAAGTTGATTATTGATCAAATATCTATGTTGCTTAGTGATATGTTGAACTAATAATGCTCCAAATTAAAATTATCTAAAACTTATCTTTTGCCATGAATTATAAGTAATTACAGAGATCACTAGAGAAGTTATCTGTTTGTCTACTTTAGATCTCCTTAGTGCTTTAACTGCTCTCCTTATGTTGGCAATATGGGCAATTGAAACACATAGTCTGTAATAGCTCAAGACATTTTGAAGTACAGTTAGACAGTCTTTCTCTAACAACATTTGTAGAAAAGAACGTTTCTTCCACACATTAACCGAATGTATACATTAATAAATGATTTGCAATATGTATTAGGCATCCAATGAGGGAATTGCTCGACTCTCTATTGACAAAATAATCTCACTCTTCGATCATAGAGGTATTGGTATGAAAAAATAAAATTCTCTTTTGAAATTACATTTTAAAATTTTCCATCTAAATAACCAAAAGAATTCATAATTGACATAACAAAGTACAAATTTGCTATAATTGTACAATATGTAGCCCGGATCTATAAATCGAGACCCATGATATAACCATGGGTCAAACACACAATGAATCCTTTTCTTAAAGAACCCCCCTTCTCCCGACGGGTCACGTAGTTTGCACTGCACTGGTACTGTTCGCCCAAACCCGGGAAAAAGCCAACAAACAACAATATTAGTAATCTGTATACATCAATTTAGGTCACCCATCTGGCTGTATTGGTTGGTTCATTTTGATTCTTCAAGAAATTTCATCGTCTAGTAGGTCCAATTGTTCTCCTTGTTTCCCCCCCACCCCCAAAAAAAAACCAAAAAAAATGGTGTAGTTGCTGGTTATAGATTTGCGCTTGTAGGTGCTCGCACGTTCGAAGCGTCTACTGCAACACAAATTTTCTTCTTCTACACAGTTTATCCCAGTTCAGATCTGCCCTCTTGGTGAGTACCCTTTTTCTCCAGTTGTTTCTGGGGTTATGATTTAGATGAATTTTTCGAAATGGACAAATGGGTATTTATCCATCTTTGTTATTTGTTTTGTTCTTGTTCTCTCGGTGAGCTCAGCGGAATTTCTGCCATATAAATTGCATGTAATTTTGCAATTTAAGGTTGCATTTCTGTCTTGTTGTTGCTTCAGAGTTGAAGAGTGGCAGAAGCAGATGCTTAAATGAGGTGTTCAAAGTAAAGGACAAGAAGAATTTTTTTTTCCGAAAGGGAAAAAAGTAGATGGCTGTTTCAAAGCAGACTGTTATGGCTATCAAATCTTACCAAAATCAGGCTGAAATGCTGGTGAAGAACCATTTGTTGGCAGATCCTGTTATTCCCTACACTGCAATCATCGCGGGCATATTAGCCTGTAAATTGGTATGTACATAGATTCCATACATCTTGACAGCAAGATCACATTGGATTGTCATTTAGTGGATGTGGCATTGCTATACTGATCTTGAGTAATTAGGCATAAGGTTGCATGCATCATGACAGCAAGACCATGTTGGATTGTTATTTGGTGGGTGTGGGATGGTCAACTGCTATTGGTCTTCTTACCTAATTGGAGCCGTCGAATTGCCTACCCACAATTTCTTTCCTGTTCATGTCAAATGTTGCTACATGATTGATTTTGATTGTTGTGCGCATGTTAAACCATTTGTTGTGCTGTCAGGTCTATGATCTCACCCATATGTTGAGCACCCTCTACTTCAAGAGTTATGTTGGCCTTAACAAAGTACAGAGGTTGGAATGGAACAATCGGTAGGTCGTTCGTGAGTCCTTTCTAGCATTTGCTTTTGTTTCTTTTCAATGTTTTTAATTCTCTAAAATGACCTTGCAGTGGTATATCAACAGTTCATGCGATTTTCATTGCTGCAATGTCATTGTACTTCGTTTATTGGTCGGATCTATTTGCTGATTATCAGACAGATGGCTTTGTCACATTCCGCAGCTCAACACTTTCAACATTCACACTTGGGGTAAGTCTGATTTTGCTGCAGCTACCTTACTGTACCTTCTTCTATTTCACTCTCCCCGCCCTCAGTAGGAGCGTCAACATGTTGGATGCCCCGGATGTATTCCTTGTATTTGGGTTTCTCTCAGCAATTGTGTATTTGTTATTTGAATGAAGAATGATTGCTTTGCCGTTCCATGATGCAAAATAATCAATTGCGTACAGATCATTTTGGTCAAGAAAGGCAGTTCTGAATGGATTATGTCAAAGACTGAGTAAGTGGAGTGTACGTCGAATGAGGGGATGGAGGGATAGAGAAATAACCATTGGCCATATTGCAAAGCCTTTTGACTGGGATGCTGGGGGCTTTCATAGTTACTCATGGTTCAGGCAGTACTGAAGATAAGAAAAATCTGTGAGTTGTGTGACACATTTCATGCTGTGATAATTTCAGCATGTTATTACTCTCTGCCAAGCATCCTTTACTTCCCTGAAAAGTTGGGAGTTGTGGCCATAGATGGGGCCTTCTGTTGGCATATCAATCCAGTTCTGCATAGTTGTTTTCTGAGTTTATGCCCCCTTCCACCTCCTTTTTGTCGGTGTTTCTATTATCCTTCAACTCTTTTGAGTGCAAATGTGGAATCCTTCTGTAGAGACAAATCCATTGAATCAAGCAAAAGCTGCCTATTTGTTTCATCATTCTTGACTGCAATTAAATTGGCTGGTGGGTTCTGCTGCTGCTGGCTTACTGTTATATGGCAATGTGCTAGAACTTGCCTATCTGTATTGGTTTATAGACCCCAAAAAAGGGTTTCTTTGCTCGACAATTTATTTTTTAACTAGCAACCGGATGAAGTGTGTGTGTGGCTCACTCTGTTATAGCCATCTGGTACCCATAAGCAATGACAAGTCTTTCACCTTTGAATGGACCGATGCTACAGCTTTAGCTTTTCACCTGGAAAGTATCATTATGTCTAATCAACATATTTGTTGTTGAACCATAGAATAATCATCCATTGGGAATAGGGATGCAGATAGAATTGGCAGTGATGATTGATCTTGAGAGTTAGTGCTAGTGTTCGTAGGTGTTGAAATAGAAGTGACAGAGTATAGGACAACAGAAAAGTATCTAATACTATCGAAATATCGTGTTTGGTGAGAACAGTTGCAGGAAAGGAATAGACATTGTACAATTGTGCTATCACTGCAGCAAAAATGATAGCACAGCCTGTATTCTCCATGATTCAACTTCATCAGGTCATATGTTCTCTGCATACATTTGGCACTGCTAGGAAACCAAAAAAGAGGGGGGGGGGGGTCTTGTAAACACATGTGAAAAACTCTTGAGAATGCTGGGGTGATTTGGTTCTAGTTCTATTTCTTAGCGTTGAGAATTGTAAACACTCAAAGAACAGGATATAATGATCAGGACATTGTTCACTGTATAAGGGTGGGATGGGAGGGAAGAACTGAAGAAGGGGGAACGCGTCTAGTATATATTGAATAAAATGATCCAAGTAGGATAAGGGCAAGATTTTATAATGGTGAAAAGTGATGTCATAAGGGTTAGATAGTATTGGCTAATTAACTAGAGTCAAATTGAATAGATGATGATTGCAGATGATTGGACGAATGTGTGGGTGTGAACGATCGAATAGGATAAGCAATGAAGTGATTAAAGAGTAGGTAGGAGTGATTCCATAAGATGGAGAAGTCTTGGATGGTTTAAACACATCAAAAGGAAAAGTATAGGTGCAGCAACAATGGATGGCAGAATGACATTTCCAAATGCTAGAGAGGTAGAGGCAGTCAAAAAAGGAATTCAATTGGCATATAAAATTGGATTTTGCACATTTGTGACTTATAGAACATGATTTGGAGAAAGAAATCATGGGATTTTGAATTTTGATGTGGATAGTTTGTATTTTGGATGTATATGGCCTTTTGTAGGATGCTAGCTGTGCATCGATCCTTTTAATACCCATTTATAATACATTACTTTTTCCCTTATCACAGAAAAAAAAATGATTTAGGAAGGAGTCTATGGAGGTCTAGGATTAGGTTTTACCTTAGTTAAGCTTGCCTTTTACCTGTGTCTTAGCATATAAAACATGTAGCCAACCTTAATGGTTTTTGACTTGCACACTAATTGATCATTATTATTTGCCATTTGGCACTTGGTATTGATACTAAATGCCTCCCTCTACCATGATTTTTCCTACACAAGGCTTCAATGCATCAAAATTTTTTGCACCAAACTTTTTGTGGGAATCAGCTTCTTTGCTATAAGGCTGCCTGCAAATGGGTCTTTCTAAGCTTCACTGAGGTGAGAACCACCCCAGGAGGTGGTTGTGTTAAACTCCCTTTTTCTTTGTGTTTTCTTTTTTTTTTGGGGGGGGGGGGGTTAGTGATTGTGAGATTATATTAATAGATCCTGAATTTTTGTGTTGGTTAGGGAGAGGAAAACACCAAGCAAAACCAAACCAATGCATGGCGCCTTCAGTTCTCTGTATTGTTTAGTTGCAGAGAAGCTGTTTTAATTAAACCCTATATCTGAAAGTCCTTGACTTACTGCTGCTACTAGGATGAGGGGCAAAAGAAAGATGAAATAAACAGTAAAGAGCAAGTAAGTGAGACATTTTGCCTTAGTCCGCTGCTCCACTATAATACAAAGGCAGCAAATTTTTGGTGCAAATAATTTCTTTAACTCCCCGGAAGGTGGAACAGTCGAACTCCTGTTTTCGGAGTTATGTTGTGTTGATGTGGTTTTGTATACTTACCTAGTCATAATTTGATAACCGTTTATGTGGAGAGCTTTTGAATTCTTAGATATTCTGGTTCACTTCTCCCTTGACCTGTGTTGTGGGGACTGTCATAGAACCTGTCCATTTTCATCATTCTGGTTCTTGTATGCATGCTGATAATTAATTTGTAGTATCCAGTGTGTAAAGACAGACACAAACAAAAACAAAATCAAAAAAGTGAAATGTTGCTAACTTGCTTACTGTTTCCATTGCCATTATTTGTGGTAACATGTCGTTGTCCTCGCATTACTCAGATTTTTTTATTGTGCACCGCATTTGCGATTTCTTTAACTGCTTTGCAAGTTTAGTGTACTTTTGTGAATGCAATTCAATAAAAGGCAGTACGTAAGGCCTGTGTGATGCACAGGATATGAAGATCTACATTTGTACTTTTTACTTTAAATAAACATCATTGAATATTCAGCACATGCAGAACTACTTTCCCATAATAGTAGTAAGTAGTAGAACTTTTCAGCATATGTTGGTGCTGTTATAATTGTGTAGACGGGAGTCAAGGTTTGAATAATACTCTAGACCCATCCCCCCCCCCCCCCAAAAAAGGTGTTTTGAAGTGAACGGCCTACAGTTCAAATCCTAGGATTATCAAAATTTTGGTTGACGACATAATCATCATAATGTAGATATTCACACCAAGTTATCTCAAACAACTGGATACGTGTTTTTACCATTTCTAGACACAAAAGGCATGCAAGATATCATGGACCAGTTGTCGCTTTTTTGTTACTTATAGACATCAAGAGTGTGCAAGAAGAAAGCTTCTACTGAGACTCCGTCAATTGTCTTGTGAAATAGCTAGTAAAGCTGGCTACATCTAGATTTCCCCAAACTGCTTCGATAAGATCCACTCTGGTTGGTGCTGTGGTTGTAATATTACAAGGCTGATGTTGTCTTTAAATGCATTTTCTGATTATTTAAGAGAGTGGCTTGCACTTTTTATGTTGCATATTATTAGCTTCGAATTCCTAGCATCAAATTGTATGTTTGCAACATTTAGACTGTTTTTGCCTTTGCTATTGAAATAGTTGAATCTACTATTTATTTTGGTAACATGGAGATCACACTTGACAGGTATCTGTGGGGTACTTTATTGCAGACCTTGCAATGATCTTGTGGCTTTATCCTTCTTTGGGTGGAATGGAGTATGTAAGTCGTCTTCTCTCTTTTTCTCTGTACCAACTACCAAGAGAGGACAAACATGCATATTTGTACATTTTCTTAGGATGTAAAGGCTTGAATAAAAGCCTTAGAGAATCTTGTGCTTATGAAATGCATAATTGTCGGTCATGATAAAGGCCTTAGCCTTTCAAACTCTCTTCCTGAGGCAATATATTACCTTGTGGATGTAGAACTGCCTGCTAAGGTCCAAGTTAAGTTTTCCTGTCAATTGCTAGCTTATAGGTAATTGTTTTATTGAAGTAGAGATATGCATTTAACAGAGTGAATAACAATGCACACGCATATGGAAACAGAGGTATGTAGATGTA
>JACYFF010002017.1:64420959-64440387 GCA_017589665.1 Selenicereus undatus
ATTGGAGTAGAGATTGCATTTAACAGGGTGAATAACAATGCACACGCGTATGGAAACAGAGATATGTAGATGTGTAAGTCATGGCAGCACAATGACATCTTATGAACTTGAATTGACGCTTTTCTTGCTTCCCTGGACAAAATTTCTTTCGGGCACCATAACTTTGGATATTTCTTCCGGTCTTCCCATACAATAGTTCATCATTAACGATTGGGTGCATACACGGATATAAATGCCATGAACTCTAGGAGAAATACTCTTTCAAATGATATGCTCAACAAACAACATTGGTCTCTTCAAGCACCATTCTATATTCCCTTTCTTAATTTTTCCCTTTGGGATGTGGCTGAGGAAGCTTAAGAATGATTGGTTTCATGCTGTATCATTGCTGATGTTCTTGTCTTATACTGAGGTGAGAGCGGTAAATAGACAAACGGCTGTCATCTTATTATCTGAAAACATGGTTTTCCTTGATTTCAGCTTTATCCTTCAGAAGATTTATCTCGTATATATAGTTTTGGTGCCTTGTGGCTTTCTGTCTGTTGCATCAGCAACTTTGACACATCTATATTTTTTCCCGTGTTAGAAGCTAGAACAAATTTAGGCTGTTACAGAAGGGAATTCCAATCTCTATAGTAAAACCTTAAATATTGTTCTTGGTCAGACTCTGTGCCATTCTTGCCTCATGGGTGGCCATCATCTTGCAGGTTGTACATCATGCCCTTGCAGGAGTTGCAGTTGCCTATTCTATGTTTTCTGGAGAAGCGCAACTTTACACCTACATGATCCTCATCTCTGAGGTGACAACACCAGAAATAAATTTACGATGGTTAGTTGTGTACATGTTAATTCCTAATGGCTTGATTGTCTGTCCTGCAGTGGTGATTTCATTTGCATTCTCACTGCAGGGAACAGTTTTCTCTGAAAATGAAACTGTATCTTGCTTTTATGCAGGTTTCTTGATACAGCTGGACTGAAGAGATCCAATGCATATCTCATAAATGGGATTGTGATATTTTTTGCCTGGTTGGTGAGTGCATATCTTATTGCTGTGTTTCTAGAGGAAAATTTTTCCACTTTGTTTCCCTCTCCACACTCGTGTGGAGAATTAAAAGAGGCATTCACATGAATCACATCAAAAGAATACATCGTTTAGCCTACGATTAGTACTTTGCTAGAATTGAAGTCCCTATTACAGTATATCCTGACCTTTAACCCACACAGATTTAAGCAGAAAGGTATAAACTACAAGAGAGGCTAGTGCTTCTTATGCCTGGGTTTCTCCTAGCTTCCGCTCCCTCTATGTGTTTGTTTGTATTACTGGATGTACTGACATGTCATGCACAATGCAGGTTGCGAGAATTCTTCTGTTTGTGTACATGTTTTATCATGTTTATTTGCACTATGATCAGGTAACTGCCTTTGATATTACTAACTACTTGGCGCAATGATGTTGAAATTCATTTCATTACCCTGTACCCTTGTAGTTGTCTGTGTGTGTGTGTGCATGCGTGTGTGAGCATGCTTGCGCATGTGTGATGGAAATGTGTAGCTACACAAATGTTTGCCCAATCCACAGCCCAATACTCAGGGGCCTTACAATTTTCTCGTCTTCACGCACATGTACTAAGTTCTTATGCATCTCAACATCTTTTTTACTTTTGACTGAGACATATTATAAGGAAAAACTTAGAGATCGGAACAAGAAACTGTGGCTCCTTGCGATGATCAAGCTGGAGGAGGTTCAACGGAGGGAATCCATAGTTAATTGTAAACAAATGTCCTTGTTTGATACCTGTTCTTAGTTGCTATCAAACACACGATTACATGTTGGTTCTCTGTGATGACGTAAATTGTTAGTGATTGAGAGCGCAATTATCATCAACGCTGATGCCGCCCTCTTTGTGAATTGTGATCATGCTATGGCAGGTTATCCAAATGCACGCATTTGGCTTCTTTTTGGTGTTTGTTGTGCCATCGGTGCTTGCTGCATTGAACTTGATGTGGTTTGGGAAGATCTTCAAGGGAGTGAGAAAGACTTTAGCGAAGAGGCAATGATGTAGATTGAAATGACCAATACCCGAATCTTTTTTTTTTCGTCATTGTAAAAATGGAGGTTGGAAATGGGGAGAGGACGAGCTTCGAGTTGAAAGGCTTATGATGATGATGTGTTGTAAATAGATGAACCTTGCTCCCTAAGGATCTTTTACTTGCAATGCAACACAATGGAGAATACCCTTAGTGGCTGGAGTCGTTTTGTTTCAGTTTATGGTCTTTTCAGTATGAACAAATCCATGGTCTAGACGTTTCTTGCTGAGGAATGTCGAGCAAGCCATTAAATTGTTTCGGCGTTTCATCTGCTGCTGGTAATATTCCTGCACGTCCTATGCATTTGATTTCCATAAACCTGACGGATTCAACAGTCTCTGACTTGCCTGAAGTGAAATATTGAAAATGAGCTCACCATAAGTCCCGGTTTGATTGTAACTTAACCTGATGCAGAGCAAGTATCTTTGTGAATTGTTAGGAAGATGGCCAACGTAGGAGTCCTTCATGTAGGGCACCCCAATGGGGGAAGATCCCATCGGACTCTACTGGAATCAAAACACCCCTTTGTTGTATTTTATTAGAGCAACCCTGCCATTGGATGCTAGGGGTTCTGTTTGGTGTAAGCTCCCAGGCGAAGGATAGAAGAAATCGAAGTCCTTGCTCTCATTCCCGGTTGACTGTACCCATGTAAAACAGTAAAAGTACAATGGTTGCTACCTTGGTTAAACTTTTAAAGTTAGCTTTTAGGAATTTACGTTCAAATCTGTCTTCTTCCTCTTCTAAATATGTCCATATGAATCTAAAGAAAACATGTATTAGACAATGTTAGAATTATTTTCTTGATATTGAACTTTTATTATCAGACCTCTTATATCATATATAGCTCACCATTTTCTTAGGTGAGATGATCTAACTACAGACAAATTATATTATTATATCATTTGACTATCGGAAGAACATACATTAAGTTTGGGTGTAACCGTGTAAGTTACTGTATTATCATAAATAAGCCAACAAACAAAATTCAATAAATTGATGGTCATGAATAACCATAGATACTAATTAAATTACGCACTATCAATGTTCCCCCTTCCCCTAAAAAATTTCAACTCCACCCTAAACTCTTTAATTATTGTTTTGAGTGTGTCAACCAAAACCGTTCGAATCTAGTTAATTTACATATTATTTCAACTTCAATATATTTCAAATTTAGATTGATAGAATTTCATACTTTATATCGACCTAAACTTTTAAGCAGGATTCGGTCGAGTTGGATTTTTCTGTGTCTAGTTCCAGTAGTTTGCTTTACTAACACATTTGGCTCCTGCCTCACTCTCCACAAACCAAAGAGAATGAAAAATGCAAGGCTCACTGGAATCGCCCCCCCCAAAAAAAAAAACAGAGCTCAAATGACACACTAGGTAATTAATAAGCAAGAGGGGCAAGAAAGTCGGACCTGAAATCTAATGTCCTTAGAATTAACTGCCAAATTAAGCTAGATCAACTATTGAAGAATCGTGTCTCATTAGGAGGACATTATGTCTTGTTAGGATGATTTTGTTTGGAATTGGGACAATGCACCATGCAGGGACAAATAATTGCTGGATGATTTTGTTATTTGTAGATGTTCTCTTGCTTAATTAGAATTTGGCTTTTTGGCTGTTTCACTAGACTGAACTTTCTTGTATCTTGGGTAACCTGTTTGTACCTCTTTGCCTCTGACAATTAATAATAGGGGGGGAGGGGAAATAGTTGAATGCATTTATGTCACGTCAACCAAAAAACCATAAGACATGGCATACGGGCGCTCAGCATAAATCTGTGTAACCTCTCCATTTGAAGAGACCAATGAGTAAGTGAGGCACCATATGTGCTAATCCACAACACAGACATGTTCAGTACAAGGCAGTCCGACTAACAAAACCAGGCCTGCGAGTAGGGAAGTTTGACATGATTAAGCATCTCCTTGGCCTAACCTATTCTGCGTTTACTACGTTAAACTATCTTGATTACAAATTCAGAAGCCTCTGACAGGAAATATGATTTTCAGAACCCAGGGACCTCTCCAGGGAGAGGCGCCAATTCATTTTTGTTGAACCTCTCTTCCTCGTAGAATGACGCACGGACCACCCTGCCTCCAAAAAACCTGCCATCGAGGTCAACAAGTGCTTTGGTTGTTTCTTCAGGCCTCTCAAACTGTACAAAAATTCTAACGGCTTCATTGGATGGAAAGCTGGGCTCTGTAATTTCAAATATAAGCACCCGAGTAACAGTTCCGTACTTGGCGCACTCGGATCCAACTTCTTCCTCTAATTCATCATCAACTTCACCAGGGCCCACCTTTTTGAGAAAGGTAAATGTAGGGTTAGTGCTGCTCTCCATCAACAAAACTCAGTGGTGCAAAAGCAGTTAAAACAGATGCCTGTCCAATGCACGAGACTAACACAATATACAAAGCATCCCATATTGGATGATCCTACTGAGCATGGTACGAGGAGACTCATGACATAAGCACCCTAACCTTACAAGCAAAGACAATGTCTCCGAACAACCACCAAAAAGTTTTGAAAATACTATATGATCGGATGAAAATACATTGCCAAGAGGCAAGAAAATAGAAACACTAGGCATAAAGGCGCAACAGTATTAAAAGGTTTCCTAAAAGTAATCGAAGCACAGACAACTAGAATGAGACATGGAGGACAAAGGAAAAATCAGGCAAACAATAGATAACCATCATCATACTGGAAGGCCTGCTGGCACACACGCAAATCCAGCACTACAATGGAAGTCTATGCTGGACCAATTTATCAGATCTTTTCACCCTCCTTTTTTCTTTTTGATAAGTAACCAACAGATGTATTGATAAAGACACCAAGGGTATGTCACCCATATACAAAAGGGGAAAATACAAATTATGCCCGCAAGCTCTCATTTACAGTAGAATCTACAAAATCCCTCCCCCCCCCCCCCAAAAAATAAACCTATCACCATTGAGCGCAACACTCCAACTATACGACATTCTCAAACAATAGAGCTTGAAATCTTGAAAGAGCAGCTGTGTCCTCAACAAGTTGTTGATTTCTCTCCTTCCACATACCCCAAACAACCAAAGGAACCATTTTCCAAACTCCATGAGTCCAACTCCTCTTCATCCTCCTCCAAGCCATCAACACATCTTTTACATTAAATGGTTAGACGCAACCAACCCTCATCAAAGATAGAGATAAATACCAAAGTGAAGACACCCACTGACAATTCACAAGAAGATGATCGACAGATTTTTCCCCCTCAAAATACACAGAGCAGCTACTTGGACCAGTAAAGCTTCTTATTTTAAACATGTCCTCCATAGGAATCTTTCCTTCGGCGGTTGCCGTCACCTATTATATTCTAATGAGTTATCTTCTCAAAACTACTTGTTGATGCATCCAAATGTCTCCTCTTCATGCGTCTGACCCATTTGAGTCTCACTTTGTGCACCTCACTCTCTAGAGGGCCTATGGTTAGAAATGGCTAATAATCTAGGGGGTGCAAATTGCCTCAAGCTGCACAAGCCACCCTGCGGCTTCTACATGATCCTAGGATGTGCTCAAAACTACGTATGCATAGGCTTAATTCTTAATATTTTAATAATGAATGCTGATTTTCTAAGTTTGTATCTCTGAGCACATTTTCCTATTGGCACAAAAGGATGGTCAGGGTAAGTCCTACTTCACCAGTTTTGCCAATGAACATCCAACATGAATAATCAATGCCTTTGAGGAACAACCCTCAAATGGAACACAAAAAAACACATCAGCAAAGCATTTGGTTCATTTAAAGGAAATAGCAACATGAGAGGCAGAGTACAGACAAACAAACAATACTCATAACAGAATGCAGGTTGCAAAAGAAAACTCCCATTTCCTTTTATTTTTCCATGGGGCGCCCCCCCCCCAAAAAAAAAAAAAACACCACCACCATCTCATCCTCCCCCATCCCCTCACTTTCCCACTCTATGATGTAGCCTTTCTCTCTCATCCGCAGTGCCCCATCCTCCTTGCATTAATCCTGGCACTTACCATGGCTTTACAGACCACCCTTCACTGTCCAGATCCATGTTTCCATCACTGAATTCCATTCCCCTAGCTAGAAATGGGCTAAAATCCATTTCTTAGGCCATATTGTGCAGGGTTAGCAAGGGGGGTCAGGAAGGGGGGACAGAGAACAGATGGACAAAATTTCAACCTAAGTATAGCAGCCCACACCACCACAATTTCAACTTGCCACAGAAGTCCCTGAAGTGCTGTTTGGGCGACTGCGTGACGCCAGAGGCTAGCAGAAATTTTTGGCTTTTGGATTTCAGATTTTCCCCCTTTTTTAATATTTCCTGTTGCTTCGTTTCCATTCAAGCAAGGTTCATGACGAGGGATGAGCAATCAATACAAGAAGGGAGCGGGGAAAGGAAGAGGTGGCAGGGCAGCACGGATTTCTCGAATGTGAGGGATGTGCGAGCTGTTGTTACTTGGCAAGTTGGGCAATTTTCTTATTAATCACTTTTTAAAAAAAAGAAAAACAAAAGAAAAGGCATAATAACCATCACCACTTTCAGGATCGGAAAATAAATCTTCCGAAAGAAATTGAAGGGGAAAGAAAAACTCTATTTGCAAACAGATCAAGATGTCACAACGCTTCACTAATTGTCAAAGATCTCTTTCCACAACTATCAACATTCAAAAGGCTGCCTCGCCACGCCTAGCCATCTATCCAAATAACAAATAAACGTTTAACAGACTTCAATAGGATACAATGAACTCACTAATTCCACAACCAACAACAAGCAAGAGGATGGCTTTCCAGACGTAGCCATCTATTCAACCAACAGTATACCTATCCCAAAAAAAAAAAAAGAGCATGCCTCTTGCAAGAACTCTATCCTCTATTTCAAAATTAATATGCAACTTCTCAAACACAGACAAGTGCTGGATATCATTTCATTCCAAGTGTCCTATCATGTAGGCAATGCCAAAAACTGGATTACATGAATCTCTCTATAACACTGTATTTCTGTTGTTTACTAATTTCTTTTATTACTCGATTTCTGGAAAGGCTGAAAAGGTCATTAGTGGATATATCTTTCCAACTTGAATAATAGTGCACAAAATTAAAACAAAATGCCTTCACTCAAAAGTTTACAGCTCCTTAGTCATCAAACCCTTCCAATCTCAGATCCGAATATGCGCCGAAGAACCTTCGTCCTCTTTGTTCCTTCGACAAGACCCGAAGCATTGAAATAGCACAGTAAGCGGACCACCTACGGGGAAATCCTTAGACCACTATCAAGCCATGCCGGGCAATGAGGCTGATGCTACTACCGATACAGAGAAAGACAAGGATGGATAGGACGGAAGTCAGGGTGGCTGCACTGCACTTTATATCTTAAGCTGTGTGCTTCTTCCCTTCCTTTGTTAACTTCAAGGCTATGAAGGGTACTTTACTACACTATTCAAAGCAGAGAGATAGATCAGGCCTAAAAGCAGCCATGATGATTCTATTATATATGTTACCACCTTCCCAAATCAAAGACAACTGATTCAAGAACAGCTGCTCACCTTGCTCAGTTTAAGGCGTAGAGAAAAGAGTTCAACCGAGGCATGGAATGGGAGAAGATGAGCTGTCTAATACTCCTCAAAGCAAAAAATTTAACAAATAAAAAAGTCCCCTATCAAATCGAGGGGCCACTCTTACAATGCTATGTTAAGGGTGATATTGCTACTAACAGGTAGCTTTCACACCCAACCATCATAGGTAGGATAATAGAGCATGGTCTGTTTGGTCTAGTTCTGTCAAAGTTTTTGAATTTTCTTCAAAAATTTCGTAGACTAAAAACTCATGTTGCTTTTGGGTTCTATATGGAAAAGCGTGACTGCTTATCAAGGGCAGGATTGCATACATTGAATGCCCCAAAACCTCACTTTTGGCAAATCTAAACCAGATTGTTGTCTCATTAAGGGGTCATAACTCAAAACAAATAATGAGATTTCATGAACAAGCAACGACGACAACAACTCCTAGTGTAGGTCCCGCTTTTGCGGGATCCGAAAAAATCCAAATGTAGGCAGTTTTACCTTTGCGAACATTGCTACCTGCAAAAAGACCAATTCTAAGAGACCCACAAAAAATTTTATGAGAACATTTTGGAGTTGAAAAACTTTTGACACATGAAACGTGTGTCAAAGAAAATTTCATAAACAAGCACTTAAGCAAAATTTCATAACTCAAAACAAATAATGAAATTTCATGAACAATCAACAACGACAACAACTTCTAGTATAGGTCCCGCTTTTGTGGGATCCAGGAAAATCCAAATGTAGGCAATTTTACCTTTGTGAACATTGTTTCCTACAAAGAGAACTCCAAGAGACCCACAAAAAATTTTATGAGAACATTTTGGAGTTGAAAAACTTTTGACACATGAAAAGTGTGTTAAAGAAAATTTCATGAACAAGCACTTAAGTAAAATGCTCTTATGAGTCAAAGAAAATGTATTCCTAAACTTTTACGTGATCTACAATAAGCATTCATCCTAAACTAGCAGTTGAAAAAATATTGCCTCCATTTCAAAGAAAATGTCCTCCGTGAATTTTGTAGTCCACTAGAACCATATTGTTGACAATATTTTTGCAAACATTCATAAAATGTTTGGGCCACAAATTTGCAAAAATCAATATTGATAACATAAGTGGAACTCTTTGTCATCAACATTTAAACCTTGTGACCCGATAACATGACCTAGGGCATTATCTTTAAAATAGAGAGAATATATTATGAAGGTTTAGATTGTGTACACATGAATTACATAACTGTGATTGAAGTAATGAACATCCACAAAGTAGCTATGCATCAATTCATAAAAAAGAGAAGGAATTTCTGGGTATAAAATAAGCTTCTGCAGCATCTGTCATGTATCTAAACACAATAATGACCCAAGTTAATCATGGTAAACCAAATGCAGTATCAATAATGATCCAAGTCCTACTATTTGAGACTTGCCTCTGTACCTTCTGCTTCTTTGCATTTACGGGAAAGGCGTTTTCCATGGAAGCTCATTTGGAGATCTCTGGCTCCTTTTAAAGTGTCCTTTTTTGTTTGGGAGGCTACCCATGACAGCATTTTGACTTTTGATAATTTGCAAAAGAGGGGTAAGATCTTGCTGAATTGGTGCCCATTATGCAAGGCTACAGCAGAATCGGTGGAACACTTATTGCTTCATTGTCCGTTTGCAAGAGCTCTTTGGGATCTAGCTTTCAGTTGCTTGGGAGTTTCTTGGGTCTTGTCCAAATCTATTTTGGAACATCTCTTTGCATGGGAGGGCTCTTTTGGTAGAAAAGCGAAGATGAAGATTGCTAGATTATTTCCCCATGCACTTTTTTGGAGCATTTGGCGTGAGAGGAATCGAAGAGTCTTTGAGGATGAGGAGATGCCACTTCAATGTTTTAAAGATTATTTTATCAAGGCTCTCTATTTTTTGGACAAAGGGAACCTTTGTGACTCTCCTCTTGATCTCTTAGATTTCGTAGATTTGATGCATTTGAACTGTACATAGCCTGTTGTATGATGCTATCTTTGCATCCATTCTTTTGTTAATATAATTTCTTTTATTTTCCTGATCAAAAAAAAAAACTCTTAGGGGGGTGGGGGAACAAGAAGAGGAAGGGTGGAGGGAGGTGGACAAAACTGTGATAGTACATTATCTTCTTTGCGAAGGAAAAGAGAGCTACTAACACAAAATACAACCCCAAATCAAAAGTTGAAGAATGACAATCTCACTTTGCAAACACAACATATAAGTCAATGCTTCCATCCACTGATGTTTCGCAAACAAGAGCTGAAGATCTATCGTGTTTAATTTAGATAACAGAAATTGTACTATACAGCAGGTCACATCCTACAAAGACAACTTAGCCCTAAAACTAGCCAAAAGGGAGGACGGGCACAGACCAGCAGGCACTAGATGTCAGCCCTATATTGTTGTATGCTCCACTATCTGTGAAGTATATTTTGCTGCATGGAAACATATAGAGATAGTGTTTTGCATTTTAAAAACATAAAACATGAAATTAAACAGCCTACAACACAGGAATTGCCTCGAATACCTTGAGGGGGGCAAAAACCACTTGGAGTTGAAATATAAGTCCTCATAGCCATTTACACTTCTTCTCACAATTCGTTCGGCACAAAAGGGTGGGGAACTACTCTACTCTTCAAATTATGTTGAGGATAAATTTGTAACTGAGGCAGCAGGTAAGAAGAACAACAGTCTGGCAAAACATAAGTTAGACTCGGTCCAAATGTCCAGTAAGATACATTCCAAGTGTCAGACTCAGCTATTCTAAAGAGTTAAGTGTCCAATTGCCGTACCCATGTCTGAATGACAGGTTTCCAGCATGGGCACCCCAAGCCCAGGGTAGCATGATGTCTAAGTAACAGACATCACTGCACCAGGAGGGACCCGAATGATTCTTTTGACCATGGCTTGTCAATGGTGACCAGCAGATAGGTAAAGGGATGAAATTGCAGAACAGAAGCCAAGAGAGTAGAGACTTGCCTTTCTTTTTCCTTGTTCCTGTCTCTCTTATAACAGCTGCCACACACTTAAAGAATAGGGACTTTTTATGTGGGTATGAAGACAGCATTTTTGTCATTTCTTATTTGAATTTCTTAAAAGCTAGAGATTCTCTTTTCCTCTCAGAATCCTCCCACTTTCTTGGAACCAAAGACAACAATGTTATATTTAAAACTATGTTTACTTATAAAAATCACTAGGGGTAAAAAAGCATTCATTCATTCATTCATTCATTTATTGAAGTCAGTCAGTGTTCATCTCAATGTTCCTATCCAAGCAACCTTGTCATGATATCCAACAGACATACGCCCTAGATGAAAATACACATGTACATCCCCGAATGACTAGCCAACGCGGGCATATATCACTAGCCTAGTTGCCACATGGAAATTCCTCTGTTCATTTCAAAATCTTTTTGTAACTTAGTTTTAAAAAGCCCAAGGCGCACTGAGGCACATAGGGTCCCAAGGTGCGAGGCGCGAGGCGCGAGGCGCACACATCATAGACGCGAGGCGCACTTCTATGCAAAAGTTTTTAAAAGTATTTCATATTTCACAAAGTATATTTTGCAGAAACAAGTCACTAGACATCAATATGACTACTAACATAGCAAATAACCTTAAGATATGTTATCTTATCATCCTAGCTCCCCAATGCATGTACTTACGGTACAAGTTTAGCTCACCTTTTAACTCACAAGGAAGGAAAAGAAGAAAAAAGGTAAAGGCAAGGCTAAGAAAAAGAAGAAAGGGGGGAAGATACAGTCTCGCATCCTTGAGGCACACCTCATCCCCTTCGAAGCGCTGACCCGGTAGCCTCACACTGAGGCATGCCTGAAGCGGGCTTTTTTAAACTAAGTTTTGTAAATCAAAGAACCACTTGGAGACCCTCAGTAGGCTTTGTCAAGGTGAGCCTTTTTTTTTTTATCAAGAAAAGAATAAATATATTTCATCCACAAAAACGTAGATGCAAAGCTAGCCTCCTACAAAAGGCTATACACATCCCATATGCACACTATCCACAAAATCTAAAAGATCAAGAGAAGAGTAACAAAAGATCCCTTTGTCTCAAAAATAAAGAGATTTGATGAAATAATCTTTAAAACATTGAAGCAGCACCTCTATACCCCCAAAGAAAAAATTGTATCAGGAAATAATCTGGCAGTCTTCTTTTTAGCTTTCCTACCAAAAAAGTCCTCCCATGCATAGAGGTGATCCAAAATAGAATTGGACATAACCCAAGAAACTCCTAAGCAATAAAAGGCTAGATCCCTTTGTCGAAGTGACCTATTATAAGCTTTTCTTTTATTCTCATGATAGAGACCCTCGGTAGGCTTCTAAATAAAGCTATTGAAATTGATCTGGTAGAAGGGTTTTTGACCACTAACTCCCAGCCCAGAGTATGTTGATTACCCACTTGCTTTTGCCGATGATACTCTTTTTTTTTCTTTTTTTTTGGAGAAACGTGAGAAAAGCACTTTGAGCCTTCTAAGATATATTCGGTTGTTACTTGAGGCGATGTCTAGCTTGAGAGTTAATTGATCAAAAAAGGGTTCTCATACCTGTTGTTGAGGTGCCATAGCTTCATCACCTAGCCGATTTTTTGGCTGTGGGGTAGTGGGTGGAGTATCTTCCATCTTGTTATCTTGGCGTTACTCTCAGAGCTCCTTAAAAATGCAATGCATCGTGGGAACCAAGTGTAGAAAGGTTCAACAATAGACCAATAGGTTGAAGCTCCACTCTATAGGGGATTAGGGGGTAGACATTATTGTAAACACCTCATCAAATCTCCCTGTTTACCTCATGTCTTTAATTAACATTATGGCTAGCCCTACCACCCAAATAGAGAAAATCATGGGCAACGACTCAAACAATGGTTTTCATTGGGTCAATTGAGACATCAACCCTAAGCATGATGGTCGCCTTGGCGTTTGATGTCTCCGCAATACAAATGAAATTCCAAGGCCAAATGGCTTTGGAGGTTTGCCCAAGAAGATGATGCTATGTGGAGAAATGTGATTGAAACGAAGCGGGGGGGGACAATCCTAGTTGGTGGGGTAACAAGAGCACTTACACTTATCGGGTGGGTTATTGGAAATCTATTATGAGTAGTGCAGACCATTGCGCTCTCTCGTGTAATATAGGGTGAAAAGTGGGTCAAGGATCTTGTTTTGGCATGATGTGTGGTGCGCTGATCAACCTCTCAAGTTTGAATTTCCAAATCTTTTTTAGGATGGCTAGGTTGAAAGAAGCAATTGTGCATGAAGTTATCTCTCCTAATGGCAATCAATACCACCAGGATGTAACTTTCTAGAGAAGCTCGAACAATTGCTGAGAAAAGGGTGTGATGCGTCATTTGGCTTTGCTTGCTAATATAAAGGTTTCTCATGAGGGTGATGACAAGATTCTTTGGCCACATGACCCAAGTGAGCAATTCAATGTCAAACTTATTATAGAGAGATGTACAACGGGTAGACTGTTTCACAACTATGGAAAAACTCCTACTAAAGAATGTTTTCTTGTTTGGGTAGCCATGAAAAGAAAGGCTCCAACTGAGTACATGTTTAAAAGGAGAAACTTCAAGTTGGCCAGAAGGTGTCCCATGTGTTTAGGGGAGGAAGAATCTGTGAGCCCGTCCACCTTTTTGTCCATTGTCGTGGATCTCTGTTTTGTGGCATTTGCCCCTTTCTTTGACAAGGATAGTTGGGTGCAACCTCAAACCATGAGACATGTTTTGGTAGCATGGAGAAGAAGCTTCAAGAAGAGTTGGGTCCCAAGTATTTGGAAGTTGATACCATTGGCTATTTGATGGAGCTGTTGGAAGAAGAGGAATGGTCATATTTTTGCGGGCAAGGCTAGGACTATTTATGATTTCAGACTTTATTTCTTGAGAACTTTGTGCAGTTGGAGTCAAGTTCTTAATCATAATACAAAGTCGACTTTTTTGGATTTTGTGCTATCGTTGAGAGCTTGAAGGCAAAATATTAGTTTGTAATTGTCCCCCCTTGTCCATGGGTGACATCCCCTTGGTGTCTTTTAATACCACTTTTGATTACATATCACCCAAAAAAAAAAAAAAAACAGAGAAAGAGAGAACCAGTGGGTGTCTTTACTATTGCAAATGGGTATGAGTAGCTGCAAGTACATCAAGTGAAGTACTGTCTTTCAACAACTATTTGGGGGTAAATTTAATAGCCCCAAACACAGCTTCTGCTTTTGGGGAGCATGCCTAGGCAGATTGAGCACCATTGATAAAGTAGGAAATTATTTGCAAATTGCAGATTAGAATGTCCATAGTTTATGCAGGAACAATGAAGAATCTCATCGCACCTTTTCTTTCAGCGCTTATATAGACAGGACTCTATGCAAGAACTGTTTCAATGGCTGGCAATAAACAAGAGAGCAGGGTCACCTCCATCCGAATTGGGCTCTAATGCATTATGAAGCTACCAATTTCTAGAGAATAGTACTGTACATCGCAGTTGCAGTAGGAATATATTACATTTTGGGGAGAGAAACCACAGAATCTTTACAACAAAGGAGGCAGCTATACGAGTTCTTTTGAGGGGACTGCACATATTTTGAGGTCAAGGTCAAGGCATCCAGAAAAGTAGAAGAGTCCCCCAACAGAATGGAGTTTCATAGCTGCTCTGTTAGCTTGGAGGCTTGAGTACTATGCTCTAGCTCTAGGTAGTTCTTGAACCTGTACATATTTGGCTCAGTTTTGCAATAAAATATCTCAATGTTCCCCCCACCCCCAACAAAAAGAAGACGCAAGACCATTCAGTATTGAGGAAACAATCGCCAATCAGGTAGTGACTAAATTGTTTCATCCAAATGAAGAAATCAGCACGAAATCTCCCCATTTGGCTGAACGCCATTGGAGTTGAAGGATTATTCAAGGCAAGGTAACACACAGGACTGCCTACCTACCACAGACCAACCTCCAGTTACATCCAGGAAAACAAACAAAATCCCAATTACCGCCAGAACAACATCTCAGATAAATGTCTTCTGTATCTAGGCTAAAGTCCATTCCACCAATAGATATTAAGCAGTAAAGCTTCCAAGAATTGATTAGCTGAAGAAAATTTGCAACCAAATACTACAGAGATGGTCATTCAAATGAATAACTTCCAAGCAATAGGCGCAGAAAACTTGTGGACCCCTGCAACACCTACCATTCCAAGAAGGCCCCCCCCCCCTCCCCCCCCCCCCCCAAAAAAAGGAGGGTGTGGCACAAGTTATAAAAGAAGTGTAGTCATGCCAAGCTTGTAGACAAGAGCACACAAAAGGAGGCATTTACAGCTAACAAGCACAATTGCGCAAATATTTCTCGAGCACAACTTATAGGCACACCATTACATATCGTTTATCAGCATCTAGATGCTATCCTACAGTATTCCTACAATGTCCCAAACGAAAATGAAGTTTCTCATGCATGAAATTCATTAAAAAGAACAGGGAAAACAATACAAAACCAGTGTGGATCCCCCTAAAGTGGGTCCATATCACAAAAAGAACAACTTCCAAAAGTATACTGGTCAGGCAACTAACTCATTAGATGATTTTACAGTTTAGATGCCTCAATAAGTTCCATTAAATGGCTCCTCCACTACAGCATCACCACTTGATGTGGATCCAAACTAAGAAGGATCTAAGGAGATTTAAATACAGCGACTTTACCTCCTTTTCCGAACCAGTTTTTAAAAAAGATAATGTTTTTTTGTCAATAACTCAGAGAGGAAGAACCATAATAAACATAATTGGTAAGTATTTCAAAGCATAAAGCCACAAAAGTAAACCAACTCCATACCATAGTTTTAAATGCCACATACTGTTTACAGTTCTTGGCCACTTAAACACATCAGAATAAACTTCATAACACAGGATTTGCCATTGCTCTTTATATTGCTGACAATACGAATTAGAAAATGCAAAAGCCTACGAGCTCACAGATGTAGTTAGTATATTAGGTGCAGTTTAAGGGCAATTCTTATGTGCGTAGGTGATGTCATACAATGTCAGGCAAGCTTACATAAGATTTCCGATCCTAATTGTAGACCTCCAAAAACTGTTATTGCTATCCAAAGCCATGTTGTTAGCAAAGACCAAAATGTGTAATATCTAAATTTGTCATATCTAGTTTGATAACCTCGTTCAAATTCTCATTTGGTGCCCCTCTAGCTCTCTTGTACTTTGAAAAGCCAATGTGCATTTGTACTCTTCGTGATTCATAACAATCTGAATCTTACCAGCTAATCTTTTCTCCTTATTGTTGCACACCTGCCTTCTCTAAAATAATTCCACTCCTTGTCTGCTCAAATCTCATTACATGGCCATACTCATCAGTCATCTCTATAATTATCATCGTCCTCTGAACTTGAACCTCTCAATTAGCCAATATTCTGAGGCATATAACGAGGCTAGCCTATCCACCGTATGATAAAATACTCCCTTCAGCTTAAGTGGGATCTTCTTGTTGCATAAACTCCAATGGTATCCTTGCATTTGTTGATTAAACAAAGAAATGAACTACAAATACTAATATAACAATAACAAAAACCCTACTCCAAGAAATTGCCCGATTTAGATTAGGAATGAATGAGAGAGGGGAAAATAGGGTATTTATCGAATCAGTCTTCATTGAATCAACTTGAATGTTTCCAACTTCGTGCAGCCCGCTTCACTCATTTTGTCGCAGAGTGAGTTTAGCTTGTTAAGTTGTGATTCCAAGATGTGAAACTAAATAAACCACAAGAGTAAAGGCTGAATATGTCTCATGCAATGTACATGAAAAACCACAAAGTTTTGTTCAAAATCATTGCAGTGACAGCAAAGATTCGAATGTCCTAGCATAGTAGCATGGTTTAAGACAAATATCCAAATCCATCAGTGACATGTTCGTCAAGCTCAACTGAGGTGTACCATTAACCTAATGCCCAAGCCCCACTTAAACCACATTGTTCTTACTTCTTCATACACTTAAATCCCATCAGCAACCAAGCTAAATGTGCATGTGCAAGCTCTATTGCAAGCCCCTCCCCTCCTCTTTATACACTTAAACCACATTGTTGTTACTTCTTAGTAATGGCGAACACTACTCAAATGCAGCAGAACTAACACATAATTTGACAAAATTGAAATGAAGGCTTAAGCAGAGTAGCAGTACCATGTTTCTGAGCAGCAAAACACGAGTAGGAGGGCCATTGAAGTTGACACTCTTGACCTTCTTCTCCTGTTGCTGCTTAGTTTCACTAGCATTGACAATAACCCCAGCTCTCCTATCAGTCTTCTTGGCCATCAAAGGAGTAGTAATCCCTTGTTCCTGCTTCCCTAACCCCTGCCCTTCCTTCCACCCCATCTTCGCCATCATTCTCTGTGCCGCCGTCATATGCCCTCCTGCCCCAACACCAAGCCCAACCGTCTCCGACTTCCCAATGCTAAACCCATCCCCACCCCCATTGCCACCCCCTTCTTCAGGAGGTGGCGACGGTGACCGAGGGTGGTGCTGGGGCCCACCCATGGTGGTTCGCCGCCGCCACGCCTCCTCCCCAGAAAGGTTCAGACTCGTTCTCTCTATTTCTCTCTCCTCCCTCTCCCGCTCTCTCTGCTCCTCTTCCTGCTGCCTCCTCTCCAGCTCCCTCCTTAGCTCCGCCTCCCTAGCCCGCCTCTTCTTCTCTCTCCTGTACTCCTCGTAGTCGTTGGGCCGGGCCGGGTCGTACTCCTCCACCACCGTCGACGTCACCCCCACCAGCGCCGGCTGAAACGCCGCAGCCGGAGCCGGAGGAGGGCTCCGCGGCGGTGAAGATTGGATGGGTTTGTGATTCTGCGGCCTGGGCTTGTTCTGGGATCGGAGTACGGAAGGCGGCGGGGTGAACGCCGGCGGCTTGCGGAGCGTCGGTGGCGCCATCTTTGCGCTGCTTGACCACACCACCGCGTTGCCGGCCTTTTCGTCCTCCGATGACGACGGCGGCGGGAGGTCTCCGTACAAACCACCCAACATTGTGTATCTCTATCCTCCTTTTGGTCTTCTGGGGTTTTGTGGGAATTTGAATCTGAGTGATTTCTTTGGGTTTTTGGTGATATGTGGATTGAATCAAGTTGAAATTGATGATGATGATGATAATGATGATGGGGGTTTTTGATCTCCGGGGAAAAAGTGTTTTTGCAATCGGGGATGGTTGCGATTGCGGGAGTGAAGCAGCGGCGAGCTACGATTGACACCGATAGTTCCTTGTCGGGTCAGGCGAGGATATCAGTAGTATGACCCATACGCTAAACCGTGTTCGGCATCAGCATTTTGGTTAGCATTTAATATTTTGACGAGGTCAATACACTTAGGGTTGTTCATCGATCCAGGACCGGACCGGACCGGTCCGACCTGGACCGAAGACTGAATTGGCGCAAGGTTGTGGACCGAGGACCAGACCGATCCAAAATTCGGTCTGGACCGGACCGGACCGGCCAAAACCCGGACCGGACCGAGACCGAACCGAATTTGGACTGGTTCGATCCTCGGTCCTCAACCCATCAAATTCCCTCACTCAAAAACAAAAAAGGCTCAAAAAAAAACCCCCTTCATCATCATCAATTCCAGAGAATTATGTCTCCATTACCCTTGATAGTAATCTCCATTGACATAGTGCTTCTCACCCTAACCATGCTTTTTAATTCTGTGGCATAATTTTTCCCGACTTAAACTCCCCTTCATAGGTAAGCGTCAGATGGCCATGAGAACTTGCCTTTTCCATTGGCTTTGCCCTTCTTCCACTCTCCTTCGTACATGCACTCGTTGGCCCACAAGTACTTACCCAACCCATGTGGAACGTTGCCCAAAAAAGTTCCGATGTAGAGATCTCCTAGGTAGGCGTTTTTCGACCAAACCACCGGCGCAGGTCTCCGGAGTTGGGTTTCTGGCAGGATTCTTGAGAACGGCTCCGATTCAATGGCAGAGGCATCGGGAGCTCCAAAATTAGGGTGAAGTCTTTAGTTTTTGAGTCTTTCTAAGGAGTTTGATGATCTCGGTATTCCAGTTCAACTAAGGATTCCACCATTTTTGTTCGAGACAAAGTAAGATCGAAGTTGGGTGAGAATATGTTCGGGAGAATCGTCGAAATCTAAAAATGGGTAAGCGGGAATTGATTCGCCAGATTAATTTGGGGCAGAATCTACAACATTTCTCATGAATTGGGATTGGGAGATTGGTAAGAAAGATGAAGATGAAGGAGCAGTGGAGAGAGAGAGAGAGGAGAACCCACAAACAGGAACAACCGAAGAAGGAAGAACACGCAAACAGGAAAGACAAAAGTCACGAAACAAAAAGCAAAACTTAATTAAAACCGGTCCACGGTCCGGTCCGCCGGTCCACACGGTCCAGACCGGGACCGGACCGAAGACCGAAAAGGGCTTAACCAAGGATCGAAGACCGGACCGAATTAAAACGGTCCAGCCCGGTCCAGGCCGGTCTTCGGACCGGTCCCGGTCTGGACCGAATTATGAACAGCCCTAAATACACTAATTAGTAAATTTTTTGAATTCAGTAAATTAATATTTTGACTAACATTTTAAGTAGCGTTTAATATTTTAAGTTGCATTTTTGAAAAGCTAATAATATTAACGTTTGACATTCAAAAGTAGTGTTTCATATTGTTTAGTCAAAACATATCCTTTAAAAATTTTATCTTTAGAAATTATCTATATTCTTTTATGTCAATTTATATTAATCAGCTAGCATAACAAATAAATTTATCGAACACATTAGTTTCAACT
>JACYFF010002017.1:64442045-64499705 GCA_017589665.1 Selenicereus undatus
ATACATATACATATACATATACATATACATATACATATATATGTATATGTATATGTATATATGTCTCTCTCTCTCTCTCTCTCTCTCTCTCTATATATATATATATATATATAGAGAGAGAGAGAGAGATACATATACATATACATATATATGTATGTGTGTGTGTGTGTATACATACACACATGTACATAGACGTATACATTACACACACACACAACATACAAACATGTGTATGTGAGTATGTGTGTGCGCGTGTGTGCATGTGTGTGTATGGTAAACTTTCTACCCATTAGTGTTTGAAATTAATGCATCAAATTGTCATAAACTAAATGTTGTTCATTGCTTGAGTCATGTTAAGTTCATCTCAATTTCAGAATCAAAACATACATCCATGATCTGTATAAGAATTTACAGTGTTATCTTGCTGGTAACATTTGCTTGCAATATTGTCAAAGTGGCAAATAGTTTAATAGAGCAAGAAAAGCGTCCAATTCTTGGTGTGACTGATGCAAAAGTACAAGGACAGTGACTCACATATAAGAGGAAAAACAAGAATTACAATTCAAAAGCTCCTATGTATATCCGTTAATAATTAATTATTTTCTTACTCCTTTTTATGTGAGTTTATTATAATCGATCTTTTTACGGACAATCACATCTGTAGATGTAGAGTTAGCTACATCTGCATCTCCCAGACCCCATAAAAGCGAGACTCACATTGAAATTAGTAGTAGTTGTTGTTATAATTGTCATTGGGTTGTAATTTTGGGTATCACAATAGGACCTACTGAATATGTTAACTTTGTATTGCTTATGATGATGACATTAATGCCAAATTATAATGAATAATAAGAAAAAAGAACGAGTTGGTTTAATATTGTTCATTAACTTGGAAGACATTGTTCATTAGATCTGGTACAACGATGCCTATTAAATTTGGATTGTTCATCAGAGTATTATGATGCTTAAGGTTGTATACGAGCCAACCCCTTAGGTTCGCCTCAATTAGTTTGACAGTGAGCTCGGCCTGTGTGCTTAGTGAGCCAAACTCAAGCTTAGGAATTTTGGCTTAAATCAATCGGTTGAGCTCATTTATTTGTTTTTGGAAGTAAATTATATAATGTGCATAATCGTATTTAATTATTCAGACATATGTTATTGATCCTTCTAAGTGTGGGTCATAATTCTTAAAATTTAAAACACATTTCAAAATAATTACGTGAAGATCTGAATCTTATAGAAAAATATATAAAACGTAAAGGCCCCAACTAAGGTCGAGCTAACTTAACTTGGTTAAAGCTCATCTCATAATGGGTCTGACCAAGCTTCGGCCATGTTTAAGCTCGACTTGGTTGCTTAACAACCTGATTCAACTCAAATACACCATCAACTAATACTGATGCTTTCTTGTTCATAAAATATACGACTGTATTGCCTAAAACTTTCAATAGATTTCCTTAATATACTTTTGTTTTATTTACTATGCAAACACAACAATTAATAACAAAGAACAAGTACAAAGCTCTTCCTCAATTAAGGTACAACTCAAATTTCAACAAATACAAACATATGCTATAAATTATAGGGTTATTGGACTTAAATAATCTGAACTGTGGGGGCTGACGGGGTGGTGATGCTGCATTATGTGGAGAGGCATTAAAATGATGAGATTTTAGAGTTTTTTTGAGCGGGACATATCAGATTAATGAGGAACACATCAACTTAATGAAGTTGCTAATTGTCTTCAAATTAAAAGAAAATTGGGCACATTCTCAAATCTCAAATTAAGACCTAAAATAACTAAACCTACCCCATAGTTCTCTGTCATACTCCCGCCCTCAATGCTTTGAACTTCATGATTGCATTTGTGTGAGAGATGTCGTGAACCCTAAATTTGAAGAGTAGAGTGAGCTACACAGTTGCAATTACTGCAGTGAAGGTAAAAGGTTGTTCTGATCCAGTAGGTGTTCAAGTGGTTGAGATGGTTGGTTTGAAACCGTCAATTGGAGGCAGGAGAACCTGAAGTCAGAAAGAAAATGACTGATGGAGCTCGTAAAGGTAAGCATGAAACCCTAATTTTCACTATTCTCTAATTTGGTGTATAGGTTATATAATGTGGGTACTGTGTAAAGATTTTCCTTGTATTATGTAGAAAATTGGTATGTGAAATGTGTAAAGTTTGAGCAATTGGTTTAAAAGTACATATTGTCGTTTAGTTGTCATTGGATGTTCCAGTGAAAGGTCCAGATGGTGTTACTCTGGAGATTAACTATGGAGGAGTATTTGAGAAAGGAGAAAGTGGTTTGGAACATAAAGGGGGTGAAAGTAAGAACGTTTGGCCAGTGGATGCAGATCCGTTGTCATGTTTTGAAGTGAAAGGGCTTGCAAAGGGTGTTAGATTTACTAACATAGAAGATGTTTACTATGTCATACCTTGGCTGAGTATGGAAGATGGCATTAGGCCCTTAAAGACACATTATGATTCATTGGATATGGTTGAACGTGGTAGGAGAGCAAAGAAAATTGGTGCCTACATTGTCCATAAAGTGGATGAACCAGTAGTCATTCCTCCAGCTTTGCCTATTTGTGAGGCTAAGAAAGAAACATATACCTCTAAGTAACCTAAAAGTGCAGATGAAAAAAGGGCGAAACATGTAGCAACCAAGATGACAAGTCCAAGAGGCAAGGCCCCCTCTTCAAATGCTGAAGTTTCAAGCCCAAGACAAAAGGTGTCATCTGAAAGTATCCCTATCAAAGGCCCTATTGCAGGAAAGGTCCCCCTTCAAATGCTGAAGTTTCAAGCCCAAAACAAAATGCCTCATTTGAAACTAGCCCTAGCAAAGACCCAGTTGCAACAAGGGTCCCCCCTTCAAATGTTGAAGTTTTAAGCCCAAGACAAAATGCCTTATCTGAAACTAGCAAAGGTACAAGTCCAACTGAAACTATCTCCCCTAGCAAAGGCCCTGTTGCAGCAGATGCCTCAAGCTAAAAAGAAAAGGGCCCCCCTCCTGTTGCTGAACGTACTAGTCCAAAACAAAGGGCTCCTCTTGGTAGTTCCAAAATACAAAGTTCACAATAGAAGGTCTCCCCTGTACCAACAAAAGGCCAACAACAATTTGCCAGTGAGTTTGAGGATGATAGGCCTAACTCTCCAATCCCATGGGATGTTTTGGTGAGGGGGGGGGGATCCAGTGAGTGGTTCTTCTGGGACAAGTAAGTATGAACTTGAGTCTGATGAGTGGGAGGATGTGAACTACAATCAGGATGCAAGTTCAAAAGACAAAAGAAATGGGAAGTGTAATGATACTATTAAAAGAAATGATAATGATGTACTTGAAACCGAGGATGATGTACTTGAGGATGAGTTGCACAATGTGGAAGACATTGAAACCAGTGATGAAGAGTGGGAAGTTGCCATTAATAATTTAAGAAAGTTCAAAAGACATGGGGAAATGGAAGCTCAGAGGACGGCAACTGAACAGAATAGTGAAGTCCCTACTACACGTGGGAATGCTTGTGAGTATGAAGAGTCAGATGCTGATGTGGACAAGCCTCCCACAAATGATGAAAAGGACAACATGATACTAAGTAGAAGAAATAAAAACAAGAGAGTCAAAATTGACGAGCACATAGACTATGAGAAGCTGAAATGGGAAGTTGGGAGGACATTTGAAACAATGCACGAGTTTAAGCAGGCTGTCATTAGATTTGGTTTGGCATAAGGTTATGATCTGACATTTAGTGTGTCTGACAGTAAGAGGAGAAGGGTTGGAGCAGGATGTAGAAGTGGTTGCATGTTCAAATTGTATGCTTCTTGGGACAAAAAGAGAGCTACTTATGTGGTGACGACAATGAACAACCACCATGGTTGTGCAAGAGATATGAGAAAGAACAGACAGTTAAAGTCTTCATAGGCTGCAAACTACTACTTGTTGAAGTTTAAGGACAACCATCATTGGCCAGCCAGGGATATAACCAACATGGTCAAGGTTGAGTTTGGTGTTATGTTAGAGAAACGGGTAGCTTAAAGAGTGAGACATGCAGCTCACAAACTCCTTCGTGGGTCCATGAGACCACTACTGCAAACTAGGGAGGTATATTGAATAGTTGAAGAAATCTAACACATGCAACACCTTTATATTGCAGATATCCATGAATATTACAAAGAACATCCTAGTATTTCCAATGTTTTTTGTTTGCTTTGATGGGTTGAAAAGAGGATTTCTAACTAGATGCATACTTGTCTTATGCATAGATGCCAACTTCTTGAAGACTTTTCTTGGGGACACATTGGTTTTTGCAGTTGCATTGATAAAAACAATCAAATGTTTCCACTTGCTTAGGTAGTAGCAGAGGGAGAGAACAATGACCGTTGGTCATGGTTCTTAAATAGTGTGAAGACTTGTATTGGTGCCACATATGGTAAAATGTTGACATTAGTATCTGACCAACACAAGGTATGGCTAAATGTGCTTGTTACTTGCTATCATTAATTACTACATTGGGTTTCCTAAAACATAAGCATATGAACCAACAATGTTTTTGTAGGCTATCATACATGTTGTTGAGAATGTGTTCCCTAAAAGTGAGCATAGGAATTGTGCTAGACACATATATGCAATTGGCACAAGATTCACAAGGGAGAAGAGCCGAAGTTGTTATTTTGGTATGCTGTTAAAGCCTACACTAAAGCTAACTACAAAGATGCCTTCGATGTTGTGAAACTTATTTTTGCAATAGTGGTGGAGGACTTTGTCTCTTAAATTCCAAGGACTTTTTGTAGGGCTTTTATTGACAAGACCCCTAAGTGTGAGGTAATTGTGAACAATATTGCTGAAACCTTTAATGCATACATTGTGCAAGCAAGCCAAGCACATTATATATATGTTGGAGGATATTAGGGTTGCCTTGATGTAGAGGGTGTGATGAAAAGGGCTGCTATGGAGAAATCTGAAGACTAAATTTGCCTAAGGATAAGACTGAACCTACAGAAGGAAAATGAGAAACTCAGGAACTATTTTCATGTATCTTCAGGCAATAAGATTTTCCAAGTGACTTACAGACTAGATACCTTACATGTGGATATGAGTGAGGGGAAATGTACCTGTAGAAAATGGGATGTCACTAGCATCCCATGCTGTCATGCAATCTCCTGTGCAGTTTGGCTTCAGGAAGATCCTAATAAGTTTGCTCATTCTCACTTGCACAAGGAGCACTATTTGAAGTCATATGAGGGAGCAATATTTCCTTGTCAAGATGAGAGGCATTGACCTCAACATGACTTCCCCTTAAACCTACCTGACATCATAATTGGCCCAGGCAGACCAACGAAGAACAGGAAAAGGGGTCCACATGAAGATCCCAAAAAGGCACGCAAGTTAAGTAACATGGTTCACAGGTGTCCTATGGCGCTTGCAGACAATGTGGTCACAACAAAAGGTCATGCCCTAGCAATGACCAAGCAAGCCAACCACAACCAAAAAGGGGAAGGGGTAGGCCAAGAATAGACTCTCAACAACCTTCTGTTGAACCTGAAGCTCAGCAAATGCTTATTGCCTCTCATGCTCAAAGAGGAAGAGGCAGAACTACAAGCAGAGGAAGATCTATTAGGAGAGGCATGGGCAGAGGTAGAGGAAGAGCCCAACAAATGCCTATAGCAACAAATGTAAGTGCTACTACCCTGCTATTTTAAAATGAGATTTCACTGGCATAAACTAACCTTTTTATGGGGGTTTTCAATATCCTAAAATAGGACAATGCAAGCACAAGTGGAGCAACATCTATGGTTGATGTAGAAGCAGTGCATTTTCTTAGTTAAACATCAGTTGGGAGTAGCTGTCTCCCACGGCCATCAAGGGATTAAAGATTCCTCACTCCCTTGAAATGTAGTTTTTAAGGATGTAGTCCCTCATTTTGTGTGCATTATGGTCTCCAACAGTAGGTGATGTAAAACTTCTTAGGTATTATATTTTGTAAGTGCTTGCCAACAAGCCATGTGCTACATTGTAATATTGGTGTAGGTTTTTTTGGGAGTGCTAAAATACTTGTTTAATGTTTGGCAATTGTGAGCAAGTATACAACATTATTTGTCAACCCATTATTTTGGGTTTTCTGTTCTTTACATTAACGTTTTGTCCTTTAGAGCATCACTAGTTAACGAGCTACATTGTTAGAAGCTTCATTGTCAAAGACCATAATGACAAATTCAGATTTCACACTGGTATTCACAAAAACTGAAATTTCATTATTTTGGTGTCAATAACAACCTACAACTGATAGCAACTTCCATTTATTACATAAACCTAGCTATTACAAGAACTATTACCATAACTGCTATAGGCAGAACAATTTTATCTTTCCGAGAACACTTCAATTCAAGTGCCATGAGTTCATGTCTAACTGTTTTCAACTGATCCTTTGCTGCTGCCCTTTTCTGCTTCTCCTTGGCAATCTTCATCCTCAATATAGAGATCTCTTCCTTCACATTCCAAGTGCTAGTTGAATTATCTTCATTTCTTATATTCTTCCCTTGCTTATTACCCTTCAAGTTGCCCAGTTCATTTCCCAATGTCTCATTTTCAGCCACCAATTCCTCTATCCTTTGTTCTAGAATGTTGTTTCTCTCCCTAATTGAAATCTCTACCTCTTCATCCCAACTGAAGTACCCACAGTCATCACCAACCGTGCAAATTTCAGAGATCAAATACGTCAAAATGATTGCAATTTCAGTTTCAATTAACGGAAAAAAATGCAAACCCTAATTTCAATTTTGCACTCTTACTCTCCATAGAGGACAACCGAAAAACCTTTTCCCCTCGTTGGGAGGTCGTTTGCATATCTGGTGGACGACAGGAAACTCATGAAAACACTTCGCTATAGACAACTCTCCATTTCTGTTTCTCGAAGAAACTCTTCCACTTGAGCAAGATGAGCCCATCTTTGTTGTCTCTTTCTAGACATGTCCCAAATCTTTTTAACCTCTCTTCGAACACAACATTGCTTACTGTTGATCTTCTCTCCACCCAGTTACAGAAGAATTTGAGGTTTGTTTTCTCCAAAATTAAGGTTCATTTTTCTACAGTAAAGGGAGAAAGAAGGTTAGACTGAAAGAGAACGAGGGGTTTTGAGACACAAATAAAGTGCTCAATTTTCTTTTAATTTGAAAACAATTAGCAAATTCATTAGTTTGATATGTTCATCATTAATCTGACGTGTTCCGCTTAAAAAAACTCTAAAATCTCATAATTTTAACGTCACTCTCCACGTAATGCAGCACCATCGCCTCGTTAGTAAACAACTAAGTTGGACTCGGTTGGAGTGTAAGGAAAATAAATATGTGCAAAGTTGGGATCATTGGGGTCTAAATTTTCAGTTGGAATTATTAACGTTCAATACCCTTAAACTTTAGATTATTTAAAACCAATAACCCTAAATTATACGTTCCTCTTGCAAGGAAACTCCTAATATTTCATATATGAACCATCAAAATAATATTTGCCATTATATATTCCGCCATTGCAGGATATATAATAATTCAGATGTACATTGTCTTATTTTTTTAGATATCTTTACTCTTATATATAGGGCTCTGATTTTGTTTTTTTCCCTAAGAACGTCTAGCTGAGGGAGTAAGAACTAAGAACAGCACTTTGGCTGCCAAAAGCTTTCTCTGGTGACTCCTTGCCGCACGCGCTCTCCAAAATCCTCGTAAAGCTTCAGTAAACCCTAATAAATCACCTTTGAATAAACCCTAATAAGTCAATCCCCTCCAATTGCAGTGTATAACCTCAATCCAAAAATCCATGGAAGACACGGAGGGGGGCTTGAGCTTCGACTTCGAGGGTGGCCTCGACACCGGACCCTCGGTTCCGACCGCCTCTAATCCCGTGATCCAGCCCGACGCCAATGCCGCCGGCGCAACCGGGCCTGCTACCGGACCCGCCGCCGGCGCCACCGTAGACCAGGCGGCCGGTCACGGAAACCGCCGGAGCTATCGGCAAACGGTTTGCCGGCACTGGCTGCGCAGTCTGTGTATGAAGGGAGATTCGTGTGGGTTTCTTCATCAGTATGATAAGTCTCGGATGCCCGTTTGTCGGTTCTTCAGATTGTATGGGGAGTGTCGAGAGCAGGATTGTGTGTATAAGCATACTAATGAGGACATCAAGGAGTGTAACATGTAAGTAAGACTCCTTTTTCTTTTCTTTTTTGGGTGAAATTAATTGCTTGTTAATCTGTATTCTCTACGAATTGTAATTGCTCTTGTGCTTGCTAGTCTTGAATTTCTTTCTTAAAGTATGAGAATTTAGATGCTTTAAGAAACTGAAAGTTCTGAAAAATTTCAATTAAGTTGGAGAAAATGCTATGACTTAAGTAGAACCTTTGTTGGAAGGGCTACCTTAGTTGTTGTGTTGTATGTAGCAAGCTTCGTGCAATTGCAAGTGTGGTGGTGATTGTCCTTGTGGTTTGTAATTTGTCCATCATGGATTTATGATTTGCGAGAGCATGTCACATAGCAAAAATTCTTAGAAACCTCAGCTAAGTTAGTGCCTTTTTTACTTTACAAAAGCTTTATCTTGAATGTTATGTTGGATGAAGATTGGGTCATATGTTAGGGTTGTTTTCTTTTATATCCCAATGAATTTTTTTGGTGTTTTCATCAGCGGTGTGTCAACACCACCTCTTTTATTTGGCTTAAGAAACCTGTACCATTCTTGACCTTGTCCTGACAATAGTAGTACGTGCACAATAGCACCATAACAATTCAGATGTTGCCATACATGGCCTAATTCAATATGGATTTGTTGATGCTATTCAATTGAGGAAGGAAAGGGGCTGGTCTAGCTGGCTATTGAATTGAGACCTTGGGATACTGGTTGGAGGTTCGCTTCAGTTTTTGAATTAATTGAGATGATCTTAAGAATGATTATGTCCTGATACCGGCACATGGTTTGCCATTGTTAATTGAAATTACTGATCGTGTCGTAGGTACAAATTGGGGTTTTGTCCAAATGGGCCAGACTGCCGTTATAGACATGCAAAGCAGCCTGGTCCACCTCCTCCTGTCGAGGAAGTTCTTCAGAAGATTCAGCAGCTTACTTCCTACAACTATGGTCCCTCAAATAGATTTTCGCAGCAACGGAATTCCAACTTTTCTCAACCAGCTGAAAGGCCTCAGTTTCAGCAAGGTGCTAACAATGTAAACCAAGGTCCAAAGCCTACAGCGACAGAGTCCTCAAACATTCAGCAACAGCCACAAGGGCAGCAGCAGCAGGAGACTGGCCAGGCTCAAATACAAAACCTTCCCAGTAATCCATCAAATCCACCAGGGAGGACAGCTACCCCCTTACCTCAAGGGATAACTAGGTGTGTCCAAAGTGCCAAAGTTTTCTCTTAGGATTAAAATATCAATTATTGTATGGTATGGTTGTTTATGATATTCTGATGGATATCTCCTTGTATACAAACTATACATTTGTCCCTCTATGGTTAGCAAACATACGTGGAAATTTTGGTATACTGTTGAGTACTTATCGTTACACTGAATTGCATTCTGTTTCTTTTCTTCATTTTTGAATAGAAGCAAATACACGAAGATACAAATGGGGATTTCACTCTATGGATAAGCTGGAAAACAGATTTCCTCTATTAATTATTAATTATTACTGTTACTTTTACCTTACATCAATAAATTAGAACCTCTCATTTTTATCATATGATTAGAGGAAAGAGAAAATGATAGTAGATGTATTGCCTTCCCAGCACATAGTTTGAATGAATGGTCCTTGGAGAATGTATTTGTTGCATTGGCAACAATACGGGAAATTTGACAATTATCATTCAATAAATTAGTTAATGGGATATGTAGTCCTGGAGGGCAGGGGTACGACCTATGAATTTGAATAAAGCTGATAGCTGATATGAGGTTCCTAGTTTGAAAAAGTGAGAAGAATATTATGTTACCTTGGAGTTCATGCCTCCTTATGCAAAATAAGGCCGTTGTTATCGTGGCAGTTGCCCTTTAATTGTGATTGCTGTATTACCACTCGAGTTTTTAGGGTGTGGTGGTAGGTGTTCTTCTTTTTCCTATCTTATTTATGGGGGAGAGGAAGAAGGGAGTGGAGGTGAAGGGGAGAGCTAGTATGTTACTAGATTTCTTTTCTCCCTCAATGAGTGGTGGATAAAAAGTATCTAGGATGCTAAATGATCTTAACTACTGAAGACATTCTCTTCCTTTTGTATAAAATGGTTTTGAGCCTAGTTGGGTTGAACTGTTGAAGCTTTGTGTAGGTTGACTTCCTTTTTTGTTTATTGTGTTGATAAATAAAGGTCACAATTCAGTAGGCTCTCATGTAAGGAACCTATGTAACTTTGTGTAGACCTAATTGAAAGGCGCGGGCCATGATTACTAAGAGGAGACTTGATAAGATTGGCATTGGTATGGGAGGAATTCATGAGTTTGTTGGATAAGGTTGCGTTTTTGTTGATTGGTATTCGAGATAATTTTCTAGTATCTATGCACCATAATAAACAATTTACCAAGTTATTTCAAGAATGGTTACCTTGGCCTTTGTTCACATTCCTATCTGTGTAGAGATGGCAAAGATTTTGAGGAGGAATATTGCTACAAGGTGTGAGAATTTGTGGTTTGTTGGTGATGGTTTTGTTAATTTTATTATGAGGTGGTTGGATAGGGGAGAAGTTAAAAACTTGGTGTTGTATCCTGACTACCCTAATTTGGTAAAGGAAGAAAGAGTGAGAAAACTGTTATAAAGAAGTCTTTAAAGATATTAAGATGCAGAGGTATAATATGATAGATACTACTAATTCCTTGGATTTGAAAGGGGAGTTGGACGATCTTACTGGGGAATGGACAAAGAAATGTTGCTGAAAAGTCCTTGAAAGTTGTTTCAATATAAGAGATGTCTTGTAAACAAGTTTGAAAGTGGGTTACCATGACACATGATTGTCCACGGATGATGAAAGTAGGTCCCCTAAACTTCGCTGCCTAGAAGCTTGAAGCCAATCCTTAAAGAACCACGTAGAAGAATGATGCCCCTTGATCCTCTTCCTTTGCCCACTTCACTGTCCTTATGATCAAGCACTTCATGGAAAACAACTCGAACTTTATGCATGATAGGCCTTTCCTGAGTCCGACTTGAAAACATCCTTTTGGACCTTCTCAACCTCTACAACCACATTGGCAACTAAGCTGAGGTGAGAGTGACACATCGACCATTTGGAATTACAATTTATTATTGTTAAGTTGTGTTTAAAAAAGCGTCGCCCTTCCCCCCCCCCCCAAACAAAAGCGTTGTGCCTTGTAAGGGTCAAACCCACCTCCTTCTTTAAGCCCATAGAAACCCACACCTTTTTGCGCCTGAGACTGGGGCTCAAAGTGACCTAGGCATGCTTTATGGGAAAAAGTCATGGGAGAGAGAGAAAAAGGAGCACATACGATGGAAGTACCTTTAGGCTAACACTTACCTTAGTTATATTATTCAGTTTCAAGTAGAAACCCTCATCTAATTGCATGCAATTGCTTTGAGTATGGCGTAAGCTGAAAAACCCTAATTTAGAAAGCTTGATTTTTGAATTGAGGGTTGGTTGTAGTTGGAGGCTTGTATAGCATTCTAATAAAGTTGGAGTTGGTGGACCAATCATTTCACATACTTTTCTGACGACCAATCTACATTGGTCATTGGTGACCAAGGATTCAAAATACGATTTCAATCACGATCGCGGTTTCGGTTGCTCTATGACAATATTGCACTAATGGGACAATGGTGTTCCAAATCACGGATATCGTGGGATGAAAACACAGTTTCACAATCCTAAAACCTTTCCAATGCGACCGTTCTATCCCACATTTTGAATCCATAGTCAACGATATATTGTGGTAAAATCTGGTTCTCCAACTCTCTGGATTTGCATTTGCTATTGTGCTAGTGGGTGAAGATACAACAACAACAACAAAAACAACAACTCCCAATGTGGGTCCTACTTTCGCGGGTCTAGGGAGATCCAAATGTAGGCAGCCTTACTTCAACCGACATCTCTGCCCGTAGAGGCGCTGATTCCAAGCGACCCACAAAATAAGATTTTTGTGAAAACATTGGTAAAAGAAGGGTTAGAGAGAGAGAGCACCACTGGTATAGTAAAACAGAGGGGAGAGGTACCATACCTTAACAGCGATAGACAAATAATGACCTCTCTAGAAGCAAGTACTACCTGCAAATAATACAATAAACGCCAACTCGTAACAAAACCTACCCTATTACAACCGAAAGACACTATGCCGACAATGCTCATCGATCTACGATCTACGATCTTAATCCTATCCCGCCAAAGTCTTCTATCCTGATCTATGTCCTCCGTCAATCCTATAAACTTTGAGGTCCCCTCTAATTACCTCATCCAAACTCTTCTTTGATCGACCTCTCCCTTTGTTACTGTCGGGGATGTTCATAGTTTCACATCTCCTTACTGGTGCTCCACACTTCTTCTTTTCAAATGGCCAAACCATCTTAGTCTTGATTTCAAGCTTAAATTATGACTTTCTGTCCATACATATGTTTATTTATTTGGGTGCTTATCTCTCTCTCTCTCGCTCTCTCCATATATACACACACACACACGCACACACACAAATGTATACGTCTGTACGCATGCGCGCGAACGTGTAGAAGTATATATGTACATATGTATATGTATGTATATATGTGCGCGCGCGCGCGTGCACACACACAATATATGTGTGTGTGTGTGTGTGTGTGTGTGCGCATGTGCGTGTGCGTGTGTGTGTGTATATATATATATATATATTTGGTTAATTGTTGCCAAAAATATGAAAAAAATTAAAGAATGCACTTTCGTTCTTTTGTCTTTGTCCTGATATATTGCCAAATATTATTTCCTTCTCCTTTTTTATCCTTCTTTAAATGTTGCTAGAATTGATGAATCCAATATAAGATACTTTATTCTATAGTATGGTCCATGACGATGTATAATCACTTGTTTAATGCTATCATCTAACTTATATGTCAAAAATATAGTTTTAGTATGGTTTTCAAGCATTCTTGAGTAAAAGTAACGCCTCATATCTAAAAACCCATGCCCTAGGGCCAAGAACCCTTTGCACTTTTGTGCGCGAACCACACTTAATCTCTTTGATAGGAACTTTGCTAGGTCTTGACTCATTCTACTGGTGCGTTGAAATATGGCCTTTTATCCCCTTTCTTCTCTTGTCATGGTCTCTTCTGGTATCAACATTCGGAGGCTGACTTTGCATAAATCTCTTGTATGGAACACTTGTACAAGCTACATTGGTTCCATAGAATGGTATAAACAAAAGAGGAAGATTGTGTTATTGTCTATGATGGATTATGGAAAGAAATGATGTTATGACATTGCTGTATGATCTGAATTGCCCCCCTTTTTTGGGTTGAGTATCTTCACAATGTGCTACTCGAAGGACCAAGGCCTTTTGGAAAAGATTGTGCTCTTGCTAAAGCTTTCCCCTTCCCCTGCCTGTTTTGGGGCAAGTATATGTGTGTGAGATGTTCATGATGGAGAAGTTATTGTTTAGCAAGAGGTACATTGCATGTTTAAGGAGGAAGAATGGGTGGGCTAATGCTTTCTCTGTTTGTTGGTAAATCCATGTTGGGGGCCGGGTGGTTTACGTGAGCAATGTTGAAGTTGTGTTAATTTTGCTGAGTCCTTTAAGCTGGGAAGGACAGAAATTACATATCTCTGTGAGCAAAATTATCATGTCAAGGATTCAAATTCACTGTTTCTTTGAATGTCGTATAGTCAACGCCAATTGGTTTACATTATCGAGAGATCAACTTTGGGTTTTGGTGGATAAAATCATACATGACGGATTTATTAGAGCACGGAGTTTTTTGTTCTTTGCCTCATCTTTTTGATGGTGGTCTTTCCTTAATATTTGTCTTTGATAGCTATCCCCCCCCCACAAAAAAAATAAAAAAAAAGAAAAAGAAAAAGAAAACATGTGCCTAACAAAAGAAAAACAAGGGGGAAAGGAAGATATGTGAAGCTTGTATAATAAACTTTGTGCATGCTATGTATTATTTATGCTAGCGCAAGTTCTGTTCCAGGTTGAGGAATCTATAGTGACTTTCTATACTGTAAGCTAATATTGCAAATTTGCAATTATGAAGGGGAAAAATGGGAAAATTTCCAAGCATCCCCTCTCAATTTCTTCTATTCTCTTTAGTTCTATGTTTGTATCCATCCTGATTGATTTTTTACGTATTTGGTCTACGTAGGAAGGATAACAAGAGGTACATAACCTTAGAAAATACAAAAAGAGTGATATCAAGTACGGAATTTCTTATAGCATTTGATACCCATTCTTTTTATGTCACCTAAAAAGAGTGAAAGCAAGGATTGGTTGTGTAATTTCTTCTTTTCCTTCCATTCCATGTTTTTGTGAGTCTTCCGAACTCTCTCTCTGCTTTTAAGGCTGCCTGCAATAATATTTGTCTGCACCCTGCTAATGTGGGACACTGGGACCCACTTTGCTTTTTGTTTTTTTTTGGGGGGCAATGATCTTTGTATATGAGATTAAAGGTATAACTGATATTCAATATACTTATTTAAAATTTATGTATAGGATGCTGTCTGTTACCTATCTCGGCAACAATTTGGTGGGAGCAGCTTTGACGAAAGCCTTGACTAAAAATTCGAAGCTTTATGGTTTAAGAGTTTAGAAAAATGTTTCTCCATTAATGTGTTTGAGTTTGTAAATAGTATTCGTTTGTGGTTTTCAATTGTAGATTTTTCTTGTTAGTATGATTCAAGGAACAAAATTGCACTGCAGCTATTGAGTTGTGGAATTTGCCTTCTTTGGGCATGATGCAATCAATTAATTTGATTTCTGAAATTATAATTTTGGAGGTTCCCATTATGTTTGCAAATTATATGGAGAAATATACTTTCAGTCATGCCCTTGTTATCTTTTTTTTGAGAAAAATGAGAGTTGGAGCGACAACTGTTTTTGCACTCCACTACAACTGTGACATGCCACGTGATTGCCGCCTTGGATTGATCCTGCTATACTGCACGATTACTGCAGTCATGACTGAAACAACATTTTGAATACTTCAGTTGGCCAGGAACTCAATGTGAATTTCAACTTTTCAACTGCTGGTTTTGTAAGTTACAACGTATGACATGCACAGCTGATTTATTTCCTTGTTGTACCTTTCAAATATGTAAGTTATAGCTTGTAGGCCTTTTCTTCTTGCAGTCATATAAGTTAAAAAAAAACTAGTGGCTGCCTGTCATATGCAACTGTGTAGCTTTCAGCAGTCTTTACTTTTGATCATGTATAAGTAATCTGTCAACTGTATATACCATCATGTTATCTAAAATCTCCCGTCAATATCAGAAGTATTACACTGCAAAACAATTTAAATTAGTGCATCATTGAAATTCATTGTCTCCTTTCAGTACTAACAGCATCCATGACCATCAGCTGTCTGAAATCTACTCCATCTGGCTTTCATATTGTTATCAACTATCTTGTCAGATTCGTCAGAATGCTTCCATAAGTATTGCGCTTAGATGGATGGTTAATGCCCAAAAAAGGGAAAGAAGAAAAACCTGCTTGCATCCCAGTTTGTCCTCTCTGGCTGAATGAGGGCTGTTTAGTGTTGTAAAATTATGACAGAAGATGTCTTCCGTTAGATATTTGGGGATAAGCCTTCTCTAACCTAATGCTTTATATGGATTTGGGTAAATGCAGGTATTTCATAGTGAAGAGTTGCAACCGTGAAAACCTGGAGCTATCTGTTCAACAAGGAGTATGGGCTACTCAAAGGAGTAATGAAGCCAAATTAAATGAAGCTTTTGATTCTGTTGAGCATGTTATTCTGATATTCTCAGTCAACCGTACTCGGCATTTTCAGGTGGGTGTTTAAAGTTTCTTGTTGATTTAGGATATTAGGTTTGCTATATTGAATGGACGTATACAAAATTTAAATTTTCCCATGATTAGGGTTGTGCAAAGATGACATCTAAAATTGGCGAGACTGTGGCTGGGGGTAACTGGAAGCATGCACATGGCACTGCTCACTATGGGAGGAATTTCTCTGTTAAGTGGTTGAAGGTATATTTAACTTCTAAAGACAGTTTTCTTGATTAGTGATAGCCATGCAGTTCCTGTACCACGTAATGCAACAGTTAGAAGTCAGCCGTTTGTAAACATTCATCCTGATCTGTTGGAAACCATTGCTACTGGAGCTGATTGCAGCAGGCTTCTGCACAAGACAATGCATGAGATGCTTGATGTAAACCATGTTATATCTCTTACAATGATCGAAAGAGAACACATTTGCTTCATATACAGTGACGATATTTTGATGTTGGGATATAATTCATTTGACATTGCTCTAACTCCCAAATGGTGTGCATAACATAACCCACTGCTGTTTGCTTTGTGCTATGAACACATAAAGATAGGTCAAACAATGCTATACATCAGGATGCATATTGTAAAATTTAATCTGAATATTTATCAAAAAAGAAAAAGTAATCTCAATATTATTCTCCTGTTGAATCAAAGCAGTGAGCATATTTTGTTTCATGTCACGTTTACATTATTTGTGGGGAACTTTATGCAAAATATTCATAATTTGCATTGTCTAATCTTTTAACTTTGAAAGGCTGTATGCAAAATAAAGAGGTGAAATAAAATATGAAGACTTTATCTTATGATAATGAAGTCTCATTTCCTTGATAGGATAACCTATGAGGTTATTTGTGGGGGGCTTCAAGGCATGATGTTATTTTGTGATTGCTGCTTCTGCACATGGTTGGCATTTCCTTGGTGGCTTATAGAGCAATTCTTTTGATTAGTCATTGTAAAAAAATGATTACCTAATGAGATTACTCTAGTTTATAATAATATATTCATCATCAAAGCAAATTGCAATTATAAAAGCATCTAGAGAAGGTGGTGAATGGGAGGTGCATTTATTGCCCAGCTTGCTCATTTATTGATGACTTCTGTCAGAACTTTAATGGGATAAAGGGTATTGTTGGTGAGGGGAAATTCAAAACTACACTTGATAGCTCTTCTTTAAGATTGGGGAGCTTGAGTTTGTATTCTTATCTAAGTTGGCAGGTTTAACCCATGATAGTTTTATCATCGTGTTCATTAGCTCTTGTTCCAAATTGTCTATTATCTGTAGAGTGTTACTTTGGTTATTGTTATACTTTAGAGAAGTTAATCGTGAACATGTCATTAAAAGGTTTTGAGAGAACATTAAGGGGCCATTTGGCTCATCATCTTTTAATCTTGGTATGGGGATGAAATCATTGATGCCCATACTTGCTGTTGGGTTTATAATTTTTTGTCGGTATCACATTCTTCAAGGAATCACTCAAACCTTTAAATCTCTCCCTCCCCAGGTTTATATAAACCAATACCTTTGGAATCAAATTTTATCATTTCATGGGTTGAACCAAACAAATAATGTTAGGAATCAAAACTAATTCTCATAACTGTTGGTATCATTCTTGATTCCGTCCCATTCCAGACCAAATGACCCTTAATTATCTTATTGCAGGGAGATATAGAAGTGTCCTATTCAGCATCCCAGCATACTTTTTTTTACCTCTCTTTTTTGTTTGTTTACGACCATGTTTTAAGACATTCAAAGAACTTTCTGTGGGGAGCTCTCTGGAATGATTCTAGTTATCACAAAGCAAAATGAAATGTTGAGCAAAATTTTCCTATAGGTGGCTTTGGTGTTGGAGATCTTGTAATCTTCAGTGAGGCCCTTCTAGTTAGGTTGTGGAGATGCATAAATGAGAAACGTAAGGTATGGAGGAGAGTTGCGTTGGGGCCTACTATGGGGAGAAGGGCTTTAATTCAGTTGCTAGTATGCAGAATGTTCTGCATGAGTTTGCAGGAATTTATCACTAAAAGCCGCAATTGATCCTACCTTCATATATGATGGCTCCTTTATTTTTTTACTTATTTATTTTGCCACGATAGATGGTCCGACAATGTTCCTTCAAGGGATTGTTTCCCTTCATTCTATGCACTACTTGTGGTTAGAGATGCTTTCCTTTCTTATTATCATGATCAAAGTTCGACTTCATGTATTTGGTCCCCTGTCTTTGTCTGCGCTTCTTTGGTAGAGGATGATTGCATTGGTCTCTTATTTAGCACACTCAATAGTCTAGCTATGAAGGGTGGCCCCCATTTCACGGATAGATGAAATCTCAGTGCCTTTGGAATTGAACTAGGAAATCGTGCTTTTGGAGTACTCATCTTCACTTTTCAAGCGAACTCCATCCATTTGTTGGATTGTGGTTTATCGTGGAAGTTTAGTCAGAAGATCTGTGCTCTATTGACGGTATCCTTTTGTGTGGAAGCAACCAAAGGCAAGATTTTACATGTGATGGTTTATGAAAGAGGGGAAATATCTTAGCTATTAGGTAATTGATGTGCAGAGGGGGGCCCTTTGGAATCCACTGAGCATTTATTCCTTCATTGGCTAGTTGTGCACCATTCATTCCTTCACTGCCTAGTTGCTAGAATTGTTTGGCCTTTTTTGTATGGTGACTAGTTTTATTTGATATTAGTTAATGGCGTAAGAGAATTCTTTGGGAAGACAATTCAAACTCAAAGTCATTTGAGCTCTTCCACATGCTATCTTTTGGATAATTCGGATGGAGGGAAATGACAGTCTTGATAGGGTTGAGTTCTACTTGAGTGCATCGAAGGAAGAGTGGTAATTATACTTTTCATCGGAGGAGGATTGTTGTTACTCTTTCATTGATATAATAGATTTTGTTGATAGCCTCTTTTTGGTTGTTGTAATAGCTTCTTCATAGGTTTCAAGATCAACTTCCATTCTATTTCAAATCTTTGTCTCTTTGAATGTATAATATTTCCTTATTTCAAAAAAAGAAAAAAAAACTTTTGCAATAGCCACTCATGAATTTCATATTGAAATATATTGTCCCAGATCGAATCTCGAGAATGAGGGCTTCTTTCTATGTTAGAGATAAATTTATGGAAGCCCGGGTCCTGAGACTCTGCATATTTGAATGAACTATCTAAATGTCGGTGATTTTATACTGAACAAATTTGGTGTAGTTCAATATTAACAAATTAGTGACTAAAATATCTTCCCAAAAATTCTAGAAAGAGAATTTTAAACAAGCATGCCTTGGTTTAAATTATTGGTGAAATCTATGGCTAGTTTCTTTATTGGTCTTTGACAGCTATGATGAATTCACTAGAAAGAATGGAGTCGGAAGTGGGAAAAAGTGGAAGGAAGTGAAAGAAGTTTGAAGGATTTGGAAGGAACTAGAAGGAGCCTGAAAAAGTTTGAAAGAGGGTGAAGGAGTAAGAAACAATTGGAGAAAGATGGAAGCAGTTGGAAAGTTTTTAGAAAACCTGGAAAGAGTTGGAAGAAACTGAAACGAGTTGGAATAAGCTGGAAGGAGGTGGAATATGTTGGAAGAAGTTGGATCTTGGAAGAATGTGGAAGGTGTTGCAACAAATTGGAAGGATATGGAAGGAATTGGAACAAGTTGGGAGAAGTTGGAAGGAGCTAGAATAGAAGACTTCCAACTGGAGTGAACATGCCCTTAATAGTGGACCTAGGCTTTGTGTTCATGTTTGTAGACAAGAATAAATTTGAATCCATAAAAATAAGAAAGATTAAAGTGTACATAAGATTGAGGACAAGTAGTAATATTCACTTGCTAGGGCGGTTAGTTAAAGTGAGAAAGAGAGTTAAGAGCAAAATATATTTTCACTCATATACTCAAAAGCTGGGGATTTCTCTTAAAGTCTTCACTTATTATGATAAACTCGACCACATTTTGGGGTCATTCTTTGCGACAAAAAGAAGCCTGAGCCCTAGCTATGAAGGGAAGGGAGAGAGAAGTCATCTAGCTGATGAGGAAGATGAAGCATGACTTAATGTTAGCTTTTTAGCGTTTGACAGGGAAGATGAGAGAATGTTGATGGACAATAAGGTCAAGCAAACTGAAAGGGGGAAGTAATTAAATAGGGGTAAGTTAAAATAGGTGGATAAGGAAGTGATTCTCTTATGGGTGATGATAAAAAGAAATTGATGAGGTTGGAAAATACAACCAAAGATCACTGAAGTTTGTATTTCTTTTTTTTGTCCTAACTTTAGTTTTAGTTAATTCCTAATCTATCAGAACATAGCACTGAGAATTTTGTATTTTCTAGGTGATACCGTGATATATTGTAATGATCTCGTGCAATGTATGTGTAGGGTGAAAAAAGAATTCAGTTAGTTGCTAATCCAAGTGTACTGCAAAATCTGGGTTGACCTTGGGAATTTTTTTTTTTAAAATCTTGTTTCAATTATGAAGAACTCATATAGAAAGAACACATTAGTGGGGAAAGGAGTTGGCTTCATTGAGGAGGTGAGGAACATAATTGGATATATTCATACAAGGTTTTTGGCATGATTCCTATCTTCAGAAAATGTCAACATTGTATGGACCCCTTTTTTGAGAATGAGTCAACATTCCTGAACTTTCTAAGGTGGTTGGACAGGTTTAAGTTGATTGATTCTATCTGGTGAGCAGCGCCTTTGATAAAAGCTGTTAGAGGTTGATCATGCTGCAGGAGTTTTATTGATATGCAGAGTGCGTTACCTTAAAATTTTTGGGGCATGTTCTGGACTCTTTTTTTAATAATGCTTTTGCGGCAGGATTGGAAGGCTTTGTTAGAATTTTCTTCCCTATTGGCGGGTTCTTATCTTTATAAAAACAAGGGAACTTGAATGGCTCAGGTAGATATCCATAAAGAAAAAAAGATAGCTGAAATTAACGTGAACTTTTGTTATTAATCTCCTGCATCCTGAAAGGAGATAACATGTCGTCCATACATACCCGTTTGGCTGCGTATTTAGCGGGCTACATCTTAGTTTCTTCAATGTATCATACTGGCAGCTGTGTTGCAGATTGTTGTGCTGTTATTTTATTAGTTTCATTTCTCCATACCTGCTCCATTCCATTAAACTTGCTCCATATCTAGTTTTTTCTGATGAAGGATCATTTTTGTAATCTGGAAAAGAAAATTTGACAGTATTTTGCAACTTGAATAGATATAAAGCTGATAAGTTTATCAGGACAGAGGGAGTGTTATTTTAGGATTTTGTGTACCTATCTTAATGAAACTCTGCATAACTGATGCAGTTGTGTGAGCTGTCCTTCAATAAAACGAGGCATTTGCGGAACCCTTACAATGAGAATTTGCCAGTGAAGGTATTATTGTGACAGGCTCTGCCACCAATCTTTTTTTCCTTTAAATTCTCTTTTACTTTAAGGTCAATCCTTTTATATACTACTGTCAACATATATGAATGGCTTGAAATATTTTCTGCCCTAGCCTGCTATTTTTTGTGGCTGACGTCTAATATAATGGATAGCTTGCACTGGCGATTGTCGTGCTACCTACAGTGATTGGGTCTCTATTTCTGAAATAATCTGTGTCTGCTACTTGTATGGTCTATGTTTATTACTTTTCAAATTGAATGTCAAAAATAGGACATCCATAACCCACAATTGTATGCTGGGAAAAGTGGAAAATCACCTACAAATTAGCTTAGTATTGGCAGGAACTGCACTCGTTGGTTGTCCCATCACCAGATCGCATGACCAGCATAGTTGGTGATCGTAGGAGCTCAGAGCTAGATCATAAACTACCCAACTGAGGTTTTTCAATGTACCTTGTGTGTCCTAAATGCCAAAGGATGCGTCAGAATAATTTGATTCTAATAAGTATGAGCTATATTTTTGAGGCATCAATTTTCCCACGCACACAAATTGGTGTATAATTGTTACTAAGGATTTTAGATTTTTGTCATAAACAAGAGGCATCTCATGTCTCTGTTTTTTGGGGTAAATATTATGTGCTCATTATGATTTTCATGCCTCTATTTCGACTTAAATATTGGCCTATAGACTTCCCTATGCCCTTACCCCAACTATAGGGCAACTCTGAAGACAATGAAAGATGAGCCAGAAATTTTAGTGTAGAATTTTAGACATGGTTAGAGGATGACATGCAACTTGAAATTTCAATGATCAGAAAGCTGTTTAATCAGATTATAAGCTTGAAACTCCAGTCAGGGAATTGAGGAAGAAGGTGGCTGAGTGTTCTGCAGTGGCACAACCTGTGACTCTACTGTCTTAGTCTGATCCATGAGAGTTACATGTATATTAGCTCTTTTTTCTTTTAATTTTTTGTAGTTGCAGTTAGTCTTCAATGATTATGTTTTGCCATTTTGAACTTCCCTCTGCAAATTTGAGGATATTTTTTTGGTAGAAAGTTGGTACCATTAATTTTTTCATGTATTTTATTAAAGGTAAATTTAGCCTATTCTACTATATAAAGATTTTTTAAAACTTTTTTATTTTCTAGGATTACAAACATTTGATTGTTTTCCCTATCTTATAGAGAACTGGATCCACGCTTATTACCATTTCCCCAAGCTAGCAGATGGCTGTAGTGTTTTAAGGTTTTCCTGTGAGTAGGCTACTAGCAACATTACATTACAGTTTTGGAGTTTATTGATTTGATAGTTATCACCGTAGAAACTTTTATCAATTGGTTATTCTTGTTTTAAGGAGTTTGCTGAAAGTATGGCATTTCTCATGTCTAATTCATTTTTCGAGTTATTGTCTTTTCTTTTTATTCCTTTTCTCTTATTTATCAGTTAAAGGTACTAGGAAAGCGAGGGGTACTCTTCATAGGGTGTGTGTTCTCGTATTCTAAATTATTTTATTATCTAATGAGAATGTAGTTCCTGAAATATTGAAGATTCCGCTCGCAAGTATGCATAATGCCAATCACCTTTGTTTCTTATTTTGCTGATGGTAGTACCTGTGTCGGTGATTATTATTGCTGGATATAGTAGAGAAATTCTCAGAAATACACTAACCATTGTCATTTTTCACCAAATTTATTGCATAATAGACCGAATAATAATTGAAATTTAAGCCTTGCACAGCTTGGAAAGGATGTGTCATATATCACTATATCAATCAATTCAGTCGCATTGATTATATTATTCAGGACCTGGAGATAAACTATGATGAACGTCTGGTTGATGTGACGATTTGTCATATATGCCTGAATGTGGTCTCTGGTCTGTTAGTCTGTTCTGTACTTGTGATCTGTACTTGAGAGTTTCTGGTGAAACATAATATGCCTTACTCGTTCTTCTGATTTGTTGCAGATAAGCAGAGATTGCCAGGAGCTGGAGCCGTCTGTTGGTGAGCAGTTGGCTTCTTTGCTGTATCTTGAACCGGACAGTGATCTCATGGTATGTACGAAATTTGGTTTTCTGCACAGCAATTCTTTTTCAAAAAAAAGAAGAAGAAGAATGGAATAGCAATAGCATCTGGCAGTGTGATAAGTTTGCTAAGAAAGTGGCTGCATATGATTAGATATTTCTATTGTCAGATTTAATAGGTGGACTATGTAGGGAAGCAGGTAAAACCTCAAATTTAATGGAAGCCCTTGAACAGCGCGCTATTATCTGAGTAAATGTTCCTGGAAAAAAGAAAACAGAACTTCCCTACCTTCACAGCTTTAGTCTAACTTGAGTTTGCTCCTCAAGCATTTACATTGTTACGTCCTAAGACTTTCTGGGGACTAACTCCTCAGCTTTAGATTGTGGAGTAAAGCAAAAACTTCTTTCTTCCTTTTGGTAGTAGCAAGCTGTGTTGCTTGGACTCAGCACTTTAACCTGCTGAGCCCATCGGCATGACAAAGAATACGGGGCAGGCCCAACCATGGGCAATTTGGCACAGCTAAATTGAAAGCCTGAGCATCTAAGTCTCGACTTCAGATTTTGTAGAGGTGAATGAGAAATGCAGTGCTGTCAATACTTGAGTAGATTGGTTCCTTGCATTCTTTCTTTTTCTTTCTTCTACTCGTGCGGTGCCCAACATTTTGTTCTGCCTCTCGTGGAATGCAGCATTATCGGAAGATAGAGTTTTGCGTAGCTATTGAAGAGACTATTATATCTGCATTCATTTGGGCTCTGGTCAAAGCCTAATTCTTTCTTAGGTTGGTTCCCCGCAGTCCGAGTTCTTTGTATCTGTCCATGAGTTGTCTCCGTTCACTTCAAATTAAAATGGTAAAACATTACATACATGATCACAGTTCTCCTAGTTTTCAAATACCTGGAGCAACCAAGGTTTAAAGTGAAGTATTAACTTCGATGAGGCAAAAAGGGGAAATGGCCATGTCTCTGTATTTGTGGCAAGTTTTGGGTCAGGGTCCCTGTGCCCTGCTTTTCACCAAACTGAGTGAGCCACGTGGATATGTACTTGCATATGACCCGCTTTGTTTAGATCTGAGCAAGATAGCTGGCAATCAGTCAACGCTCTTTCAAATCTAAGGTCCAAGCCTGGTGGAAACAACCTTTCAACAGTCAACTTAGAGATGCAATTCCTTCAGTTCCTTATCCATATGAGACACCATACATCTAGCCACCTACACCATGCCTACAGAGGACTAAAGGGTTTTGGCCGGCTCTCTGCTTTTTAACATTTCCACCTGTAAGTTACACGAAATCATTCCGTGCGCCATACAAATGGATGGGAAATTACTAGAGAAGACAGATAGCAATATTTCTACAGAAGTATACAAAGAACTGAATAGGTGCAGTCACTTCGGGTATTTTTTTATTATTTTTTTTAATCTGTATGAGAGATGAATGGATGTAACTTTACGGTAAATATTTTCGATATGACTTCTTGGAGAAAACCTTATTTGCTACTTTACACTCATTTTCTTTTAGGGAAAAAAACCAACAACATAATATTTAAACTAGTCTTTTGCTTTCCTGATGCATCTTATGTTGGTGTTAATTTATGTTGTCTGATTGAATCATAGCTTTACTAATTTCTTGTCCGATCCGTCAGGCCACTCTAAGTGCTGCTGAATCCAAACGTGAGGAGGAAAAGGCAAAGGGGGTCAATGTGGAAAATGGAGCTGGAAATCCAGACATAGTTCCATTTGATGACAATGAAGAGGAGGAAGAGGAAGAAGAAAGTGAAGAAGAAGAAGAAGAGAGTTTTAGCCAGGCACCTGGGCTTGCTGTTCCAGGCAGAGGAAGGGGCAGAGGGATGATGTGGCCCCCTAACTTTCCTATGGGTCGAGGCATCAGGCCTATGCCTGGGATGCGAGGTTTTCCTCCTGGCATGATGGGGGTTGATGGCTTCTCATATGGACCTGGACCTGATGGCTTTCCAATGCCCGATCCTTTTGGCATGGCTCCACGTCCTTTCATGCCATATGGTCCAAGATTTTCTGGGGATTTCTCAGGCCCCGCACCTGGTATGATGTTCCATGGACGGCCTTCGCAGCCTGGTGGTGTCCTTCCTGGTGGAGGATTTGGAATGATGATGGGCCCCGGACGTGCACCTTTCATGCCAGGGATGGGTATGGGAGGGAGAGTTGGACGACCTATGGGTATGCCTCCAATGTTTCCTCCCCAGCCCGGCCCACCTCAAGGTGGCAATCGGCCTCCTAAGAGAGATCAGAGAGGATCTGGTAATGACTGGGGTGATACATATGGTACAGGTCCAGAGCAAGGCAAGGCTCAAGATGTGGGGGCCTTTGGTGGCGGGCGTGGTGATGACTCACAGTATCAACAAGGTATCAAGAGCCAGCTGGATGATAAATTTGGATCTAGGAACAATATCACAAATGACGATAGTGACAGTGAGGATGAAGCTCCAAGAAGGTCAAGGCATGGGGAGGGAAAGAAGAAACGTCGAAGCTTGGAAGGTGATGTGCATAGCTCAGGCCCATGAGAAATAATATCCTTCAAGCAAAGGATGTGCAAATTGCCACCCTATTGGCAGCATGGTGCCGCAGATTGGAGAGCCATGGGACCTATTGGATATCCATGTTAATGGCTTTAGACCCTAATATTTAGGGTGTAACCCTCTGTACTGTGAACAGAGATTGGTACTGAGGAAAAAAATGACAGTAAGGCTAACGCGACGGTTTCTTCTAAGATGTTATTTGTCTCTTCTATCCCAATCCACTTGGGATGAAGGGTTAGGGTAGGAATGTCAGAAAATTGTTTGATGTACAATGTATAAATGTATACGACTAGCAAGAGGATACCAGGGTGAGTAGTTCATACATAGAACATGACAGATTGTTGATTTTGATATCCCACAGGCTGATAAAGTGACACCTCTTGATTGTGTTAAATAGATATTGATTTTAATTGGATGTCATGATAAGCCATGATTAGCATCGAAATGGAAAACTATTATCATAACAGTGAGTACATCAGGTCTCAGGTTCGATTTTTCCTTCCCCTATTGTATTGTGCTGTCTTCGTGGCTCATTTGAACCCTCCCCCCGCCCCCAAAAAAAAAATCATACTGGAAAACTATTGTCATAGCAGTGAGTAACTGAGTATGTTGATACCAAGATTGGCATCAAATGCCCTTTCTTCAATTAGTCAAGTTGCCCCTGATTTGAGCATCATTTGTTCATTCGAATTTGAGCTCGAACTTAGAAGGTCAATGTCCAGATTTATCTGGTGTAAGTCTGAGTTCTCCAGCCTCTTAACAGGCAGTCATGTCGGTTGAGGTAAGGTTGTCTACATCTGGATCTCTCCAGACCCAGCGAAAGCGGGACCTACACTGGGAGGTGTTGTTGTTGTTGTTGTTATTGTTGTAAGTCTGAATTCTCCCCTAAAATGCAAGTATGAAAGACTTCAATTTAACCAAGGAGAAAAGCTGTACTTTATTGTCCGGCCGCTGTACACTGTTTTCTTTGCTGTTTTGGGACCAATTCATGTTACGATAATTTACCTCCTTTTAGCATGTCTTAGTATGAAAATTAGCTTAAGCCATGTAATTTAGACGCCTAGGTTAATATCAAGTACTAAAGTAAACCATATGAGGTGTCAAATCTTATGATGAACAAGTTTTTGGCAACCCGTGCGATGTAGGGTAAAATTTTGTTAATATTTTTTTAGTTTTAATAATTTTTAGGAGTTAATCATAATAACTATAAGAGAAATTTAGAGCGCACATGTGTTATAAGTTGATATTGACCGTTTGTTTTATTTATTTTTTCAAATAATTAAAAATGTGTTACAAAAATTATATAATGCCTCTATATATTAAAGAAAATTAATTTTATAAGAATTTGTTTGATTACTCTTTGTATCTATTTTATTCGAAACAAAAACTAAAAATTTATAAAAAGAAAGGACAAAATGTGTTCAACACGTATGTATCTCCACTAAAGGAGAACATTTAAGGCCATTATCACCGGCGAGCCACCGGACGACCATTTTCACCGGCGACTTCCACTTTCCCGGCCCCTGAATCTCTCTTCTACAGGGTTTTTCGAGGTCTGAGTTGGTTAACGGCGACGGTCCACCATTATTACTAGTGAGGATGGCCATGAAGTAGAAGTCGTTGGTAAAAATGGCCGTTTGGTGGCTCGCCAGTGATGATGGCCTCAAGTGATGTCCTTCAATGGAGATACACACGTGTTGAATACATTTTATCTTTTCTTTTCATAAATTTTAGTTTTTGTTTCAAATAAAATAGATATATAGAGTACTCAAAAAATCCTTGTAAAATTAATTTTCTTTAATATATAAAGGTATTATATAATTTTTATAACACATTTTTAATTACTAAAAAAGGTAAATAAAATAAATGGTCAAGATTAACTGCTAACACATATACGCTCTGAATTTCTCTAAATATGGTGGTTGTCATTTAGTGACAACCACTATAACATTTTGGTGACTATCAATGTAAATTATAGTCAATTATATGAAAAATATACTATGATTAGCTTAAATAAAAAAAAAACTATATAAGCATTTATTGTATGTGTAGACAAACATTTTGTGATTTGTGAAAAAGCATTTTAGTTATTTGTAAAATTGAATTAAGAAGATACATGAAGAAACTGTTTATATACTTAAATAAAAAGGAAAAATATATAAGAAGGAAACCCGACAAAATAATATTACATAGCTCAACAAGTGAACCATTAAAAAAAAATTTAAAAAAATGAGAAAATATAAAACCAAAAATGAAGTGACTAGGGAAGTGGAAGCTTACCCTTTATCTCTTTTTTGCTCTTGCAGACGTTTGCTTTAATTTCCTCCTTTTTGGAGGAGGTCAATAATAAGAATATGTTGTCCATTGCTAAGGTAAAATTGTAAAACTATATAATGTGGCAGCAGTAACAAAAACAACAACAATCTCAGTGTACATTTTGTTTTTGTGTGTCTGGTAAAACTGTTTAATATCTTCTGTACACATATATACATGTACGCATACATATACATATACATATATAGTTAATGCCTCATCCAAAACAATTTTTATGAGCATTTTATGAGATAAGTGGGATCATATCATATCGATCTTTATTGTATCTCTTTGGGGTCTAGTTGAAGTACTGTTGGCTTGATGATCATCGATCAAACCACCACCCAACTCCCTCGAGTTAATGGGGAAGGGCACCAAGGGCGGAGCCAGAAAATATATATTAGGGGGGTCGACTCTTATATTGTTATGTATGTTTTAATTTTTTTTAAAATTATTTAGTTTATGTTAGTTTATAGTATGCTTTTTATGGCTTTTTAGCTAGTGTATGCAACATGCTATAGTTTAGCTACGTTTGAATCTATATCATTTTCCTTCTCCATTCAAACAGATTGATCTAAATGAAATTGAACCAAAATTTAGCTACACTTGAATCTAAGTCGTTTTCCTTCCCCATTCAAACTAATTAACCTAACCAAAATTGTATCATATCAAAATCGATTCATATAAATCATATCAAACAAATCCCAAGTTATATGCACATACATGTATATATACGAGTCTATGAGAAACACAAGTTGAATCATTATGGACTCAAGTATAAATCTCTAAGGTTCCCCCCCCCCAATTGTGAGATGAAGTATAATCTCTAAGGAGTTGGGTGTGTTGGGCTAGTGGGCTTAGGGCCTCTCTGGACTTTGATATTTTCGTTATTTTTGATTTATCTAATACATTAAGTTGTCATGAGATAAGAATATAGTCAGTTATATTGATCCGCTTACAATGTAATATTAATATATATATATATATATATATATATATATATATTAACCTTTAAATATTACTGAATTGTCTTTCCTTTTTTTCAAATGACCCTAATAAGACCATTTTCATAAAAAATATATGGTAGCCTTGACGTACGATCTGATTCTTGAATTGACTTTTCATTCCTCATAGAACATGGGGCAGATGCTAAGGAGGAGTTTTATTTATTTATTTTTGAAGGATATGGGAAGCTAATGGTACTTTCTTTCTTATTTTTTTGGGTTCAAAATTTGCTGTAATACACATAGAATGAATTTAGACGTAATTTTAGATAAATTTTTGTAGTTATCTTGATTTTTTTGTGGGGCCATACCGTATTTAGTCAAAGATACTGCAGCCAACCCCCCCCCCCCCCCTCCCCCAAAAAAAACCCAGAGAGAAGATGGAGGTAGGAGGTTAGGAGAAGCAGTTTATCACTATATTGAGGGGAAAACGTGGGGGAAGAATATGCCAAAAGGAGGCCTAGAAATCAGGGAGTTATCTTTGTTTCATTCTTTTTTGTGGGGCCCCTTCGCCTAGAGCTGGATAATGGATCAATTCAAATTGACCTATTTAATAAACAGGTCAATTTCATGTCAGTTTTGTAAATAATTTAGATCTACTTAAAATTTAAAAGCAACATATTTTCAAGACAAAAGGTGAATTCGTGTTGACTTCGGATCGAAATCAGTTTAGTTCGTATTGGGTTTGAATTTCTCTCAATAACTTCAGGTCGAATATCGTGTTAGGTCAGACTTTTCCATCTCTATTGACTTTACGCAAGTTTTTATTTTAATTCTGTAAAAAAAAGATATATTTTTGTATCAAAAAAGTGTGTTATGTTATTGATAAAAAAGTTTTAGCTTAATTAATTTCCAAAATAAATTAATACTTTTGTTTTAGTTAGTCAAATTTGTCCTTATCAGTTCACATTATTTTAGTATGAATTGTTGGTACTTGCTAGGTAGTAGGCCCAATTTTTAACTTAGAAGCCCCTCTCCAGTACAAGCCAACTAACCCTCCCTCCCTCCCTTTTAATCAGCTGGCCGCCTCTCCTCTGATCCTCCTCCCTCTCCTTCCTGTCATTCAGTCTTCTAGTGTATATATCCGTACTCATATCCATACCCATTTTCGGAACTGCCTCCTCGTACTCGATCAACTCTTCTCATTAATTTGCAAGTAAGCTTCTAACTTCTCAATTTTGGACGTTTTGTCATAAGTATCATGAAATTGTTGAATAAACAAAAGAGATATGACATATACTTCCATTGTAGATCGAATGGAAGGAGGTGGAGTCGGAGGCGGAGGCGATCAAGGTGGAATGAGTTCAATCTTATCCCACTCTCATTCTCAAATATCCCTGGAAGTGGAGGATCAACAACATCAAAATGGGCATTTTCATGACCAAACTCAGAACGATTTCTTCGACCAGATACTGTCATCAGCCATTCCTAACTGTTCATGGCCGCCATCAGCCCACGACCTCTCTGATCCAAACTCTAACCCTAACCCTAATACCAATAAATCCTCTGATTCGCCCCCCGACAACGCGGATGCTGCTACCTTCCATCACCAAATGAATGGCAAGACCATGTTGCTTCAACAGCAGTTACACTCTGCACTTTTATCCTTGCCTTTGAGCCTTGCCACTGCTGCTGATTCTGTTGACTCTCATCGCCTTCTTGCTGACCCTGACGGCCCCTTCAAATCCCAGGTACGTACGTCTTTCTAGTGTATAAAAAGAGTACGTGTAGGGAGTAAAATAAGTCTACCTTTTTGGGTATGCAGGGAGGGGGAGATGCATCTGTGCAAGCATTATACAACGGATTTGCTGGATCTCTTCACAATTCTCAGGCTCCTAACCAGCAGTTTCACCCTGGTGCTGCTGCTCAGGTGTGCTTTAAGTTTTAACTATGTCCCTAATTATGGTATATTTCAAAAATAAATAAATAAAAATTGATGATCTTTAAAGTAATTTTCTAATTGAGTGATGAGGGTATGCATGCAAAACTATCTCTTTTTACTAGAGTTGTGTAATTCTATTAAAAAAAAAAGAAAAGAGTTGGGTAATTCTAAAAAAAAAGAGTTGGGTAATTCTAAAAAAAAAAAAAAAAAAGAGTTGGGTAATGGGTCGTTTTGGGTCGACCCATTTAATAAACGGGTCAATCTTATGTCAGTCTTGAAAATAGTTTAGATTTACCCAAAATTGAAAAATAACATATTGTCAAGTTAAATAGTTAAATCGTGTCAACTTCGGACTGAAATCGGTTCGGTTTGTGTCGAGTTTGTCTTTCTCTCAATAATTTCGAGTCGGATTCGGATTGAGTTGTTGTATTGGATTACACTTTCTTAAGTTTACTTTGGACTCTTGTGCCTCCAAAAAAGGCCAAAAGTGCGCTCTAGATGTATGTATATATATGTGCCTTGATGTTGAAAATAGTGTTGTAATTAATATGAATAATAATGGGGGCATATATGTATATATATGTGCATGAAATGAAGAACTATGGAGGTCAGGGGGTGATGAGCCAAGCACAACCAGCAAGCGCATCCACAGGAGGGAGTGCTGGGACTGCCACAGCATCTCAAAAACAGAATAAGCCAAGGGCTCGCAGAGGCCAGGCCACCGACCCCCATAGCATAGCTGAAAGAGTGAGTACAACTTACAATCCTTAATTACATTTCAAGATATATGATGTACATTATCATTTTGATCAATTATCAACTTCAATATTGATCGCTGTGTTAGGTGATTACGTGGTTGGTCTTAAAGAGTTGCCTGTTTTTGCTTCATAAACCTTTAAAATAGTTTTTTTAAAAATTGCCTTCAGCATTAACAGTTCTTTCTTTTTTCATATTTAATGGAGAATGTAAATTAAAAATTTTTTGGTAAAAAAATACAACAACTCCTAGCGTAGATTTGGGGAGATTCAGATGTAAGTAACTTTACCTCTATTACCAGCAATTTGGTAAAAAAAAAATTGAGTATTAAAATTAATGGAAAATGATATATTAAACAATATTTAAAGGGAGTTTTTTTTGTGTGATAGAGTGATCATTTTTTTATTTAAAAAAAATCAAATGTCAGATTTAATGATGCTTGAAGCTAATAATATTGTATTATTTGTTGGTTTTCAATGTGTTAATTAAATTGCAGCTTCGGAGAGAGAGAATCGCAGAGAGGATGAAAGCTTTACAAGAACTTGTTCCCAATGCTAACAAGGTAATTAGACCATAACCCCCATACACACCTTTTATTTTTTTACTTATAAATAGTATAATCGTATATTCATTCTAAACACAGCTTTAGTTATAATATTAAATAGTACTAATGTCATGTTCTTTTTGTTCGTAAATTTAAATTTGTCAATCTTAATCAACTTCAACCCACATCAATCTACTTCAAAACGAACTTCAATAAAAAAATACTTACTTCAACCCACTTCAACAACTTCAATAAAAAATTATCCATTTTAACCAACTTGAATCTACTTCTCACTATTTTAATCAACTTCTGTCCATCATATCAAAAAAAATTCAGCCCAATTCAACCAACTGTAACCCACTACAACCAACTTCAACTAACTTAAAATGCATAATCCCTAAATGAAAGTATGGGTTACATAACAACCATTTAAATGGTTGTTATGTAACCCCTTCAATTGGCCCCTTACTACCATTTAGAGATTATGTATTTTTTAACTCATTTCAATAAAAAAATATATTTTTTAATTTATTTCAACCTATTTATACTAATCTTAATCAATTTTATTCATTTATCAACTTATATTTTTAAATGAAAAGAACATACCTTTACTGTTATACAATTAATTATGAATTTTTTAAATACTTTTTTTTGGGGGGCAACTCCTATGCACGTATTACCAGATCAGTCGTGATTAAAGTATGATGGTGTGAAGGATGGAATAATTATAATTATATTTAATTAATATTGAAATAATTGGGTGTCTTTAGCACGTATTACTAGATCAGTGACTATTAATAAAGTATACATGAGGTGGTTTATTAAAGGGTAAATTAGTAATTACGCATCTGGGGGTAATGGTGTTGATAGATTCCTTTTCGTGGCGTGGGTACTATGAACTGACAGCTGCGAAGTAAACGGGATGATTCCCACTTTTTGTGGGTTGTTGAGCCTACCTTATCACCTCGAAGTCTAAGTGCTCCACTATATTTTAATATTTTGGAATTTCATCTCATAATTTAATTTTATTTTATATCTTTATTTATTTCTAGATTTTTAGGTGATTTTTGAATTGAATTTTATTTTTTATTCACTTTTTTTGAAATAATGAAAATAAAATTTAAGGTTGGTACTCTTAAATGGAAAAAAAAACGTTGAAGAGACTAAAAAACCAAATAAATACAAGAAATAAGTTTAACGAGTCCCAACTCATTTCGCATTGGCTTATTTTGTGCACCACAACCATCAGAGTTGAATGTTTCGGAGGTGCAACTCTTCCTTGTTATGGGAATTTCGAATTCCTTGTTATGGGAATGTTTCGGAAGTGCAACTCTATTGGGTTTTTGCCACAAAAAAATATTGTACTGACCTTGTTGATGTTCTGTAATGACTACTAATATATTTTGAAGCAACCTTTATAATAAGGGGAAGATTAATAGATCACTTTGATGTAACTATAATAACAGTCACCTTAAGATAAATAATTAATCATTTTAATTAATTATTATTAGCCCCTATAAAAATATATTTCTTATAATAAGATTTATTACAAAAGGCATATTGGAATTAAAAGAGTTTATATAAATTCGAATTGGAAAAAATCAAAGAAGTTTGACCGCACTATAGATGGCAGAAACATAGTCAAAAAGAACGGTCGTTATTCTTGATTAAACTCGAAACTGACAAAAAATGAAAAAGCATATATGAAAAAAGTGGTGATGGGACAAAATTGATCGATTGAGTGCATTAAATAATTATTTAAATGATGGTGGTGTTGAGTGATGTTTTGTGAAATGACAGACGGACAAGGCATCGATGCTGGATGAGATAATCGACTATGTCAAATTTCTCCAGCTCCAAGTCAAGGTTCTCAGCATGAGCAGATTAGGAGGCGCTGCTGCTGTTGCTCCTCTCGTTGCTGATATGTCCTCTGAGGTACTTTCCCTACTCTACGTTCAATATTAAACTTGGCTAAATTGATTCAAGATTTGAAACTGATTGATTTGAAAGAAAATTCAAAATTTAAATTTAATCTGAATCAAATCGAGCTTGATCTAAAGTTGTTTACTAGAGTATTTATATTTATGTGGTAAGCTTTTAAATCGAAAATCACCTTATATGAGTCAAAACATCGTTCTGATTAGAAATATAGTTTGATCCAAAATTAAGTCGGTCCATCCTAATACTGAAAAACATTTTTGTTAGATCTATTCCCTTTACCGATATTAACAAAACATTACAGCTACAAGCTTGAGTTATCTTCTCTATTTTAAGTAGATCTAGCAAATGAGTCATTCGGTTTGGATATGGATCGAGTTAAGTTGGGTTAGGTCATGGTTCAAATTAGGTAATATTTCAGGTCAGTTGAGTTTAGATCGGATGAACTTCGATTCGAATATAATTCAAATTTTAAGTGCACTTTCAAATGAATATATTTCAAATACTGAGTTGAATACATATCCGAATCGTTCAATTCAAATTTTAAATCTCGAATCAATTTTATCAAATCTAATTTTAAGTCTTCTGATTGCGTGCACCTGGATGAACAGTCACCTGAAGTAATTAATGGTTTTGAAGAAAAAACTAGAAGAAGACAAGACTGCTACACGGTAGTCAATGCTCCATGAAAGTGTTGTCAAGTCATAAATGTTGTCAAAAAAAAATCCCAAAAAAACAAATGTTGGTTTTGTCAAGTATGTATCTTTCTTTGATGAAGAAACGACACAAAGTACCACGCGTGCCAACTTTTTTCCTGCTCTTCGAAATATTTCTTTTTATTTTTTTTACTTACTAGTAAAATATTTTTGTAACAAATACCCAAAAAAAATAAAATACAGGGAGGTGGAGGAGGACGGAGCAGTAACGGCAACCAAACGGGGGCAAGCTCAGGAAACGAGAGCAGCTTGACGGTAACGGAGCATCAAGTAGCAAAGTTAATGGAAGAAGATATGGGGTCAGCCATGCAATACCTTCAAGGGAAGGGACTTTGCCTTATGCCTATTTCTCTTGCCACTGCTATTTCAACTGCCACGTGTCATAACTCTCGTAACAGCCCTCTTCCGCCGACCCTAGGTCGGACTCTGCTCAACAGCAATGGCAACCACGACAACCATCATACCAGTAACAACAACCACAACATGTCGACGTCTAATAGTGGTGGTGGTGGTGGTGGTGGTGATCAGCCTTCTTCTGTCCCATCTTCGAATGTACCGGCTCCAACGTCTCCAACTCCGAGCCGTGATTAATTGACTTTGTCATGAAATGTTATGATACATTAATGTACGTATAATATCTTACTGTGATATGGTTGATGTAACATTTAACAAGCGGAATGTTACATCAACAACTCACAGTAAATTTCCGTCAAACAGCTGTACCTTTGAAGAACTATTAATTGAGTTGACTTACTTTGGATCATGTCCTTCTCATTGATGATTAGAAAGAGTTCTTATAATATTTTTGTCAAACATCATATCACATGACAAGATCAACACCACCCGACCAGCCAAACTCCCAGAATCCAGAAATTTAATGCTTTTGGTGTTAAATTATTATTAGCATACATGGTATCCTTTTTCATTTTTAAATTCAGTGTATTTTATTTAGTTCTTGCTGGATCTCCTTTCCCAGATTGTCTTGTCTTCTTAGAATTTATATACTCATATTTTATGCATTAAATCGGTTATTTATATTTATATTATTCGGAAGGTCTAATATATATACTCCTATGTGACTGCCACGTTCTAGGGTAGCCAGCCAGGCAGGGGCGGCCGGTGGAGAATTCATCTTTATGTTTTGACAAAATATATGTACTTTATTTATACTTTATTTATATAGTTCATTTGAAACTCATATAAATCTCAATTCATGTGAAAAGAAAAATCATGTGTAATAAATATAATAAAATGAGGTTATAAGTCATCATTGTCATATAAATATAAATTCAAATTGGAAAGAAATCGAGATAAATGGTAAATACAAGTTATGTAGATCAGTAAGAAAATAAGGTCTTCATAAGATAATTTGTACATATGATATAAATTTAATTATTATTGAACAACCTATTTGTTATTAAGGTCAAAATAAGATAATCAATAAATAAATGATATATTCAATTAAATAATAGATTAAACCTATGGGCATACAAGAAATCATGATGACAAGGCTGGGTGACAAGGGTTGGAAATAGTGGACCACAAAGTCAATCAAACTCACAAAAAATCTCATGCTTCAACTAGTAAGTACTTACCAGTCCGTTGGAATCCTAAGCTGTTTTGTCTAATCAAATAGTACTTTTGGTTAACATTATATTATATTAACAATAACAAACTCTCAACAACCTATTTGTTATTGGGGTTGTGTTTGACATTTAGAATTATTACAATGACAACTTAAGTGTTTGATTCAAAGAGTTGACATATCTAGATCCTCATTGTGTCCCCATGTTCCTCTTCCCCAATAATTGCATGAAATTTTATGAATATTAAACAAGATTATCCCAAAAGAATAAGAAATTGGGTGAGCATTTTTTCAAGATCATGAAAATGTGTGAGAGAGAGCTAGCAAAATTGTACCACATACATCACTCTAACCTTTTATCTTGGTTTTGTTTAATAAATCTGCTGCCCTAATCTAATTAGTGGCTATAATTTTGACCAACATTTATCAACTCATTTCTATGCTGTTTTAGCAATCTAGAGTAGGGTTTTGTCTACGGATTTGAATCCATTTGAAATTGGGTCGTTGTTTGTTCTATGTAGTTTAAGTCATTCATATCAAAGGCGTCTAGATTGAATTTAACTATATCTTATGGGGGGATCCTCCTTGTAAAAGAGCTAGTGATTCTAAGGTGACTAGGGTCGTCACCTTCACACTATGATCCCTTGCCTTTTACACCAATCTAAGGTAACCCTGTGCCAAAACCTCTCTATTTCATACGAGCATTTTGGAATATTAGACTTCTTTTTCTTTTCCTTATTTCATATTATAAAGTCAACCCACAAATAAAATGTTAGACTGAAACAAAATTTGATCAATCCAAATGCAAGAAGAGGAGGTTATTGATTATATTGTCAACCATATGCGGGGCTACATTGGTAAATTACTTTTAATTACCCATCAATACCCATTATTGACTGTGTTCAGTAATAGAGGTTGAAATAGAGGTTGGTGATTTGTATTTGTCAAACTATTATTGACCACTACTTAAAAGTGTTTGATAAATTAGTAAATATGGTAGTCGTTAGAGGTTTATGTAGCGTTTTTCAAAAGCTAATGAAAGTAACTTTTAAGAACATTTACCTAGTGATTGCATTGCAAATTACAAAACTTATCTTTTCAATTACTAAAAACCTTTCTTTATTGTTCCTTTTTAGTCACTTTATGTAAATCTACTATTTCAATAGTTACATTTACCAAATACAGTTATTTTAAATCGCTAATTGAATAGCTAACTACTAACCACTAGTACTAGTAAAACCGCTAACAGTTAGTAAAACAACTAACTATTACTAAAACAACTAATTTTACCGAACACACTCAATTTGTCTACCAGGACCTCCATCAACTGGCCATTTCCAGAGATTGATACCAGAACATGCACAATTATGATTAAAAAAATTGATTTCTTGTTCATGAAATTCTATTGTTACACATAATATATCTGTCCAACGTTTAACAGAGTCTCATGAGGGACATTATAGATGACACTATTCTCCCTACAGATTTTCCTTAGAAAAGCATAAATATAATCCACGGCAATCTTTTTGTAGAACCTAGAATCTCTCCTTGCCTTCACCACAGTGTTTCCCAGAATATGCACAACTCCAGCATCCCTACAGCTCTTCAGGAACTCTAATTCATCGACTTCGTTTTGACTGCTCGTCTGTCCCAATGACCTCATCATGACGGTTGTCTGTCGCAGAGGAGAGTTGGCCGGCACAATTGAGTCTCCTGATTCTGTAGGATTGGCATCGGATGGCACATGGTTGCTGTCCAACAGGAAATCTCTTGACTGTGCGGTTTGCTGGCCATGTACGCTGCTGTATTCGTCAGAGTCTGTACAGCCATCCATCATGGACTCAAGCCGGACAAACAAAAACAGGTTATGGAAGAGCTTCTCCTCGAAATCATCGTCTTTCTTATGGAGGTCTTTGTAACCATACCGTGCCACACATCGGAACATATGGAAGCTCGTGGGTCCAATTCGCTTCACAAGAAATCTCTCGTCTTCTGGGACGGTGTAAACTGGAAGGTATTTCACACATACAAAAACAACCACAGAATGAATGGCTGGGAGGTTCGTGATGAAATGCGAGAAAATATGAGGTACACCACTGGCTAGCTCAGTGTAGACAAGCCCGATTCCTGGAACCCTGACCAAACCCAGGCTGGGGCCAAGCCCAAGAATCCATGCCATTGAGACTTTGCTATGCATTTCAAACTCGTAGCGCTTTACAGTTCCGTAATGCCAAACAACCATAATGACAGAAAAGACTCCTGCAATGGCTAGTGGGACCCATCCACCTTGATTGACTTTGAACAGAACAGCAGAGAAGTACGTCAATTCGATTACTAAAGAGAGAATGGTAAAGACCACCACAGGTACCCAGTGGCACCGCCACACCAACAACATAATTGGAATCATAAGGAATGTGGTCGCCAACATAACTATCACAACAGCTGTCCCTGAAAATGCATCGTGTAAAAACTTCAGAAGGGACTCATCCCAACAATAATTCAACAGTAACAAAGATCCACAATCAAACAAGTAGTTAGGCCTTATTTAGCACCTTTTTATCACAAGTGCATTCTGTTTTTAGGTTCATCAGTATTTCTTCAGGCAGAAAATAGTGAGATCTAAAATTATATCAACATCTAAAGCCCTCAAGGTCTTCAGCTCAAATTTCTCAGTGCAAAATGTACCAAAAATAAATAAAACCTATCAAATGACTCATTCTAAGTTACGTGATTGAAGATATTCTCGTGTATTGGCATTTTCTCTAGAGCCATGCTTGTGCCAAGCTTCATTTACCCCATGTCACAGCAGAATGGCTATATTAACACATAATTGAAGCACCTTTGTTCCCACAATCAAAATCAAGGAGCAAAGTTATTTACCGCATGGCGAAATCAACATTTATAAATTGCAGGATACTAAAAAAGCACCCTACAATAAGTTGTGGATACTGACCTTCCACATAGAAGATCAGGAGCTTGAACTGCACCTCAACACCCCCCCCCCCCAAAAAAAAGGAAACAAGAAAGAAAAAAGGGCTGATGGTGGACAAATACAGACGGGATGGGAAAGCTATAATCAGGGATTCCTCATTTTGCACACTTGGAACCATGTGCTTTGCCACCAAAGGTGTTGGCTTGGATCAATCAGCCCATACCCCAACTTGCCCCACACCACTTAACACAATCCAAACAGCAACGCAAACCCTTCTTGCTCCCCACATAGCTGCTAGGCTACTAATAGGTCACTGGTGATCCAAGGCCCCACTAGTAACCTCCCCCAGTCAGACCACCTCCTCCTCTGCCTTCCCGCTAAATGCTATCTAATTTCTCCTTTTTCAATCCCACCCTCTGCCACCTTCCCATACCCCACCAACGGGCATTGCTGCTAATGAGGGAACCCAATGATAGCCTTCCCTAACCGGGGTGACGGGGTCCAGGGATTCTAAGTGCAATTTCAGTCATAATAACGGTAGTGAGTGCAGTATAGTGGAAACAGGCTAATATAGCAATCAGCCAATCAGATAACATATAGTTGCCATGATGCAAATGTTTTAAAAAAAAAACAATAAGAATAACAGACTGACTGTCACTGGGAAAGGTCCAACTGCATCCCAGATGATATAACAGGGTTTGTGACAAATAGCTGTAAATCACCTCAGGTACAAATCATCTTTTTTGTGCTTTTTTGGGGGGAAGGGTCAGACAGGATTTCCATCTCTATTATTATCATTCAAAGTGTAAAAGATATTATACTTGCTGGTGAAGTTCTGCTTCTGTGTAGATTTCATATTTACAAGGCATCATGTTCGCTAACTATCTTCCTTTCACCAGAACACCTCTAGCCTCCCTACGTGTGCCCACACATTATCCAAGATTTAAGTCATAGTTAAGGATGTGTAGGATGCAGAAACTCTGAGCCCAACCTGTTAGAACATGAGTAAGTTCATGAACTTTGCGGACTTCTTTGCATGGGAGGGAGGAACAGCAGAAGAAAATACAAGCACCCTTACATCAATTAGATAACCACATGATTTCATCGCAAAACATAGAGGACAATGAACGAGAGGCAATAGCATATGATTGCATTGCAGAAACTAAAGGATGAGAATGTAAGATTTTGCGAAACATGGGAATTAAACTGACCATAAGCATTTCCGATCTGAATTTGGTCCCTAAACCCGGCAGTTACAGCTAAGCAAAGAATCATCAGAATCCAGTTGATGTCTGGAATGTATACTTGCCCAAGATAATTCTTTGAAGTGTGTATAACTTTCACTCTGGGGAAGCATCCGAGTGCAAGTGCCTGCTTTATGAGGGAAAATGAAGCAGATATGGTCGCTTGACTTGCAATGATAGCTGACAGAGTTGCAATAATGAATACAGGCCAGTAGATGCTATCTGCAGTGAACATATCATGATGCATGTCATTTGATAACACACAAGCAGCACACACACTTCGGCATCCCTAGAGATCTAAAAGTTTTAAAATCATACATCATAATTACAAACACACATTCTCCAGGCTCAGCAAAGCAGCAACAGACATCATGACTGTTATCTGCCATCCTTCATTACCGTATTAGATTCACAAGCTTCCTTTATTTGGCTCACACTTCATTACTGCTTCAATGAACAACCAAAAACAATTTGTCTTCAGATTTATTGTCTATAAACCAAACTTTTTAGCTTTAATATTTTAGCCTCACCCCCATGTATGTATATACTTTGTACCTCATATTATAAATTCCTCAGTGACAGGCAGCATGGAATCCCTATCAGCAAATCATATCATTCAAATGACAAAATTGACCTTAAAAAGAGCTGAACACTAAATGTATTGTGTGAGAGAACTAAACAAAGGAATCAGAAAAGGAAGAAAGTATACATCTAAAACGATCAATGCAAAGAAATTGAGGTACTAAATGTTCATAATTTGTCACAAATCAGGACAATGTTCCACAGTGAAATGAATTTATCGCTTGCATTCTCTTAGTTTGTTCTTAATGATCTAGCACTGTATTCAAGCATGACCAAAGTAGTCAACTGTTGTTCCTACTAAGTTTAAAACCTCCTTAATCTAGACATTAGCAGCCCTGAAATTTTGATAGCTATCCTTTAACAACCCCCTCCCCACCCCACCCCAAAAATAAGAAAAAGAAAAAAGAAGGAAAATAGTGTTAGCAGCTCTCCAAACACTCAAAATATGTATTCCAAGAAGCCAAGAAACTATTGGCTTGAGTGGAGACCTGGTATCGAATGGTAGAATGCATCCACTACGTGGTGTTGATGATTTACGAGATAAGCAGCTTGCCCAGCATATGCTAGAAGAAGGCAAGGGAACACCACCACAGTGAAAGCAATTTGTACTGCTACAACAGGAAAATAGGCCAAGTCCGCAAAGAGTGTCTCCGTCCCTGTCATGTTTATAATTTAGAAGAGAATAATTGACCTTAAGATTTGGTTTTGAGGGCTTCACCCTAACCAAAAGTAATCCAACCAAAAATTATTAGCATGCTTATTGTGATTAGAAGCATAGAACATACTGACCAGTTATACTGAGCATGATGCCCCCTAAAGAGGTCCACCTATCTTTTCCGCCTCTTTTCAAATAGCGATACATATAGACCGGTGAAAATGCCCTGAGAACAGAGCCATCATATTTCCATATGTTGTATGCACCAATACCACCAATCATCAAAAGCCAGGTTAATACAATAGGAGCAAAAAGCCACCCAACTTTATCAGTACCATAACGTTGCAAGCTAAACAAACCCACCAGTATCAAAGCAGCAACAAGTAGCACCACATCTGCTTGCCACAAAATGGTTTGGGAAGCAAGTGAGATAATGAGAACTTGCAATTTATAAACAAAAAAAAACACAGATAAAGATAGGATACTCATCAGAATGTGTTAAATTTTTTATATCAATTGGGCCTTCAACCAAGAGTCATGCATATCAGCTCAAATAAGGTTCCAACCCAAAACCAAATGGCAATGGGTGGAGTAACTCACAAGCTTATATACATACTCAAACCCTTTAATTTTATCAATATGGGACAACATCCACTTTTATACTCCAACATGCCCCCTCACGTGAGGGCTACTAACGAGGCCAACAAGTGCACACAATTTTAATCAAATGAGGACGATGGCAAATCAAGATCGAGCAACGCGCTCTGATACCATGTTGAATTTTGTATATCAATTGGGCCATAAACAAAGAGTCATACTTATAAGCTCAAATGAAGTTCCAACCCAAAACCAATTGACAATGGATGGAAATCATGGAATAAGTTAGAGCTTATATACATGCTCAAACCCTTTAATTTTATCAATGTAGGATAACACCCGCTTTCATACTCCAACAGAAAGGGTAAGGCAATACCATTACTCAGCTTAGGGTGGTCTACCTTGATCCCTCCAGCAGCTGAAAGAACTGCCAAAAAACAACCCATTTCTGTATAAGTAACCAGATTTGAATTGGAAGCTTTTCAGATGTTATCAGCTATCATTGAACCCAAACCTTGCAAGACAGTCCAGCTCATGCATTATCTAAAGTAAAGCCATTTACAGGACTAAAACGTACATTAATCTCCAAATTCAATTTAATTTTGGGGGTGGGGGCAGTATTAAGTGGGCAAATCACATCAACAGAAAAGGGGGGCGAGGACAGGACTGAAAGATATAAACGGACTTCTGATGTGTTTAAAAAAATAGAAAAATATATTTAAAAAAAACTTCCCTAAGATCTTAAAGGAGATATGTGGATGCATAGCAATGTTTTATCCTCTAATATTCCCCTCATACAAATCCTTATTGGAATTGAAAAACGCAATAAACAGTAGCATTTTTAGCTTTGGTCTATCTTAAACTCTGTTCAACAAAATCAATTGTTTAGGTAGCAGGTAGTGGATAATTCTTCTAATTTAGCTGTTAGAGATAGTTAGTTAGATGAGTAGTTGAAGAAAACAAGTTCAGAAGATTTAGGTATAGGATTAGCTTATTAATGTAAACTGACATAAAAGCATGTGGATAATTATCAAAGATAAAATTTTTAAAGGTATTTTCGACCAAAAAATATGGAACACTACTTTTGAAAGTTAAAAACTAATTTCATTAGCTTCTTACAAACATTGATTGAAATGTTAAATGCTATTTGAAACACTACTCCAAACACTACCTTACCGAACAATAGTATTTGGTTGAATAGTATATTGACTTAGTCAAAACACTAAGTGCTACACAAAACACTAAGTGCTACACCAAACACTACTGCCAAACACAACCCCAAACATAATACACCTCTAGGGGTTCACATGGCAGCCAGAGCTAAGGAGCACAAGGTGAGCAACCATGAAAGAGGGTAACATCAAACACTAACTAAAGGAGATTGAGACTATTTGTCTTCTTTACCCTCACAACTCTTTCTTGCCATGTCAATAGATCCTTCTCTCCCATGTATACACTCAAAGTCATGGATTTAAAATGTGGTCATTCCACGATCAGAAAGGTTTTCAAGTGGATCAATCCGTGTTTCGATATGCAATGCGATTACCACATTATAGCAATTTTGTCGTACCGCGATCGAAAACCATATTTTGAATCCTTGTTCAGAGTGGAAGGTCCAACAGCGTTAAATTTACTATCCACTTATTCTCTAACTTGTCTACGTGATTCTAGGGTTTTACCTCAACATGCCTAACAATGATTTAGCTTAGTTTTTAGAAAAGGACATTGGACATTTCCACTCTGTGTAATTCAAAGGTTTATCACCATCATGAGTGTCAGTTAAGAGGGGTAAAACAATTTGCCTCCTTAGTTACATGAATATGGGAAAACATCCATCAAGAAAGGACCTAGGTCTGACATGCTATGGATGTTTTTTCTTATGAGTAATCACAAAGATTATACTACGTAATAAAACACAAAGCAGATGCCACCCATGTACAAGAGAGCAACTATAAATTAACATTATCCCTTCAAGCTCTCCAATCTTAATTGGCAAAATCTAGAAAAGTCAATTTAGTACCTAGATCGAGAAATTGACACCAAATACAAAAAGAGTAAAAAAGTGCAGCTCGGGATCATGATAGGGCATACCCTTGCCCTAAAAAATTCAACCATTCCTCTCCTTGCGAGTACGCCACTCACTAGCCAACATCATCTTCCAAATTCCTAGGATCTAACTCTTCTTCAAGCTTCTTCGCTGTGCCACCAGCACATCTCTCCAACAATCTCTCCACTAGTTTGATGTTGAACCCAACTAACCGCAATCTAGGAGAACAAGTGCTAAAGAGTAGAGACCCACAAACAATGGACAAAAAGATGGTCTACGATTCTTCTTCACAGATCACATAAAACACCTACTTACTTGCCAACTTAAAACTTCTCCTTTAAAGCATGTCCTCCTCAACAATCTTTCTTCTTTCTTGCTGGCTACCTAGGCAAGAAAGCAAGCTTTGGTGAGAGCTTTAAACTTCCATACGCCCGGTTAGGAAAATCAAGAGTCAACCCCTTAACAGATAGTGGATCATCTCCTTGTGCGTTGTCGATGGGTTTCTTCGCTTTAGGAGTTATCTCTCTCCTCTAATGGGGATCAATTGGATTCAACCTTCTAATGCTAGAGATGTGGTAGTGGCTTGGAGGAGAATGATGAAGAAGAGTTAGGTTCTTGATGTTTGGAATATGATTCCCTTGGCTATTTGGTGGCCGTGGGCTACTTGGAAGGAAAGAAATCGATGTATTTTTGAGATCAAAGCTTTGTAGTTTCAAGATTATAAGCTCTATTTTTTGAGGTTGTTGTATAGTTGGAGTATCGGGCTCAATGATAACAAAACTTTTTTTGGGGTTTTGTTGATTGCATGATGGATGAGAGCTTAAGGGCATAATGTTTTTGTATTTGCCCCTTTTGTACATGGGTGACATCCCTTTGTGTCCTTTTAATATAACTCTTGATTACTTATCCAACCCCAAAAAAAAAAAACACTTTGAGTCATACGGCCATAAAATCTCACCATCGCCCTCAGGTACAACCTTCATATTAGCAAGCAAAACAAAATAGACTCCATACATTCCCCCTCTACCCAAATATTCAGGTTTCTCAAGAAAGTCATATTCAAGAGGTTTGGTCGTTATACCAAGACACCACTTCTTGCACAGCTCCCTCTTCAAGTTGTATAATCTTGAAAAGATTTAAGAGGTGACTCTGGAGAGGTTGATTTCCGCATCACACATCAGGCCATAACAAGGCCCTTGACCCATTTTTCACTTCATAATGCACAAAAGATCTGACATGGTCGAACCCACTTCTAACTTATTTCCAGCAACCTTCCTCTGCACATAAGGATTCGTCTCGCTTCATCAGCCAAAATTGTTGACCCTGTATTTCACCTAAACCATGTTCTTTCTACATAGCACCCTCTCCCTCATAAAACCCCCGGACCTGCTTGGCCTTCAATTGCATGGATATGTTCAATTCCAAATCATTTGATGCAGTACATTGCAGAATTCAGCACAGAAAAAGTCCACAAAGCGTGACAAGCAGATGGGATTGATTCTAAACCTGCTCGACGTCTTCCCACATATATGCCTTATCGAGCCCTTTTTGGGGGGATTTCCTCGTTACTGGCCTTGGTTTTGACCAGCCGAGGTCAGGTATAGGAGTAGTTAAGCCAGGAATTGAAACCTGGGTTTGATCACTTGTCTTGTTAAAAAAAATATGAGAGGAGCCTGTCTTAAGCATATACCAGAACTTCTTCAACTCTTATTTTGATCCTTGTTCACAGAGCGGCATACCGAAGAAAAAATAGAAAAAGGAAGGGATTGGACCTCTCTCTTTATGTCGTGATAGAAGTGGTCGTACCTCATGAACCGGGGCAAGATTCTTCTAACGCAGGCTTGCTGACTTGGGTTGACAGGGATCCCTACAAAAAGCTTTTCTCGGGACCTGCCCTTTGTAAGCCAAGCCAAATACAAATCGTCAAAAGTTTCTCAGTCCTTTTTTTTTCAATAAATAAGGTTGAGTCTCTATTCTGAAATTAATTTAAGTTGATTCAGATAATTATTTTATGTTTCTCTCTATTGGGCTTTCCGCTTTCCATATGTCTCACCTTTCCTTACCTCTTTTAGCTTTTCAGAGAGAAACAATGTTGAACACAAAAGTACTGATGCAGGATAAGGATAGAGGAATAAGGAGATATGTGTATATCTTAATATTTCCATATGTGAAGTATTTGATATTTTATTATCTTGGTAGTTTATTTTTTAGGAATAGCTTATCTTTTAGTTATCATCTTATGTAGAAAATAATATATTTGTGTTCTTGTTTATCTTTTAGTTTCCTTATTGTTCTGGGTCTCTTCTCTATTTAAACTCTCTATTATGCATTAGGGAGTCAAACTTGAATGAATTGAAATATTCAGTATTTGAAAGTTCTTGTATGAATTTTCTCAATGTGGGAATTGCTCTTCGAACGTCTTACATCAATTGTTCTCCTTTGTATAAATTACTCTTAGAGCGTCCTACATTAAGAAAAGACGTCTTAATTAACATACAACTTATAATGGATCTCCCCAAGGCCAGTATTGGCATCATCCGGGGCGGATTTTGGTTTTTATATTCAACCAAGGACACAGTCACATAAGACCCTTGAAGTGGAAGCTGGATCAGGGAGGGGGAAGGAAGTGAACAAGATGGTGCATGAGGGGTTCTTAATTTGCATGTAAGCCACTCCCCTTCTAAAACGAATGCTTAACTAATTCTAAACCTCACTTTCCCCTTCTTTTCTTGGTCGACCCTTTTTCCTTTACCCAATCAGAATTGAAGAGATTTTCATCGAAACACTTCCATTGGAGTCTCACATTCTCTCAAGCAGTAAGGTCAGCTCTTCAGCTCAAGGATGAGTATTCCCATTCAACGGGGTACGCAAAGAAAGTTAACTACGCTATTGAACTGAATCAATTGCCTTCCAGGCAACATAAGCATCTATTGAGTTGGTCACGCGCTCATTCACAAACAAGGGTCCGCTGGACAAATGCTCATCTGATAAACCTTTAAAGGACTACCAACAAAAAGACCAATGTGAAGTGTTCAGCATATACCTGATATGCATGAAGTGAGAATTCCATCTCCTATCACCATGCAAGTGCCGACAATAACAAGTAAAAGAAGTCCATTTTTCCTAGATGAATGTTTCTCCAACCATCGTTTGGTTTTCGCAGCAAGTGAATTCTCATGGAATTTGTTACGGCTATACGTTGTCAGCTGCTCATCTGTCCGGTGCTGGTTTGGAATTTTATTGACATCTGCATGTCTACAAAGTAATGAATAAAGAGCAAATGTCCCGCCTGCTCCACCAAAGTAGAAATGCTGTTGTCATATGAGGATACAAGTCATAGCCTCAAAAATATGATAATATATATGGGGAGACACTGCCATGTAGTTCAAACTGCGCATTTGAAACTAAAGAGAAGCAGTAGGGAAGAAAGAAGAAAGATGAATCATCTTGTCAACTGCAGGCAACCAATCTCTCCGTTTTACAGTCGCAAGTTTCTGTTTACTCAGATATTGAGCCAAGCACACAATGCAATGCATGAAGATCCAGTGCTCAGAATTTATTTTTTCAAAAAAAAGCTCAGTACAAAATTATCCACATTCATTCCACACTGTCAATTGTAACACGTATCACCTGACCCCCTGACAAGCCACAAATGCCAAACGAACAGCATGACAGACATTTTTCTTGAAAGTGGAGATAACAAATGTAAAGTCTCATGAGCATATTGCACATATGTGTGCAAGAAGCCGTTGAGCATGAAGATTTTCAAAAGATGCATATGCTGCTTGGGTGGCATCAAGTTTCCAAAGTGTCGAAACTTGAAAGTTTTAACTTTTGAACCATAACTAAATATCTTAGATGTATTTCCAGATTTATTAATAGAGACATGTATATTATTCCACGTTAAGCTTCAAAAGAGGAAAAGGGTACATTGGTGATATTTTCCCAAATGTCATTCACATGCCTAATTCAGTCTGTTACCAGTTTCAACTTTTAAACCATGTTTACATAACAGTTCTTTCCTTTCATAATCTCTCCTGTAGACTTAAGCGAGAATCCTCTATATAAGTAGTGCAAAGTACAGGGAAATTGCACCTAGTGTTCCTCAACGTTTGCAAATTCAACTTGGAAGATGCTGGGGAGGGAAAATCCAAGTAGCCACTTTGTACTTTGACAAAGTCCAGACCATAACCCTCTGTCCATGAAGATCACCATCAAGTGATGACATGACATATTTTCTGGAGGTTTTTGAATGAAATGCCACCAATCGTATTGCTTCTCACACCTTCATCTTCCTCACTAATGGAATTTTCATTACTTCTCTCACATACCTCATCCTTCTCACCTCAAAAAACAAATTGATCGAAAGACTACTTTAATCAAGAAACACCAATGTTTCTCCCCATTAAAGACAGAGGTGCAGGCAAGAAAACCCTTTCCTTCAAAAGGGAAAACCACATCAAATCCACATTTGCCTAGACTCCAGCAAAATAATTGTGCCCTGACAATGAAATCTAGAGTTGCAAAAGATAAAGAAGATTCCAAATATCTAAAGGTGCTGTTCAGCTATACAGGACCAAAATTTCTGACAGATTTGAAGAGATGAAACCAAGGATTCTTGGGTCTTTGCCATTAACGGTGCTTCTATGGGCTCAATTGGAAAAAGGGAGAGGAGAAGGGGGAGTAACAGCCATGGTATCTTTGTCATCTGATATCTCTTCGGTGAAACAAACTTATGAGAGAAAACATGGTTGAGAAAGGCCACATAAAAACTTGATTTGGCCACTATGGAATTTGGAAGATGAGTTTTAGTGGTGAATTGCATCCAAACATCAGATGACCTAGAAATGTCATCTTCTATTTCTTCCCATATTTGCAGAATTTTTCATTGATTTCTCATTCCCTACCATCATTACCTGCTACTCTTTGGCCGTTGGAAGTCAAATTTTCATTCATTGTTCCAATAGCAGTTATAATTGTTTTTTTTTTTTGATAGGACTAGCAGTTATAATTGATTATGTCCAATAGCAATTATAATTGATTAGAATTACTGAATTTTGGCTCTGATTTGCAATGGTTTTGGCTAGTGACTATGATCTAAGAAGAGGGGCTACTGTTCCAATCATCTCTACTTAAATGGTTCAATGCCATCTTCGCTGCAGTTCACCAAACGTACAATATTTACCGAGGCTACTTATGAGGTGTCAAACCCGACACCCCAAGATCAAATCTTAGGGTGTACAACCTCAAAGAATTGCGCCTCGCAAACTGGTGTCCAATGGGCCTGCTCATCTTGAGGGCCGGACTTGTGGTAGGGCTGGTTTGATGCTTGTGCTCCCCCCACCCACTACCAGTGCATAGGGTCAAGCCACGCACTTTGGCAGCCAACAGGTGGGCAGCTTACCATACCCAAAAAGAGGCAGAAAATAATGAAAAATATTTAATAACGTTTAATGTTTATTCGTGGAAACCCAAAAAGAAATGGAGAAAGACCTATTTCTCAACAAATCACACATAGAGATCTCGATAACACCTGTAGAGTTGACGGTATTTCATAACTAATGGATCCATACCCTGATGTAAGAAGTCCAATTGGAGAAATATTTTGAAATAGTCAACCATAAAGAATTAAAATAACTCAATAAAACAATACTAAGATCGGCTAGAACAAGGCGATGGTGAAAGAAATTACTGCATTACTTAGCAGAGTTGTTATGACAGCTATGCAAGGTCTAATACTTGTTAACATGTATTCCTTCTAGATGGAAGAAGGTTCTCTTTCAAAAGTAGTTAGAGATCGCTTAAAGAGAGAAAAAGAGAGAGAGAGAAAATTAGCAGGGATAAAAAGCAGCTTGATAAAAGATGAACGCTATGCTTTAATGTAACGAATTTGCTACATAAATATGGGGGGATGATATGTTCATAAATATGCAAACTTATCATATTGTATTTAAGGTTAAGAAGCAGCCTAATCATGTCAATGCCCAACTCATCAATGAGGTTGCAATCTGACTGTTAAACAAGAAGGGTTGGATTTCGCAAAAGTTTTATCCTCCATATGGCATTTCCAAAAATTGAGCGGCACCAAATGGAAGTTGCCAAATTTTCCTCTTTGAACATGTCAAAGGATCAAGTCAATAGGGATTGACGGTCCTATTCCTTGGATATATTCAGCAGTAGTAAATGTCACTAATTTATTCTTCCCGTCTCTTATTTATTCAACTTCTATAACTAATGTGGTTACAGATAGCTTTTTTTGTTTCCTTATGCCATTGATTACCATATATAGTGATCATTGTACATATACATGGACATTCCGTAGCTAAAGCATAATTGAGGTAGAAGAAATTCATATACATAACTCTTCTGTTTCTTCCTTTATCAAATGATCCTTTTGCACAGCTTACTGTCCTAACTCAGTAAGTTTTTTTTTTTTTTTCGAAAACCAGTTTGTTCCTACTTCTGTCCCCGTCATTTTCAATTCGCAGGAATTTTTCTCTTGTTTCCTTTATTGTTTATGTCTACCTCAAGTTCTTCATCTCCCAATTTTCTGAATATATCCAAACAGTGTTACTTCTCTCTAGAATACATGAGTTTTTCTGTCCAACATGTTTCTACAATTTGTCCGAAGACATTTTCATTGGCATTCAGAATCAACTCCGTTGCAATAGATTATAAGTTTCCCATTCTAGTCTTAACATCATGGCATCAGCTTCAATATGTTTCACATATTGACTTCGGTTGATAAATCGAGCAATGACAGACGAGAATTCTAGTCCGAAAAACCTTGTTTTAATGGTTAAGAAACCAAATGGTCAACTCTACTTGGATTAGTTACCATTCTTCAGCTATATATTGCTTATCCAAGTGCAACACCCTGGATCCCATCAGATAGTTGCAAAACAAGAGTAATTGGAGGGATGCTAAGAACCTTTTTTCCCAAACATATTAAAAGAACACCAAGCGGATCTCACCCATGTACAAAAGGGGCAAGCACAAAAAAGAAAAACATCATGCCTGCATGCTTTGGTGCATAATATTTTTTTGATAAGGAAAAGGAGTTGAATATATTAAACTGTAAAATGTACAAAGGGATGGATGCAAGCAGGCATCCTACAAAAGGATTATGTTCACCCTCACTGGAGCCTATCCACAAAATATAAAAGAGACAAATTTGTAGCACACTTGAGCACATGATCCAACTGTACAAAAACTCTCAAAAAGTAGTGCTTGAAATCTTGAAACGACACAGCTTTCCCTTAAAAATCCATTGATTCCAAGTACTCCACCAAATAGTCAATGGAATCAACTTCCAGCTTCAAAATTACAAAAATCCAATGGAATCAACCTTTTTCTCCAAAGAGGGATGCTAAGAACTTGAAAAAGACCTTCCTATTTTCTAGTCAAACAAGTATCAGGAAGGGGATATAAGTACAACAACTAAGAATATTTGTCATGTTCCCCAAGGTCAAGGCTAGTCATTATGAAAATGAATACCAGTAACAGAGGTACCCAGTTATTGCTCACAGCAGTGTCTGGAGTAGCTTAGATTAACTAACATTGACCAAAGAGTGTCTACAGATATTTCAAATATTCTCAAATGCATAAATGCCATCACATTAGCTGGTCTTTATATCGAATGATGAATCAAACATGATCTAATAGGATGAATCAAACATGATCTAATTTGATCTTGCATGCACAGTTTGATTAGTACCTTGGCCATTATCATTTGCTCTGCAGACTATGAGGACATACTTCAACAACGGGATAAGAGTGAGGGAATATATTATCAGTGAAAGTGCTCCAATCACATCTTCTGGATGTTGTATTTCATGCGGAAATGTATTGTAGAAGACATACAATGGAGATGTACCCAAGTCTCCGAACACTACTCCAAGACTTTGGAATGACAATCGTAGGAGCAACAATGCTGAAAGTTTCTGCACGAAGTCATGCATCAGATCATGACAGTATTGTTCCAGCAAATATCATTACAAAGGAACCTAACAGCAACAACTAAAATGTTTGCTCACTAGCACAAGAGTTATATGAAGAAACAATGGCCACAGGTAATGGACAATAATTCTGGGAAGTATGCAAACAGTTTGTGTGATGTGAAGTTGCATGAGGGATCACTTTGGAAAAAGCTAAGATACACACAAAAACTCCAATGGATTTTACTGCATAACATATGTCAAATCAGAATGCAGATTTTCAAAAGCTTTCTAAATCCTCTTTATACGAGAAATGCTTTGCAGAGTTTTAGGAGGCATGAAGTCCATCAAGGTGACAAAGATCCTAGAGCCTGTGAACGCCTCCATACTTCAAAACATCTTCATTCATTAAGGATATTTATGGCATGCGCTAATGATGCCAAATCTCAAATTACTGAAATTAGCAAAGACACCGCTAATTTTTTTCCCCCAAAAATAAGTCATATTACAGCCCTTAGTTTATATTCTTTTTTAGCTGCAGAGTTCAAGGCAAAACTACCACCGGCTGATGACTCAGTCCTAAACATAATAATTATCCTCTCTTTCCTAATTCCCTTGACTCCTTGAGAAAGAGGAGCACTTAATGACGTCTGAATGAGCTGATAGGCAATGCCTTCAATGAAGCATGATGAGCTTTGCAGTCCCACCAACTCCCTTATCTTACATGAGACCGTGCTCAATGTCAAGTGTCATAGAATATAAAACACGTTGTTAGCAACCATTGTGTGCTGGCAACAAAGAAGGCACTAGAGGGTCCCCTTTTCCTACAAGTACCTCTTAACGACAAGGTTATACATGTATTCGCTGCATATTTGCTAATGTAAATCTTCATTATTGAAGATAACAAGTCTCCATATCCAGTTGTTGCTCTCCAAGGTTTTACCATCAAGAAGCCACGCGGATGACTTTGCGGAGACATCAAAATAGCTCCTCACTTCTGGCGGCCTACTAAGGCGACAGGACTCCCTGCCTTTCAGAATTTGCTAAGGGATACTGCCCGAACGGCCCAACCCCAAGCTCCAAATTGTCCTCCATGCTTTTTCTTGCTGAATTAGGGATGACCCTTGAGAGGATTATTTTATCCTTCAAAACACACAGAGAGACAAAAGACTGCTGTCGAATAGCACGGAATAACATCAAAAGCACCAATCGATTAAGCCAAGAACCTGAACTGTTTCAGAGACATGCACAGCCTCACCCCATGTGCCAACTATGCAAGGGATGTGTTATAATCAGATGAACATGAAAAAAATCAAAATCTTACAATAGCGGGCTCATGAAACTGCAAAACAACTGAGGCCAAAGCTTTAGCTAGTCCGCAAGGATTCAAAATGTTGTTTCAATCGTGATATGGAAAAATCGTTCTATGTGGAAATCGCGTTCCATATCGCAACGAAAACGAAGTTCGGCCAACTTAAAAACCTTTCTGTTGCAACCGTTTTGCCGTCGATCGGCCACATTTTGAATCCATGCTAGTCCCTTCATATCTAGAAGCCAAGGCAATAAAATAGAGATGTAAGAGGTGGAGGTTTTGCTCCCATGCCCATAGTATCCACTTTCCTTACACTTGTTCACAAACATAGTATCCAACTCAAGCTCTACCGTGGAGAGGATTTTAGTAACCTTAGTCATCTAATTATGCTAGTTGTATAACATGTGAATATCTAATTTACAAGCAATGACATACATGCTTTAACAAAGACTCCACATGAAAAATTAACTAACAGCAAATGTCAATAACTAATTCAAACTCACCTTGTCTCTTAATGGGTCTCTAAACCTTCCAGCCTCTTCATCCATGGGTTGGTCAATATTCTGATCCAATTCCCACATGCTTCCTTTATTGGTGCTGTCTTCATTAGTAGAAGCCATCACTTAATGCTGCAGCCAAGTCCAAGCGATGTTCTTCCTCCACTATAAACCCCTCCTCTCTTTCCCTCACTTGATTTTGTGCAGTTGTTAACTTGTTATAGTATGCCCAACTTCCAGAACATAAAAACCCAAAAGTCAAGCAAAATTATGCCCAAAACCAGGCAAACCCAGCTACTTAAACTCTGAAACGAGCTTGTATATGTTTGTTGGTCCAATCTGTAAGATTCAAACAAAGTACTGTTGAGATAATCCTGTAAAATGACTTCAGGCTGCCAATTTCGTATTCCGGCATGCAAGGGGAGGCGGGGATCAATTTCAAACAAAGTTATGAGTACATGTTCCATTTCTTTCCACAGCAACAAGGATAGTTAAATGAAGTCAGCTCAATGATGCTCAAATTTTTTAAAAAAAAAATACTTTAAAAAAAAACCCAGATACAAGAACAATTGAATCCTGCAACACAAACGAAATTGTAATTCCTAGTCGCAGAAGTGAAGATAGTAGGCAGAAAAATGCTATCTTTTCACAGAGAGATCTCAGCCAAAACCCAGAAAAACCCATATTTAAATTAAAGGAAAAAGAACTCACGTCACGTACCCATTTGACACAATCTGGATTGCTCAGAGACAGTAAAGAACCCTCTTCAAAAAAATCAAGAAATTTCTATTGCAGTTTTTATGCTCTTTGTTGGGAATGAAAAAGAAAAAAAAAGTCTAAAGTCTGTGATGACTGATAACTAAATGACAAAAGCTCAAAGGAAAAAGAACAAAAAAGAAAAATCCCACCCTCAACAAAAGGACAAAGTCAAGGTCCACGAAATTGCTAGCAGAGAAGTACCGCCACCATTTGCAGACAGAAGAGACGGTCGTTGAGATAGAATTGGCAGTCGGGCACTCGGAGAAACGTTTTTTTAAGTTAAAAAAAATATAATAATAACAATACTGGCTGCATGTCAAGGGACAATTTTAATAATAAGGATTAAATCGAATCAACAATTTGCCTGGTGAAGGCGGTGTGGAATAATACATTGAATATTGTGTTGTGATGGAGATCTGAATTGCATTGACTGCATAATGGTTGTGCCCATAATCCATGTAAGTCAGAGCTCACAAGTCTTCCCCATTTTGTGGATTTTTTTGCCTAGAAAAATAAGAAAAAAAATATTTTTCAATATTTTAATGTTTGCTCCCATGTGTGATTCTCTCAGTTCGTGGTCTTATTTGGGTTTTGGACAATAAAAAATACCAGTGCGGGACTGGGGAGTCATGACCCGTGTAACACCTTTCTTAAGTTCAAGCGGTTTTGATTTTGAAAGTAACCGATATTTAAAGGGATCAATGGATTGTTGGAAATGGCAAAAAATTATATGCTTAGAAGTTTTGATGATTGTCTCGGCCTTTTTATTTTTTTCTTCTTTGATATGGAGAATATCAATACCGATTTTGCTAGTTTTGGATTTCATTTATAAAGGAAATGGTGCTAGATGTTAAGAAATAATATGTAACACTTTTTTACCATGTGATACTAATTTCGTTCTTCAGTTGCGTCTCTATTATTTTTGGATTGAAGACAAACTCAGTAAACAATGTTCCTTTGATGGTAATTACGCAGTAAGATATGTCTACATACTGTTCATTTTTTTAAATTCATTGATCTTTGAGTAGTTCTGATGGTAGAGGGACTTGTGGAAAATACTTGGAGCTTTAAGGTGCCCTCACAAATTGAGTTTTTTTTTGGGGGGGGGGGCTTAGAGAGGGGTGCTGATGCCCTATCTATTATGTTTGTATACCGTGTGTATGTGCACCTAGGGATGACAATAGAGTAGGTGCGGACGGGTTGAGTCGTATTTATGCTCATAACCTTTTCTTAAAATTGTACCCATACCTATTGGTAGTTATTAAAAAAATAAAAAAAAAATCTATCTATACCCATTGGGTTTTGCGGGCTTTATTATGTTTTACATAAAAAATGAAAATTAATACTTATACGCAGCTCATGTCCAAGTACGATATGCATATTATAAGATTGTAAAGTTATGATATTTTGGGAATATATTATTTATAAATGTAAAAGCAAGCACATTATTGACTACGTGTTTGTTTGAAGGGTTTCAATTGAACTTCACGCAAGAAAACTTTCAATCAAAATAATTTTTTTATCCTATTATAAAAACGGGTACAGATAGGGTGCGGGTACGAGGCAAGTGATGGATGTACCCGTACCCATACTAATATTTGTTTTTCAATACCCGCCACATACCCATTTAAAATTCGAAATTAGATTTGAATATAGGTTTCAAAGTCCTAGATTATAAGAATTCATCAGATGTTATGTTGTAGGATAAAAGTTATTATTATGAAAGAATAAAGTTTTATTACACTAATGAATGACATAAATGTTATTATTATATCTTTTTGAAGGAAGAGATGTTGCTATTATTAACTTTTCTTCTTCTTCTTCTTCTTCTTCTTCTTCTTCTTATTATTGTTATTATTATTGTTATTATTATTATTGTTGTTGTTGTTTTTTTATTATTGTTGTTGAAACAAAAATTGATAGTATCAATTTTAGGCATAAAAAAAAATATTATGACCAAAAAAGTATTTATAATAATTAAAGAAATAAAAAGAGAATTAATATTAACATTTGAGAAAGGAGCATAAATTTTTAGAAGCCGCATATCAATATTTCCATAGTTGAATAATTCTTTATTTTCTTGGAATCAACCTCTCTACGGGTAGGAATACCGGTAGAGGTAAGGTTGCCTACAGTTGGATCTCCCTAGACCCCGTGAAAGCGGGATCCACACTGGGAGTTGTTGTTGTTGTTGTTGTAATAATTCTTTATTTTCAATGACAACTCAATATCCAAGCCCAATCCAAAAACGAAAGAAAACTATGTTTAAATATAGCTTGTTTTTAGAGAATAGAAAATATTAGTTATACATATAACAAAACTTCATTTTTTAAAAATAAACATATTAATAGTAATAAATATCTTTTATATGGAAATAAAAATTTTACTTATACAAAAGTCCATATTTTATATAGAAAATTCCTTTTAGAAAATAGAAATATTAGTTGAAAATAAAATATTAAACTTTTATGGAAAATGGAAAAAATTG
>JACYFF010002017.1:64504868-64530296 GCA_017589665.1 Selenicereus undatus
TAGTTGAAAATAAAATATTAAACTTTTATGGAAAATGGAAAAAATTGACCCCCTAAAGCATAATACAATCAACTTGATGATAGCAATGCTGTCATTTGTGCCCAAAAAAGTATAAGTAGCCAAACTGAATGATCTTTATGTTAAGACCTGAACAATGATGAAGAAGAAAATATTCAAGGAAATGAAGAACCATCCGAAACTAGGACCAAGTAACATGCATTTGAAGAAAAAGAAGAGTATACTGAAAAAACTAATTCCACCTCCAAAAAATTAACATACATTGGAAGAAGAAGACAACATAGCAAACATCTAGGCAAAGAAGAGCAACACCTACTAAGAAAACTCATGAAAACTCAATAAAAACTAACATGCATTCAAAAAACAAGAAGAATGTAGCAAGCAAAATCATCCAAGCTTAAAAAACCAACATGCATTAGAAGAAGAAGAAAAAAAAACAGCAAACATACAGTCAAATAATATACTAAAACCAACATGCATTGAATGAAAACCTTTAAGATTGGTTGGACAGCTGTGAAATGCACGCAAGAACACTTAAAGCGGCCTGTTAAAGCAGAAAATCCAAATACAATGATGCATACAAGTCAGATATCAAGACTTCCACAAGGAACAAGTCAAAAAACCTTACTAAGAAAACTCATCAAAACTGAAAAACAACTAACATGCATTCAAAGAAGAAGAGGACGAATCTACTAAGAGAAGTCATCCAAGCTTAAAAAACCAACTTGTTTAATGAGTCAATGGACTATTACTTTTGTATAAAGATTAACACATTTAAAATAAATATTTTAGTAAGTAAACAGTATTACTTGTTTGATAGAGTTCACTTAATAGGGTATATTTTAGAAAGAGGAGGTTCAGTAGTTTATTAGTAATCATGCTAGAAAATAGTAATGTACAAGGTAGAGCAGTTTTTGAGAGAACTTGTGTTGACGGTAATTTTAAAGAAAGTTAAAAACAGTCAAAAGAAGTACATATTCAAGGGTAATAGAATAGGCTACACTACAAAAGTAATAGAGCAGGTAAAATAACATAAGAAAATTAGTAGTAGTAAGAACTATTGGGTTATGGGAACATTAACAGGGAAACTTACAGTTACTGAATGTTTGCGCGTAAAAGAACCTCAAAGGCAATTACATTTTGTAAGTATCCTTGTTGTTTTGGTGTAAGTGTTTTCTCATTGTAGAACATCCTTAAGTTTTTTGATTTTCTTGCTCTTGACAATGCGACATATAGTTGTCCATGTGATAAGCATGGTTCTTTCAAATGAATGTCAGCTTGTTCTAGTGTTTGACCTTGAGATTTATTTATTGTCATTGCAAATTACAGTTTAATGGGAAATTGTCTGCGTTCAAACTGGACTGGAAAGTTCGAAGAGGATGATGGTCGCATAGATATTCTTGGTAGTTAAATAGTTTCTCCTTTGTGGTGTTCTGTTGCAATGGTGCACTGTATAATGTTGGGAAAGAACTCTTTACAAACAAGTCTGGGTCCATTGCAAAGTCCACCACTGGGATCTAAATTGCGTAACAACATAACTGGGGTATTAGGCGCTTATATGAGTGCATGGGGGTTGATGCCAGGTGGACATGTATGCATAAATTCTTGTGGACAATTTGCTGCACCTTCCCCATCAATGTTGTCAAAGCTATTGTATGTAATAGCTTTTCCTAGAAATCCAGCTATTACAAGCTCATTGATTGCATCTACTTCTTCATTTTTTGGAGACAATATAGCTCTTTTTGAGAAGATGTCAGGGTCTATGTATTCTTGTTGCAATTCTGGCAAGATATTACCTATTAGCTCAGAGGATTCTGCATTGATTGTTTTTAAGGATGACATCATCTGTGGTGGTAGTTTCACCTGTGCAATACTTTCTTTTTGCAAGTTGTCATTTTCGAGGTTAAGAAGAAAATTTGAAAAAGGAGGGTCTTCTTTGGCTCTCATGTTTTCTGTGAGGCTGATTTTTTTCAGTTGAGACCAGAGTGAGGAGCTTACTAAACTTGCATCAACAACTTCTGCTTGTGTTTTGTGAAGGAGTACTGGTAGCACTTGTTTGAAGTCACCTCCAAATATGATAATTTTTCCCCCAAAAAGTTCATCTGAGTTGCATAAATCTCTAAGTAGGATGTCCAGTACTTCGATGTTGTGTCTATGAGCCATTGAGGCTTCATCCCAAATGATCAGTGAAGATTCTTTTAATAGAGATGCAAGGCTACTTTGTTTTCCAACATTACAATTGATACTACTTTCATGATCAAATGGTAATTTAAAGCGAGAATGTGCGGTTCGACCAGTTGGAATGTTTGCAGCAGCTATACCAGAACTTGCTGTTGGTAAAACAATTTTGCCTAATTGCCTTACTCTGCATATAGTGCACAATATAAGAATGTCTTCCCAGATCCTCCAGGACCATCTACAAAAAATGCACCTGGTTTTTTGTGCTTGATATGGTGCATAATTTCTTTGTAAAGGAATTTTTACTCGAGGCCTAGCTTTTTTCGAGTAGAAAGCAGGTTTTCTGGAATTGGTGCAGCAAGGGCATCTTTTACATCTTTTGTCCAATCAATCACACAGGTGGCTTCTATTAATAATTCTGATAAATTGAAATCTGTTAGTGACTTTCCCGTGCCTTCTAAGCATTTTTGCACTGTTGCGACTATTTTGTGTAAGATCCAAACTTCATTGTTATTGTCTACTGTGTATTGGAAGTCTTCTGATAAGTGTGTATAATACTTGGACCATACATCTTTTGCATTTGGAGGCTCAGAAAAGATTAGTAGTGTAGCAAATAAACGACGTAATGCAGATGGCATTTGAACTCCAATGCCTTCTTCCATACAGGTTTCAACAATGTTGTTTGATTCAAGAAATCCATGTTGTGTAGCTGCTTCTTGAAATAAACTACATAATTTGCCATTTGCTGTGAGTAAGTTTGTGAATGATGTAGGCCCTCAAATATTAGCTAATAGTAGTCGAAGGTAGAACCTTTCACCTTCTGATGGTGTTGCATAGGCAATTATTCCTACTGCTTTCCCTTTTGTTCTTTCTCTCCATTCTTTTTCTTTTCCGTCCCATGTGAAATGCTCTGGGAATTCTCGATACAAGTATTTGTGATTTGGTTCCAACTCTAAATTTTTTTCGAAAAATGCAAGCAACATAGTCTTTGTTCGTTGTTCATCTTTCATAATTCTTTCAAGCCTTTCTTTGTTAGAGAATTGAACTGTTTGCATGCTTGGTGTATGTACAGGTATGGAAACTACAGGAGGATACATTGTGTAAAGATCGAAGCCAAATATTCTCCATGCAGTCTCAGGTGGTGAAATCCAACGAGTTGATTGGTATCTTGCAATTTCATTATGTTCTGTTTCTTGATTTGTTAAAGATAACCTAAAAGAAACTTTGTCGTGACCTTTTTAGACATATTTGTATAGGTATTTAACTGCTTTTATTGTTGAGCATATTTCAACATTAACATGATTATCAAACATTGCAAGGAGGAATGGATTATATGGGATAACCCAATGGTTATCAAGCACAGCTGCTCTCATGTGTATTTCTTCTCCTGTATTTCTTCTTCTATAAAGTGGGTATGACTCCACATTAGTTGTCGTATACTTTGAGAATGCTTTTGGATAGTTGAATCTACATATCTTTTGCTCACCTTTTTGTTCCATGCAACCACAAGTTGAGAAGTTTGGACCACATGGACCATGCATCATATGGTTAAGCACTAAATTCCTCAAGTACATATGGTCAGTAGTAGGTATCTCTGCACTGACATACATGTCAAACTCCTCTGGTTTTTTTATTTTGTATTGCTTATCAAGGATACTTAAGATATGTGCATGAGGTAACCCTCTTTTTTTAAATTCAACAACTTGTATCTTTGCTGCAACTTGACCAAAAATGTGTTTGTTCATTATTGGATCTGATAATTCTTTTATTTTGGAGTGGAATACTCTTGCAATGAGATCTGGTATGTTCTCAGCTTTCTCATATTTTTGGAACTCATCTTGGATCTCTGGCCATTTGGGATTGCAAGTAATCTGATTTTCCATATTTTTGGACAAGAGATATAGCATTTAGAAATCTACGTTTCATATCTCTTGGACCTCCAACAAATGAAGGCGGGAGTATGACTCGATGACCAATATCTTTACCTACCGTTTCTCCATGCTCTAAACTATCAAGAATTCCTTGATATAATTCAGCTCTGATCTCTTTTTGCTTCTTCCGGTAGAAGTCAAGCCTTGTGTTTTCCAATTTGACATACATATCTACTATGTACTGCTGAAATAATCTTCCCATTTTGAGTATGTAACTCGTATCTGTAAGTCTAATCTGCAGCTTGTAAGCGTAATACTCTCTGCAAGATATGCGTTTTGTCCTGTGTGCTGCATCTATATTAAACATTGCATATTGAAAATAAAATTAATAGAACTATGATGTAGTATATGACAGTACAAAATATTCAGAGTATAGTGTGAGTTAATGGAATTATGATGTGGCATATGAGGATGAATAATATTAGAAGCATACAATTATGTACTGATATTGAGTAAATACTTGAAACAAATTTATCAGTTTACAATTTTAAGGATATGATAGTGTATTAACAAATCACAATATTGAAATTTGTGTAATATATATTATGAAGTGTATTAAGATGAATATCAATTTTTCTTTCTCAATCGTTCGTGACGAAGTAACATATCAAGAAAATACTTCATATTCATATATATGATTGTTGTGTAGTTGAAGTTATGGATAGTTAAGTTTGTATTTTTTATCCTAAGTGGTGCAATCCTTCAATGACTAATAAATCAATAGCAATACTTAAATCAGAACTTCGACAAAAATCACTGCATTATTTCTGTTATGAAAGACTAACAAATTAGTAGTAATGTATTACTTAGGATTCTGACAGAGGTTATTCTATTACCAGTATGATCTTCCAGGAGAATACTTTCTTCTGTTTGCTGAGAAGCATTTGAACAATTAGATATTCGTCTGTGACATAGCTGTTTTGTATTCTTACACAGCTTCTCTAACCTGGGATGCCAACCACAATCTCCAAAAGGGAATATAATTGGGTATTTTAAAGGATCATAACAACCATAGTAATGTTTTATTTGGTGTGATTTGTTTGACTTTCCATGCACAAGTATATGTGGACCATGGGCTGCATCACTTTGAGGTGTATCAACCCAAATTCCAGCTACCTCTTCCGAAGAAGGTTTATTATATGTTCTTTGATCTGGAACAAAATTTTGGTTAATGGTGATGGTTGTTGTATCATGAAGTACATAATCTTTAAGTGACCTGAAAAATTTTCCATAAGGATTTTCCTGAAGAACGTAAATCAATTGGGTCACTACATCTGCCCTTAGCCCATCATATACACCAGATTTGTTTTCAACTTCATGAGATGGATCATAGAAATGTAGTTGTAGATATTTTGGGGGTTGTGTATCTGAAGGTATAAGATTAGGCAGATAATAGTACAATTGACCTTGCAGTTTAAAAATGTATATTCCTTTCACTGATTTGCCCTCATGGTTCCCATCGATGGAGCTAAATGCAAATAGATTGTTGTAGATTCTGGCAAACTGTCTGAAGTGGACAGCATCTTCATCCCTTGAAGTGAGAAGACGTTCCAACTCTGTAGGCACAGAGTTCATAGCAGGGATTGTAGAACCTTTTTTTCCTTGCAAATGGCTCTATGCATTCATTGTAATAACTGTTAGTGATTGTGTATCTGAACCTTTTTGTAGAAATAAATTTGCATACTTCAATTGATAATTTATATATATCAAAAGTACTACTTACGTAGTTATTCTTCACATGTTGTTTGGATTGGTGAATGTGCCTCTTTCTTATATCTTCGGCTTTACCTTTTTTGTGGATTTTCTGATGTGCCATACGATGTACACATCTTCTGCTCTAAACTTGCACTGCTTGGTTGTGACGTAGAAAGCATCATAAGAAAGCATCGTTGCCTAGTACGAAGGTTTGGTAATGTATTCTCAAGATTTGTAGTTGTTTCCTTAGTAGTTACATCAGTATACCTCTTGTAGTTACATCAGTATACCTCTTTAAATGTTTTTGTTGGTGTTGTGTTAATATAGTTGTAGAGTTTTCAGCATCCTTCACAAGACTCTGGTGTTGTTTTGTAATTTTCTGTGCTTTGCTTCTTCTATGAATTGGTATACTTGAAACTGGTTGAGCTGATGAGTCAACATGATTTGCCATTCAGTAGCATCGTTGTCTACTTTGAATAGGAACTTCATCAATTGGAATAGTTCCCTCTGCATCATCTTGGTCTAATATAGCTATTCTAGATACTATGTCTTCAATTTTGCTTTTTTTTCATTTCAGTAGATGCCATCTAATATAGGTATTCATGTGAATTTCTACATAAAGGGTAGCCTTAGACAATATACTTATATTGTGAGAAATATAATTCTATATAGAAGGTAAATGAAACATATACCAAATACAATTATAAAGTTAGAAATTCATATCCAAGAAAACTTAAATAAAGAGACATTTCTAACAACCTATACGTTATATATGGTGGTTGTTACATTATAGCTGCATTTTATGAACAAGATATGTTCATTGATTGCTAAGATATTCATTGATCAATTGTTGTTTACTTCGAGGGAATGTTGGACATCACTTACTGTTTGGTAACATCGTTGTCTACTTCGAATAGGAATTGCATCAATTGAAAAAACTTCTTCTGTATCATTTTGTTCTAATATAGCTGTTGTAGATACTATGTCTTAAGGTATGTTTCTTTGCCTTTTACTGGATGCCATCTTGTATAGGTATTCATCTGAATTCTAAAAAAGCGTAGTTTGAGCTTCTATACTTATGTTCTAACATAGTAATTAAGTTTTTGAATTAGACGTACAAGATATTTCCATGATATTATCCTACCATCTATTTGTTTATTTATCATAATATATATGTAAGCACTAATAAAGGCAGAGTATTTTAGTAGACACATCTTACAAATATATATATAAGCTGAATAGAACAAATACCAAATGCAATTACAAAGCCACCAATTCATATGGAAGAAGATTTAAACACGCAGATATTTTGAGAAACCTACAACCTATATATTACATGTACTATATTATAGATGGGTAATATGAAGAAGATTTATTGATTGATTAGTGAGAGATCCATCAGTAAGTTCCTGTTTTCTTATAGGGAATCAAGGAATAGTTTGCAGTATAATTCTATACTACAAACTTGTAAGGCTTGCTATATTAGCTTTTATTTTAAATAGTTGAGAGTAGCTTTGGCTAGTTACGGAACCATATTCTTCAGCTTGCTCTGTTTGTCTTCATCTTGAGTAGTTGACAATGGCTTTGCCCTTATCTTGTGTGGCAATCTTGCTACGTAGCAGTTCACACTTTTTACACCACCTGGAACATTCAACCCATGCTCTTTGCATTGCTTCATAGTTAACATCATACACGGTAAACTAATATGATGCTTGTAGGTAGTTGAGAGTTTTCCTTGCAGCATTTTGCATTGCATCTGTTGGAGTCTTGCAAATATTACTTAATATTTAATGATCTTCATCAACATATGCAAGACATTGCACCATGAGGCATGATTGATAGTGGTGATTATCCAAAGTTACACTCTCAGAGGAGTGCAGTCTGATAGGTAGCTCATTAGCAATCTGTTCAAGAAATTCCATGAAGTTCATCATAATTGTACTTGCTAAGGTTAAACTTGAATTACTTATTGTAGCTGGAAAATATGTAGAAGATGCAAGGATGGATTTCAACTTCTGAGCTTGCTCCTTGTATAACTCGGCAGATTTCTTGTAAGCAATTGTTAGTTCCCAATTAACATCATAAATAGTGATATCATATGTCTTTACCGAATACACAACTGCTTGTAGGGCAGCACTTTCTTCAGCTTCTATGACAGTGTTTTTAGGATCTCCTTGGTGTACCATAGATATCAAGTTGTGTTCATTTTTTAGAAATACAGAGCTAACCCATTCAAATCGACTACTCCGCACATAAACTGGTGGCAACAGTTTCAGAAGACCAACAATTCTTGCTAGAAGACTTTTGTAAGAAATTTGAAATGTCATTTATTGTGGATCCATTCTGGTGAAAGAAATCATCGTCAAGTTTTTATCAACTGATGTTTGAAAAATGCATTCACGGATAGTTAACTATTACAACTGATGTAATATACCTAGGTTAACATATTCAGTTGGAACAAAAAAACTATAGTTTGTTTCTAGCATAATAATGACTAAGTAAATAATTGAACCTAGAATAATATCCAGAAGAATACAAGTGGACATATATAGTCAAATATCACATGGAAAGTTTGAACATACAGTCTAGATACCATGAGACTGAAATATGTCAAGATATTATATACCTAATAGAAAAAAAGCATGCATTAGCCATCGATATTGACTTTGCTGAAACTTTAAGTTTGAATTTCTACAATGGGAAAATACAATAAACTGTTTAAAATTGAGAGAAAACCACATGAACAGGAATTTGTGTCTGTCCATGAGAAACACAAAGAGTAACAGAAATAAAGTGGAACAAAAACACACAAAGATATAGGAACTGACCTTTCTGCCTCTACTTTGCTCAACCACAATATACTCTTAGAAAAGTTATATGAGCTTCAATTTGCAAGAACCAACATGCATACACACACACACACACACACACACACACACACACACACACACATACACACACACACACACACACACACACACACACACACACACACACACATATATATATGTATGTATGTATGTATGTATGTATGTATGTATGTATGTATGTATATAGAAGAGGAGAGAATAAATCAGCAAGATACAACAACAGAATGAAAGGATCTGCTATTGCATGGTATCCTAAACTACAGGACATTTTCGCATAGTCTGTTAAATATGACAATTAATGTAATATACATTGGTTTAGCATATTTAGTTGAAATTGAAAGTTGTATTTTACTTGGAAAATACAATTGCTAGGAAATTTGGATTGCAGATTTCTTATATGAAGAAAAGAGTTCTGTATGTTCATTGCACATGCCAGTTAAAATTGAAGGAAACATAGAAGCACAGAGAATCTACATGTGTGTATCCATGAGACAGACAAAGACATACAGAAGGGAATAGGAAGAAAAACACACAAAGATAGAAAAACTAACCTTCCTACCTCTACTTTGCCGAAGCAGAATAGACCCTTGGAGAAGTTACATTAGCTTCAATTTTAAAGGAACAGTACAGAAGACATCTATATATAGGGGAAAAAATCATAAATCAGTAAGGTAGAGCAATAAAATGGGAGTATCTGTTCTTGCATGGCATGGTAAGCTGCATCAGATTTCTTACTATAAGATAGAATTGTTATGAAATTTCGACTACAGATTTCTAATTTGTAGAAAAAAGTTATGTATTTTGATCACAGATACAAGCTAAAATTTACAGAAACATGTATACACTGAGAACCTGTGTGTGTATGCATGAGATAGACAAAGACACATGTATATACAGAAGGAAAAAGAAAGAGAAATACACAAAGATAGAAGAACTAACCTTTCTACTTCCACTTTGCTAAAACATAATAGAACCTTGGGAGAGTTATATGAGCTTCAATTCAAAGGAACAATACAGAAGATACCTATATATAGGAAAGAAACTAATATTATAATATAAATTACTAAGATAGAGCAATATAAGGAGAACATTTGTTGTTGCATGGCTTACTAAGATAGAGCAATATAATGAGAGCACCTGTTGTTGCATGGCATGGTTAGGTGCATGAGATGTCTAGCTTTTCTGATGAGTAATTATTACAATTTTCTTTGTCTACAAGAATATCTTATCTTGAAATTACCACATATTTTAATTAGCACATGCTCTCCACTTTGTCCTCCCTTTTTTTTGGCCTTTATTATTCAACCAGATTCAATTTTTAACATGTATATACATCTTCCTAATGACTACATTTTCCTCATAAACATTCTATGCTTCTGCTATATTTGTCCCAAGATCGTTATAATAATCAATATGTTTCTGTATAACTCTGTCCTTTGCCATTTGATAGATATCTATGCCTCATATTCTGCTTTTCAAATAGGACCTTAACTCCAGAATGTTAAATTCAGATTTAACTTCTTTTTGGTTTTATATGTAGTTCTATATTGATTTACTCTCTCACCTAATGGCACATGAAATTATTTGATCTGATGTCATGTTAAACCGATCAATTCAATAACCAAAGACTGTCATACACAATTGTCCATAGATTTCAATTAGCCTTAGCAATTTTAGTAATTTATTATTTGGCAAGAACACATTATTAAAATTTCACAATTTAATAATGCAATTGGAAAACATGTCAACAAAAAGATAACTTTAAAACCTTTGTACTCATATGTAACAGAACCATTTATTGATATAATTTGCTGGGTTTCTATGAATCATCTAAATACAGCCAGGAATAGGTACTATTGTACATAGTCATAACCAAAAAAAGAGTCCAACTATATACTCTTTCTTGACAAAGATCAACCATAACTATCAATGTTTACAAAATAACCAAAAAACATTAGTGACCACCATCCATGTTGACCACCAAAATGAAGACCATCTGCACAGCCAAAAATCTGTACCTTCTAAGTTAAACTGTCACTGTCATATTACCTATGTCTGACATAATCACCATAACTAATGACATAACCCAGCAAAAAGTATGCACTGAAGGATGCCAAAAGCTCTCCTTCACGTTTTCACTTGTACTTTCATCTGATCCTATTTTTATCCTACCATTAGAATCTTATGTACACCATCATATACACCTTCATTCCTTCAGATGGCTGGTTCATCTAGAGAGACCTCTTTCATCACCCATTTCAAGATCCTACTTGTGTCAAATGTTGCTCCAGTTGTGAACTTGATATAGATTGATTTTCTTGCAAGTACTTCAGCAACTTCAGCATAAAACTTTTCACGATCTTTAATCAACAAGCACATGTTAACAACACTTATCTGTGAACTCTAGCAAAGAAGACTTTCTTTTGTAAATTATATTTGCTAAAGTAATGTAGAAGTTACCTCATACTCCATCATGTATAGCTTTTCAGGCTCAATCCCAAGGACTTTACTTGCATCATCAGAGAAAAGCGTAACATTCCATAATCCAGTTATATCAACCAAGTCAAATTGAAAAATCATCATGTCCATGTTTAACACTATATATATTAGAATGAATGTTTGATGGATCAGCTGAATTTAATTCAGAAGTAAATATATTGTAGAAACCTAGCTACTGTTGTGCTTGTCCTCGCAGTACAAGATGACTTGGAACATTTGTACTTGGTTTCTATGTCTTCATATGTCTTAGTCCCACAAGCATCATAACCCAGATACAAGCGAATCATTTTCTTGTCTAAGTTCTGAATACAGCCACAAATCCAAATGCATTGTCCATGTGTAGTATTGTTGCCCTTCAAAGTCATATATTTGTCAAAACAAAGGCACAAACACAATGGACATAACATCATATAAATTAACACGTAATGATAAGCTACAATCTGAAATTTGAAGTTTTTGCAATAGCAAGTCCACATTGCTGAAAATCGTGGGAAAATGAAAACACTGCGTTTTACTGTAGGAAACCATTAAAGTTAATATATAGCAGATATTAAGGTTAACTAACCTTCATAGCTTTAAAATCACTAAACGATCGCTAGACAACTTTTTTTAGTGATACTTTAGCTCCTTCAACAGCTTCCCTCGAAGATTTCAGGCGGCAAGCATTTTCAAAAGACCTACACATGTAACAGAAAAGAGTACTTACATTTACAAAAGACAAGTATAACCTAAATAGAATATTAGCAAGGGGGAAGAAAACGTAATACCATTTCAACAATTGCTCAGCCTTCTCTTCCCCAAGATGCAGATTCATCAATGTCGACATAGTTGTCGACAATGAGAAACCTACACAATATAGTCCTAAGTTAGGTATTCAACTTGTAATTACCCGGAATACCACTATATTTTCCTCCTCATACAAATGAAACATGAGTATTGAATCAATATGTTGAAGATCAACTAAACAAACCTGCATGACGAGAAATCTTAAGTGCTGTAAGACTAATAACAGGGAATGACTCGACCATACGACCCAACTCTTCACAAGTACAGGTTGCCAAATCATTCCACACTGATACAATCAAAGTCCCCTTCCCTTTACAGCTGTAAAAAAATTTCTGAAAACATTAGAAAGAGCATTGAAAACAACATAGACAAGTTATTCTAATGTATACACACATCTTTCGATATAAGAATACTACTCTAGAATTTAAATGAAAATCTCACACCTTTGATCAACGATAACAATTTCTCTTACAAGAACTTCACGACCACCTTCTTTCCTATCATCTTGAGCATAAATTGTCCGTAACGGCTCAACAAATAAGACAATACCTAGAACATCTGTAATTTTCACGTTACCAAACTCAAAGTTAAATGAAATAAATAAAGATCTTTACTTAAAAAATTGTCATACCTAGAAACAAATACCATATATCATCACTTAATTAGCCCAGTTCTAAACTATAGTGATAATAACTCATACAATACAACATGTCCATTAGTCATAGTAAATATATATGCTGAAAGAATAAAAGCTTACCATATCTCTCTGTAGACCAAGTTGCATGATTTATTTGAGAAATTGCACAATAGTCAGGAACATCATCCATATTTGTTTCAGTAAAAAGTGGTCGTATGATTGTTCGATGAGTAAATTCCATCTCATATTTTTTTGGTCTCAATGGGAACTGTCTTTTCAAAGGCTTGACAACTGCATCTGAGATCTCATACTCTTTTCTACACTTGATAGCTTCAGCATATGAAGCAATGTCATCACCATATATGGCCACTCCCGTTTGACCACCCCTAACAAATAGGAACCAACAGCAATCACATAATACAAACATCAATATCATTAAATGTTCATGATGAATCAACTTAAACTTATCAATGCTAATATAATAGCAGGAAAGACTTTCTAACAACATTTCTAATACCTTTTCATCCTCCATGCTCTCTGGTACATTATCTTGCTTGAGGATACTTGTGGATAAGTTTTTTCTATGATCTTCACTTTGATAGTAAACTGTCGTGATTTTTCTATCAACTCTCTAAGATACTTCTTACATGGAGCCATAACAACACACTGCACACCATAATCAACATTCATTCAAAACTATTAGTCTGCCCATTATAATTTATCTAATTTCTAAAAACACTGCAACATTACTTTAGGAGAACGATGCTGAAATTAATGAACCTTGCATGCATTGAAATTCAACCTCCACCCAGGAGCATACAGAAAGGAAATTCTACTCAAATATTTCAGGAATGACAGTAAAATTTTATGTAATACCAGTACCAGAGAAGCAAACCATTAAAAACCACAATTGGGAATCTACTGTCCAATTAAAAAATCAGTCACAGAACCATCCAAAACCAGCACCAAGTAACATGCATTTGAAGAAAAAACAGAGTATACTGAAAAAACTAATTCCACCTCCAAAAAATTAACATACATTGGAAGAAGATGACATCATAACAAACATCCAGGCAAAGAAGTGCAACAACTACTGAGAAAACTCATGGAAACTCGATAAAAACTAACACGCATTCAAAAAACAAGAAGAATGTACCAAGCAAAATAATCCAAGCTTAAAAAACCAACATGCATTAGAAGAAGAAGAAAAAACAACAAACATATAGTCAAAGAAGAGCGGTACTTACTCACAAAACCCATCCAAATTGGAAAAAAAAAACTAACATGCATTCAAAAAAGAAGAAGAATATATTAAAACCAACATGCATTGAACGAAAACCTTTAAGATTGGCTGGACAACTGTGAAATGCCGGCAAGAACACTTACAACACCCTGTTGAAGCAGAAAATCCAAATCCAATGATGCATGCAAGTCAGATATCAAGACTTCCACAAGGAACAAATCAAAAAAACCTTAACTAAGAAAACTCATCAAAACTAAAAAAAAAAACTAACATGCATTCAAAGAAGAAGAAGAATCTACCAAGAGAAGTCATCCAAGCTTAAAAAACCAACATGCATTCAAAGAAGAAGAGGAAGAATCTTCCAAGAGAAGTCATCCAAGCTTAAAAAACCAACATGCATTGAAGAAAGAACACAGAAGCAAGACATTGAAGACTGCTTGAACAACCGAGAAAGGAGCAAGAACAATCACATAACCAAAGGAGCAAGAGCAATGACAGAACCGTGAAATGAAGAGAAGAATGCAAAGCAAATGATCAATGCAAGCCTTATATAAACACTTCCACAAAGCAGAAATCAAACTTGGGCCTCATATTAACCTCAGCCCAACACTGTAGACTGCTGCAGTAAATGCATATTGTTCACTGCTACTGTGCAGTTAACGTGGGAAGATCTTCACACTTAAGGTGTAAAGATAAGCCTTGAGCCCAAACCCTAAATATCTAACGTAACCCTGTTGCGAATAAAATTTATACTTATACAAATGCACGTATTATAATGTATTTTATAAACATACAAAATTGTGTTAAAAGATAGAAACGTATAGTCAACATAATGATGATGATGACGATGATGATGATGATGATGATGATGATGATGATGATAATGATGAAAATATAAAATGGAATGAATATTGAAATCTTTAAAATGAATTATATGTGTTTAGAAACTACAGAACTATAATTTCAAAAATAAATAGGTTTTTTTTTTAAATAATAAGCCAATCTTGAAGTTTTTTTTTTAAAGGTAATCTTGAGTTTATTCCTAACATAACTCAAAAAAAAAACCTACTTTGGCTGTTTCTAAATTTATATATACGTGAGTCATTCATGAATTTCAAAATTCAAAAAGTAAATAAAAATAAGTTACATGCAAAGTGCATAATATTACATACATTTTTTTAAAATATGATATTTTTAGAAGTTGTTAAATAAGTCGCTAATTGTTAAAAACTAGTATAAACTCGTGCTATGCACGATACATGATGAAACAAATATTTAAAAAATATGTATCATTGAAAAAATTAAAAAATTTATCGATAAGTAGTTAGTGGAAAAAATAAAAAGTTGTGAACTTCATAAATAGCAACTAAGATAAATAAAGTCAAACAAAAAATTAATTGAATCATGTAGGATAATTTAAATATATAGAATTAGTGGTTTATATTTAGGGATGGAAGCTCTACTCAAACCCGAAAAATTCGAAACGAACCCTCTTTATTTATGGTGGGTTCGGGTACAAAAAATGGAGGAAAAATAGGTATGGGGCTCGTGTACTAAAAACGGGTATAGGTATGGGTGCGAATCGGGTACAGGAATGTCATACCCAACCCCACCCCATATCCAAACTTGTTTTTTTTCAAAAAAAAATTCTGGGGCTGAAGCGAGTAAGTTGTAGTGAAAAAAAGGCCCAAATTTGTATCTAAATACATATTGTACTATCAGATTCAGCTAACAGCTACTCTACTCTTATGCACCTACACAAATTTGATATTTTGTAGGGACATAATGCATTTCAATTATGAGTATTATTTTTTAAACTTAATAAACCCGACATGTATTATTTTAATTTTGAATATGTAGGCAGAAATTTAATAAGGGAGAAATCCATGTAAAAAAGTATTTTTCATTTAGTTTTGAACATTTAAAAATTAAACTTAATGAACCCGATATGTGTCAGTTTTTACAATGTATATGTACCAAAATAAAACCTGAATAACTCGAAAAACCCGATGGATATGGGTAGGGTATGAATTTTTAAAACCCTATGGGTACGGGTGTGGGTATGGGGATGGTTTTAGAAAATGAGTATGGTTGCGGGTACGACTCCACTCGGCCCGAACCCGGCCTATGCCCATCTCTATCTATATTTAATAGATGGCTACCCCGTAAATAATAGGATTATTATATATTCTTTACGATTTTTTTTAAAAAGTAATAATAAAGGCATGATTTATTTGAGGAATGTACCTTTTTTTAATAGATATAATCAAAGGCTTTGATTTAATATGTGATTAACTTTTACGGTTGAAATTACACCAAATAAATCACTCATGTTGTAGCATTTTAGGTTTTTCCAAAAATTATAATTTTTATTAAATGTTTGAGATTTGTTTAAGATAATAGGATTATCATATAGTCTTTTTCACAAATAAGTGACATTATCAGGAAGTTTTTTTAAAATAAAAATTATAAATGGGTATTTTACTTGAATAATGTAGTTTTTTTAACTTTAAAATCTACGGTTTAGATTTAATGAATAAATATAATTGCCTATTTTTTTTCCTAGATAATTTTTTTGATTGAATTTTTTTCCTGGATAATTGGATCATCATTTATCTTTTATAATGTATATCCAAAACCATGGGGGATTTTTCTTTAAAAATAAATGGATATCTTAGCTTTAAAATCAACAACTTAGATCTATTGCATAAATAATTTTTATCGTTAAGATTACACTAAATCATGCAAATCATACTTGTTGCAGCATTCTAGGGTTTTTCAAAAATTACACGTTTTTTAACTACTCGAGATTTTTTTAGATAATAGGATTATCATATACCCTTTATCACATAACCGAAATTATGATGGATGGTTCTAACAATAAAAATTATAAATCTAATGCATAAATAATTTTTAACTGCATAAATAATTTTTATGGTTAAGATTATACTAACTCCACAAGTCACACTCATTGCAACATTCTAGGGTATTCCAAATATTATCATATTTTCTAACTATTGATCATTTTTTTAGATATTAGAATTATCATATATCCTTTATCGCATATAATCAAAATTATGAATGAGTTTTTAAAAAATAAAAATTATAAATTAGTATTTTTCTTGGATAAGGTATTTTTTAACTTTAAAATCTACGATTTAGATTTAATGAATAAATATAACTACCTATTTTTACCCTAGATAATTTCTTTTGATAGATTTTTTTGCCTCAATAATTGCATTATCATCTAGCTTTTATCATGTATATTTTTAAATCATGGAGGATTTTTTTAATATAAATAAAAGGACATCTCAGCTTTGAAATCGACAACTTAGATCTAATGCATAAATAAATATTTTATGGTTGAGATTATAGTAAATCTGGCAAATTGCACTCATTGTAGCATTCTAAGATTTTCTAAATATTATCACGTTTTTTAATTGCTTGGGATTTTTTTGAGATAATAGAATTATCATATATCCTTTATCACATATAACTGAAATTATGAGGGATTTTTTTAAAAATAAAACTATAAATTGGTATTTTAATTGAATCATGTATTTTTTTTTAATGTTCAAATCTATGGTTTAGATTAATGAATAAATATAACTACCTGGTGCTTTTTTCGAGATTTTTTAAATAGAATTTTTTTCTTGATAATTGGATTATCATCTATCTTTGATCATGTATATCCGAAATCATAGGGATTTTTTTAAAATAAAAACAAAGAGATATCTTACCTTTAAAATCAACAATTTAGAACTAATGCATCAATAATTTTTATGGTTAGGATTACATTAAATCTCACAAATCACTTTCGTTGTAGCATTTTAGAGTTTTCTAAAGATTACCATGTTATTGTATCTACTTGATATTTTTTTAGATATAAGATTATAATATATCCTTTATCACATAACCGAAATTATGAAGGATTTTTTTAAAAAATAAAAATTATAAATGGGTATTTTACTTGGATAAAGTAGTTGTTTTTAACTTTAAATTCGCGGTTTAGATTTACTAAATAAATATAACTACCTAGTTTTTTTTCTAGATAATTTTTGTTGATAGAATTTTTTTTCCCTAGATAATTAAATTTTTATCTATCTTTTATTACGTATATCCGAAATCATGGGGGATTTTTTAAAATAAAAATAAATAGATATCTTAACTTTAAAATTGACAGCTAAGATCTAATGCATAAATATTTTTATCGTTGAGATTGGACTTATAATATTATAAATTATATAGATATAGATATAGATTATATTATAGATATTAATAGATAGACAGATTTTTTTTAAATTAATTTGATTTTTTATAATCCAACGGTAATTATTAAAAATAATCTCAATCTAACGATTTAAAAGCTCTAATTTTTGAGAATTTAGATAAATAATAAGACTCATAAGATTGCTATTATATAGAGAGATAGATTATAGATATTATGAATATAGTTAGATTATAGGTAGATAGATTGTTTAAAATTAATTTGATTTTTGTATAAATCCAACGGTAATTATAAAAAATAATCTCAATCTAACGGTCGAAAAACTCTAATTTTTGAGAATTTAGATAAATGGTAGGACCCACAAGATTGCTATTATGTATTATATAGATTTGTCATTTAAGTCACGGCTTATGTGAGTACTAGACTCTAAGGTCAATTATGTTATATCCTATAACCTTCCAAATGTTAAACTAGAAATCATTGAAAATACATCCAAATCCTAATTACTCTACAAGAAATATTGAATCATAACCCTTATAAACCCTAAGCCCATGATTTTTTGAAAGATAACATATGAATATATGATTTATGACTAGGAATATTTTTAGGCTTCTAACCTTAAAATAAAATAATATCGTTTAGAAATTAGAACACACACCGAGATGCAAATCTTTATATTATAAATGCTAGAATGTGTAAGGGGTTGAGTGTTGAGGAAATGGAAAACGCTAGCATGGGAGTAAATTTAGGGTATATGTTGCTTCACAACCGTTGGATCAAAATCTTAAACAATCTTAGCCCTTGGATTTATCTTTACTAGCCACATTAGGTCTTAGGTTCGATCCCCCCTCCCTCATTGTATTGTACTATTTACTAGGTATATTAGGTCTCAGGTTCGATTCCCTCATCCCCCATTATATTGTATTGCCCATTGTAGCTCTTACGGACCAAAACGTTTTTAATTTTCGTCATTATTATCATTAATATTTTGTATTTTTCAATACAAATATAAATTTGAGCATGTGTTATTAGAGATAATAGAATAATAAATACGATTTCCATGATTATTTCTATTATTACTATTGTTGTTGTTGTTGTCGTCATTATTGCTGTCGTTGTTGTTATCTTTCCGTTTGAATTTGATAACATAGTCAATATTAATAATGATCATCAAATTATCAAAGAGAGATTAAGATATTATAATAGATATAAAAAAAATTTATTAGTTCATTATTATAAAATACATTAATAATTTAGAAGTTTTAACTTAATGAAACGAAATTATAATTACTGAACAAGTCAGAAAACCTTATATGACACCTTATTATTAACACATAATATAATATACACAATTATAAAGAAACAATAAATATTTTTTTTTCCATTATTATTATTAATATTTTGTATTTTTTGATACAAATATAAATTTGAGCATGTATTATTAGAGATAATAGAAAAATAACTATGATTTCCATGATTATTTCCATTATTATTATTGTTGTTATTGTCGTCATTGTCGTTGTTGGCGATTTTATCTTTCTCATTGAATTTGATAACATGGTCAATATTAATTATGATCATCTAATTATCAACGAGAGATTAAGGGAGCATAATGGATATAAAAGTTTTTATTATTTCATTATTATGGTATAAGTTCATGTTTTAGAAGTTTTAACTTAAGGAAACCGAATTATAATTACTGAACAAGCCGTAAAACCTTAGGTAACACCTTATTATTATCACATAATATAATATACAAATTTATATAGAAATAATAAAAAAAATTTATTTCCATAATTATTATTATTATTTTGTCTTTTTTGTTACAAATGTACATTTGAGCATGTATTATTAGAGATAATATAAATATAAATATGATTTCCATGATTATTTCCATTCTTACTATTGTTGTTGTTGTCATTGTAGTTATCGTCGCTGTTATCTTTCTCTTTGAATTTGATAACATAGTCAATATTAATTATGATCATATAGATGTAAGGGTTGTGATGAAAAATTACATATTGTAAGCATGATATAACATATTGTAAGGATTGAATGTGAAATATAAAAAAAATTTAAAATAAAACACAATCATCATATTAGGTCCATGAAACTGAATTTCTTTCACATTTAATATGATCTATTTAACAGAAGGAAATAAACGAACTATTTTTGTGTGTTTCAAAGCATATATATCTTACAATTAAATTTAATTCATTTAAATCTTAAACGTATAATTAATTTTTTAACATTTCAAATAAATTGACCAAAATCTAATCTATTTAACGCACAAGAAAAATTGAAATCACTTTCGTTTTCTTTTAAACCATACAAATTCAATAATCAAATTCTCTTCATAAAATACCTAAAATTATAATTAATGTTTTACCGTTTAAAACAAAATACGCCAAATTGCCATAGCACTTCAAACTAAGAAATATCTCAACCCACAAATCTGAACTCAACCCATCTCTTAGAAGACAACATAAGGGCATGAGAAGTTTATATCAAAACCCATGAAACTATTAAGTTGACATAAAAGCTAAATGTACAAAGTATGAACACTTAATTATATTAGCGTCCCCTAATTGGCCATTTTAAATAGCCAAAAAAGTTATGTATTAGCATAAATACAATGTTCAAATTATTTTCGTTGAAAGACAAATTTTATTTCTGTTACATGTAAAACTGAAACTAAACTGACTTCAAAATAGTTTATACCTAAATTTAGTAGACAATTAGCCACTTCATAAATTTTTGCTCAATAACAAGAGGAGAAGGTAGATTTTTCATCATTGGCATCATAGATTGATTTATCATCACCCAATTTAGGCCATATTCTTTTCAGTGGGAAATGAGAGGTGTGGGATGAGTGAGTGTGGGAAATGGGGGGAAGGAGTGAGTGAGTGTGGTATTTTTTTTTAAGTGTGGGAAGGAGTGGATGAGTGACTGAGTGTGGGTGACAGCTGAATATAGTTGAATGAAGTTGAAATATTGGTTATTAATAATTTTTTGTTTTATATTGTAATAATTTTATTGTGATAGTAATTAATGATGCTAAAATTTTTTTTATTTTTGTTCATTCTTTTTTATTTGTTTATTTGTTTATTTTTTATTTTTTATTTTGGTATTTTTATTATTTCATTTTATATTTTTAATTTTAAATTTTTAAATTTTTAAATTTTTATTTTTTATTTTTTATTATTTATTTTTTAATTTTTAAATTTGTAATTTGTAAATTTTGTAATTTTTGTAATTTTTGTAATTTTAATTTTTATTATATTTTTGTAATTTTTTTAGTTTTAATTTTTTAATTTTTTAATTTTTTATTTTCTTATTTTTTATTTTTTTGTATTTGTTTTTTTTTTGGAATTTTTTTTTGGTTGTTTTTTTTGGAATAAAAAAATGAAAAATAAAAAATAAATAGATACAGTAAAATAAAAAATAAATAAATACAAAAATTTAAAAATTTAAAAATTTAAAAATAAAAAAATAAAAAATAAAAAAATGCAAAATATTTAAAATTTTAAAATTTTAAACATAAAAAATTAAAAAAATAAATAAAAAAATAAAAAAATGAAAATAAATGAAAATAAAAATAAAAATAAATACAAAAAATAAAAAAAATAAAAAATAAAAAATAAAAAATAAAAAATAGAAATAAAAAATGAAAAAAAATGAAAAATTATAAAAATAATGAAAACAAAAAAAATAAAACTGTTTCATGACATCCGAAAAATTAAAATTGCTTATAATGCTATCAGATTATTCATACACACAATTACGTAAATTGTAAAAATTTTCAAAATATGAGAAATGGTTGTTTTATGTAAGTGTGGGAAGGAGTGGGTGAGTGTGAGAAGGAGTGATATTTTTTTTAAAGTGTGGGAAGATAGGGGAAAGAGTGGGTGAGTGTGGGTTGAGTTGATTTCCCAACGAAAAGAACAGGGTGTTAGCATGGTTTGTGACAAATTCACTATCTACTGTCTCCATCATACTTATATAGACTTTTGTCACAATCATATAGTTTTTAATTATTAATCCAATTAGTTATGCACGAAGTTGCTGTATATTTAACTTTTTTATTGAATTTTTTATTATCTCCTCTAAATTATAATATTAATCATGTCTACCATAACTATTTGTTTATTATTTCGATAACATATCTACAGAATATCTATTTGAATATACTCCGTGCAAAGCACGGGTCCAAACTAGTAAACAAATTAAATTATTCATACAATTGTAAAGCTTATTATATAATTTGCATACAATGTGTTTCGATTTAGTTTTTATCCTTGCAATTCATGAATACATTACTTATATGACTTTTATTTTTTATTTTCCAAAAATAAGGTATTTTTAAAAGTATGTTTTTCTTCGGGAATAGATTTTAATATTTCATTATTATTAAAATAATTTAATCTTGCATTTTGACAAGTCAAAAATAGCTTTATAATTAAATTTAGTTTGAAAAGAGAAATAACATTAGATAAATATAGCCCTTTACTTATACAATTTCAGAAGTAAAAAATGGGTTTACCATATATATAATGAACTCAAATAATAAAAGTATTAATCTTTTATGCAATTATTTCGGAAGTTATAAACATTTGCTCGGCAAAAAATAAAACAAAATTAATAATAATTTAATGTACCCTTTAAGGATGGTCTGCAATTCAGTATACTCACTTTATTGTTAATCAACTCTATTTGAATATGCTAAATGTGTATGGTAAGACAGTACAATTACTATTTAAAATTGTCATCGACTATTGATAACATGGAAATTTAAATAACCCTCGAGATTCGAGAACAAAATGCTTGCGATTAATTATTTTATAATTACCCCAATAAAGAGGAAAATTTAAAGAAATGAAAAAACAATATTTATTAAAAAAATAAAAGTGAGTGCAATGATAATACAAAAATTTGATTAGCGGGATTTTTTTACTATATATTATAATTCATAAATTATTTACGCATATTTTTTAGGTAATACAGATGCATGAGTCACATGATCAAAATGAAAGACATAAATTCATTCTTCTATTTAAAACAACTACATATAGATTATACGTTAATTTTTATATTACCATTTTCTTAGAATTTATGTAGAATATGATATTTAAACCATGAATCAAGAATATTAAAAATATTATGTGAAAAATTAATATTTAAAATTAATCAATTATGATAATTTCATTGATATTTATTTTAAATTTGATTTGTTTCAATAATTTTTGTTTATAGTATATTTTAGATGTTAGTAATGATAAATTATTTTTATTTCATTATTATTAAGTGCGAAGCACGTGATTCATCATTGTGGTAGAGGAAACAGGAAGTACAAAGGGGTGGAGTTAGGGGTGGCCAAATTAGGTTAACCGAAAATTCAGTTAATTGAAAATTGATTAATCAAAAATTCGGTTCGATTGCAAAAATTGTGAATCAACGATCAAATTGAAACTTTCAGTTAACCAATTTTCGAATAATCAAATTTTCCAATTCAGTAAAAATATGAACCATAACCAAAAAACTCGGTTAACTGATTTTTCGTTTAATTGGGTTTTAGGTTCGGTTACCAGTTAACCGTTAATTTAAATTTTTAATTTTTAATTTCCACTCCTTTTTATTTAATTTAACTCTTTAACACCAAATTAATCAACACATCTTTTTTGGTTCAAATGAGCCACGAAGGTAGTACAATACAATAAGTTGAGGGGGAATCAAACTTGATATCTAATGTACTCAGGATCTCAATCTTAACCACTTGGTTAAGATCTCATCGGTATATTAATTTGCACATTATTGTATGTTTGGTCTTATATTTTTATTATAATTATAAAATCTACATTTGGCTAATATAAAATTTAGTTTTTTAAAAAAAATTAAAGTTTTGGCTTCGGTTATCTGTGCAGTTAGCCGAATTTCAAACGACCATAACGAAAGCGAAGCCGAAGCTGCACATTTTGTTGGTTCTGTTAACCGAATTGAATTGTTTAGAAAAATCGGAGCAGTTAACAGGTTTTTCAGTTCAATTTTTTGGCTTTTTAGTTTCGGATTTTTTTTGCTCACCATTAGATGAAGGGAGGTGGGTGAGATAATTGGAGGAAAGGACATACTGAAATTTTATCAGATTAGATGAGAGAGAAGGACTTTAAGAGTTGGTAATTAGTCAATACTGGGAACAACAAAGCCATAAGGACAAAACAAACAAACAAATCCAAGGGCATTTTCATCTTTTTTATTAAAGCTGATTTCCAGACCTTTGCTTCGTTTTGGCCTGTCTACGGATGAAAGGTTCACTTCGTTCATTACTTTTTAGCTATAAGATTCCTTATAATTATAGTGCACCGCTAAATAATTCTTTACAAGTTAATGTTCACATGCCTTTTTTTTGGATCTGTAATGTTCACATGTATTTTATAATATAGAAACTTTACTCTCTCTCTCTCTCTCTCTGCACACACACACACATATGTGTGTGCAAAATAAAAGAAAGAATTCATTAATAACAAACAATTTGCCAAACTACACTTACAACATAGGCTAGAGTCAAACAAATACAAATGTTATAGTGAAAATACAATCTCCATCCAAAATAAAATCAACTTTTTACCCATTGATTGCTCGACTTCCTGCTTATGTCAGTATTTCCCTACATAGCTTGGAGAAGATATCCACGGATCTGAAGAACCTTCTTGATGGAAGATCTGCGAATCTTGCATAATTCTCTTGGATGGGATGTCCTTTTGGTGTAGAAGATTGCACTTGAAATACCAATCTTCATGAAAATATCGCCTTATAATTGAGAACTAATTCATCCATTGAAAATTAAACAAATCAGCAATACAAACACAAACTAATAAGAAACTCTCACAAATGGAGATAATCTCGACTCTGACAATTAAAGAGATAAATACTAAATTAGGTTAAAAATACTCCTAGATAGAGGTAAGAAAATTTCAAATGGTCAAGAGTCAGAATTTCGACCATTCTAACCTTCAAAAAGTGGGATTTTAGCACACAAAGAACAATAGGATATTTACAAAAGAATTTGGAGGAAGAATACGGTTTCTTGAAGGATAGAGGAAGTACAAGGGGTGTGTGTGTATTTATACATGTATATATACATACATACATACATACATACATACACACACACACACACACACATACATATCACACACACATACATATCACACACACACACACACACACACACATATATATATATATATATACACATACATACACACATATATATATATGTATATATATATATATATATATATGTATATGTATATATATACATATATATATGTATATGTATATATATA
>JACYFF010002017.1:64531556-64555115 GCA_017589665.1 Selenicereus undatus
ATTTTACAGCATTTGTTCTCTGTTCTTGGTAACTGGGCTCTACTTGTGTCTGCTGTACATTTTGGCGGAGACCAAAAACAAAAAAGTAATATTTTTAACGCTGGGCTTCAAGGTATTGTCCTATTTTGCAGGACAACTATGGTGTAATCTGTTAGTAACGTTTTATTTTGATTTTGCCTGCCAATTGGACTCTATGCGTTTTCTGCGGGAATGAATTACTCTGTTATGGTATTGCGAGTTTTTTGGGAATTCAATTCTACTTCTGCTTGTGCACCTTGCTTTGGTACTGCTTGCAGGGAAATTTATTTCTTGTTCTAGATATGTTAGTGATAGATAAGCTATTCAATCAAACCAGACTCAATTTTATTCTATGCACAACTTAACTCCAGAAGAAAATGAGTGCTATAGTGTTTTATTGCCAAAAATTTGTTTGTGAGATAAGGAAAATAGTCATGCTAATTTGAACTTGTATTTTCGTAATCATGCATAATGTGACCTATATGGCTATATTATGAGAACCTATGCTTACGAGCGGAGCGATAAATTGCCATGAAACCAAATACACCCAATGGAGTGGTAGACAATCATGTGAAACCCAATCCCCCCCCCCCCCGGGTAAACATATCCCTAAAAATAAGTCCCGAAAAAAAATTAAATCTCAAGAATGCAATTATCTACTGGAACTATAAAATAGATGTTATGTGCCATGAACTCCTTTGTTTCCTTTTCTTGTCAACAGTCAAACGCTGCAAATAAAGTTTCATGCAAGGATTCAAAATGTGATTTTAGTTGTGATTGCGGTTTTTGTCCCAGTACCACGAAATCGCTTTAATGCGTCAATCAGGTATTCACGTTATATATTTCGGTTGTTGCGGGGTGAAAACGTGGTTCGTTCAACTTTAAAACCGGCTTGATGAGGCCATTTCGTCATGGAACGGCTACATTTGAATGGTATTGAAAGAGTAAACGAAGAAAAATACTGAGTTGTTGACCAGAGCGCCAATATGCTTCGTTTTCATCCCCAACACTGCGCCCATAGTCATCACAACACACTTCATAGACTGTTAATTCATCCTCTGACTTTATTATTATGGCTTCTTCTGACAATTTGTTCAAAACCAAGCCTTTCTCAATCCCATCAATCCCTCTTTCCCCCTTTTCCCATCAAACTTGGAGCTTTTTCATAGCCGTAGGGTGCTCTCTTCAAACAATTCTTCAAAACCCACCTCCAATTTAAGCCCATTTTCTCTCAGGAATTGTGGGTTTTCTTATGCTGTCCGTCCCAAGGCCCCTCCTGTAGGTAGCATCTTTGTTCTGTATGTTAATTCGTGTTTTTTCAAGTGACAATTTCAGAGTAATTTTATTCTGCATTTTGGTTATAATTCAGCTGTGTAGAATAGGAAGAAAAGAGCTAAACATAGTATTATAATTTGCTAGGATTTGAGTGAAAAACAACCAGGAATCACAAAATACGATAATAACAAGATCAGAGAACAAACACTAAGATTTACGTGGAAAAACCTAAAAGGGAAAAACCATAGGCGGTGATAAGCGAAAAATCCACTATGGTGATGAAAGAGTACAGAATTGATCTCAGAGCAATGTGCCCTAAGAAGAGATCAACTAGTCATTACAAATTCACTCAAAATTCTCTTTCTCAAAACAAAAATAGTGGAACTATTGTCTGATCAAAGAGAAGAACAACCTTCTAGATGATCGAATGATGCTTGTGTGTTTTTAATGTGTTTGATCACTCTTGGAGCTTAAGGCTAGGCCCCTTATAAAGAAATCAAAAGGTTGAGATCGAGGAAACCCGAGCAGAAATAGTCACCGTGCTCACCATGGATCGTGGCTGGCCCACAGACCGTTTGTGGAGGTCACTAGAAGCAGCATCTAAGTCGCACTTGGCCACGGGCCATGGCCAAGCCTTCTGGTGCTCCGTGGTGGACTGGGGAATGGAATTTCAGCCACGAAACCCAACAATCTCCACTTTAGGCCAAATTCATCAGTATAAGCAAAGTATAAGCAAAGAACACACCTAAAGAACCCCGAAGGGCGGATCCTGCGGGGTATTAAGTGAATCGAACTCCGTTTAAGTTTGAGGGATATTTGAACTTAGCACTGGGAAGTGACTTGCATGGACTTTTCTCCCTCATATAATCTTTCATAATAAATCCTTGCATGACATAGAGGCTTCCTTGCCTAAAGCCCTTTAACAAAATCCGAATATCCTTGGAAACCTTCAGAACTCCACCCCTTTAGCTGAATATTTGCACCACTTGGATTCAAGGGTGCCTAAAGAAATGGGGTTACGCTTCAAGTTAGGATTCGATAAAGTCCTTCTAACACTGTCATGGATCTTGATTTTAATAGTACCGATTCCAGCGATATTACATTGGACATTATTGCCCATATGAACGACAGCTGAATCAACTGGATCATATGTTGAAAACCAATCCTTATAAGAACACATATGATAGGTACACCCAGAATCAAGAATCCAATAAAAAACGTTTCCCTTTTTAGTAGAGCTAGCAAACAAAATGTCAGAATCAGATTCAGATTCAACAAAGGTAACATTATCAAGTTCATGAGGGTGTGAATGTGAATTATTTTCTTCTTCTCACTCTTGTTTTTCAACTTAAAACACTCAGAAATTACATGCCTTACAGGATTTGTTGGACTTATGTCTCTCAGACTTTGATTTAGAGGTTCTCCCTTTATCAAAGGATTCACCCCTCACCGATAAGCCTTCACCTTTTTCAGCACGAACTTCAATGTCAATTTTTTCTTTGGACAACAAATTGGCCTTGATATCCTCAAATGACAAAGTGTCGCTGTTACTATATAACAAAATTTCTTTAAAATGCTTATAAGAGGCAGGCAATGAGACAACCAACAATATTGCTTTACCCTCATCCTCAATTTTCACATCTAGACTTTCCAGACCAAAAATAATAGAATTGAACTCGTCAAGGTGGTTTTGGATAGGAGTACCTCTGCCATGGAAAACGTGTATAGACGTTCCTTTAGACGAATCTTGTTTGCTAGGCTCTTGGTTATATATAACTCTTCTAATCGAAGCCAGAGCTCTGCCATGGTGGTCTTGTCCAGAACTTCACAGAGAACATGAGTTGCCAAGCACTATTGAATCATCGAGAGAGCCTTTTAATTGAGCTCCTCCCACTGTTTGTCTATCATGGTAGCAGGTTTCTTCATTTTACCACCAAGGGCTTTCTTTAACCCATTCTGGGTGAGAAAGGCCATCATCCAGATCTTCCAGATATTGAAACTCATCTTCCCATCAAATTTTAGAATATTGAATTTTGTGACTTTTGGCATCCTATAACCGGGCTCTGATACCACTTGTTATAATCGGTTAGGATTTGAATGAAAAACAACAAGGAATCACAAAGTACGATAATAACATGATAAGAGAACAAGCACCAAGATTTATTTGGAAAACCCTAAACAGGAAAAACCACAGGCGGTGATAAGCGAAAAATCCACTATGGTGATGAGAGAGTACAGAATTGATCTCAAAGTGATGTGCCGAAAGAAGAGATCAATTAATGATTAAAAATTCACTTAGAATGCTCTCTTTCAAAACTAGAATAGTGGAACTATTGGCTGATCAAAGAGAAGAACAACCTTCTAGATGACCGAATGATGCTTGTGTGTTGTTGATGTGTTTGATCTCTCTTGGAGCCTAAGGCTAGGTCCCTTGTAAAGAAAACAAAGGGTCAAGATCGAGGAAACCCTAGCAGAAATAGTCGCCTCGCTCACCACGGACCGTGGTTTGGCCCACAGACTGTCCGTGGTGGTCACTGGAAGCAGCGTCTCAGTCGGGCTTGGCCACGGACCATGGCCAAGCCTTCTGATGCTCCGTGGTAGACTGGAGAACGGAATTTGAGCAATGAAACCCAACACATAGGAGGCAGGGGAGCTATTCTGCTGATTAACAACTGGTTGTAGGATTGGACTTCAGCTAGGATTATCTGTTGTAACATACAAGCCCAACCTGCTGTTTCTGCTGTTTTGAATTTTACAGCATTTGTTCTCTGTTCTTGGTAACTGGGCTCTACTTGTATCTGCTGTACATTTTGGCGGAGACCAAAAACAAAAAAGTAATCTTTTTAACGCTGGGCTTCAAGGTGTTGTCCTATTTTGCAGGAAAACTATGGTGTAATCTGTTAGTAACATTTTATTTTGATTTTGCCTGCCAATTGGACTCTATGCGTTTTCTGCGGGAATGAATTACTCTGTTACGGTATTCTGAGTTTTTTGGGAATTCAATTCTACTTCTGCTTGTGCACCTTGCTTTGGTACTGCTTGAAGGGAAATTTATTTCTGGTTCTAGATATGGTAGTGATAGATAAGCTATTCAATCAATCCAGACAATTTTATTCTATGCACAACTTAACTCCAAAAGCAACTTAGTGCTATAGTGTTTTATTGACTAAAATTTTTTTGTAAGACAAGGAAAGTAATCATGCTAATTTGAACTTGTACTTTCTTAATCACACTTAATGTGACCTATATGGCTATATTCTAAGAACCTATGATTAAGAGCAGACTAATAAATTGATATGAAACCAAATACTCCCAATGGAGTGGTAGACAAGCACGTGAAACCCACACGCCCCCCAGGGTAAAAATATCCCTAAAAATAAGTCTGAAAATAAAAATTAAATCTCAAGAATGCAATTATCTTCTAGAACTATAAAATAGATGTTATGTGCCGTGAATTCCTTTGCTTCCTTTTATTGTCAACCGTTGCAAATAAATTTTCACGCAAGGATTCAAATTGCGATATTAGTGGTGATTGCAGTTTTTGTCCCTGTTCCACGAAATCACTTTAATGCAGCAATCGGGTATTCACGTTACATATTTCGGTTGTTGCGGGGTGAAAACTTGGTTCGTTCAACTTTAAAACCTGTTTGATGAGGCCACTTCGTCGTGGACCGGCTACATTTGAATGGTATTGAAAGAGTAAACAAAGAAAAATAATTGATATCACTAGTTGCAATGTGATCTAAGAGTAGTTTAACCGAAAGTTATGACTTAATATTCTGTCATATGGCTCGTATGGGAGGCTTGTCTTGGCTATTTATCGTAAGGAATGTGTGTTCATAAGATCTATTGGTGTATTACGAATTTACGATATATCCTCCTTCCCCATAAAAGATGGAATTTTGCCATCTTTATATGCTCTTGGTAATAATGATCTAGTCCTTCTTGGAAGTCTTTTTTTTTTTTGGATAAGGTAGTCCTTCTTGGAAGTCTTGGGAATAAGTTGATGGGTTTAATTACTGGAATTGGGATTATAAGTCCTTATATAGTTGTTATACTTAGAGTGGCATTCGCTTTTGCAGCGTCTTCGGAAAGGTCAACTCGCGTTCCATTCGCACTAAGTGTACTGACAAAACGATTGACGAAACTGGGTTTTGAGGATTGTGAGTATATGCCTGGGCAGTACAATAATTTATTATGCCCTATGGTACACATTCTCGTATCCTATGTGCTTCTTAATTTACTGTTGTGAAATCGGCGATGGCATAGAATATGTTGATTATGACGCTATCTGTCCATTTTCAGCATTGCATCGTAATTGACTTATTCAAATGTATTACTCTCAATGCTTCTTTGAAAACTAGCTCCTTATTCTTAGATGCCAATGCATTTCAATAATGGTTCTACATTATAGGGGTAAGATGCAATTACCTCGTCGATTCTGCTGCGTGCAGGTTGATGTTCTGATCCTGATTATTTGGTTATAGTAAGCACCTGATTGCTTTTGTGCTCGTCAAAATATGCCGTTTCCTCATATCTTGACCAACTAACAATTTCTTGGACCCAAAAGCTGCAGATCTAAGTACCAAAACCCGTGCTTCTTCTTGTATGCCAAATCAAAGAGATTTTAAGTTTTCAAGCTTTCAAGCATGGGTGTTGGTGTCAGACTCGGAGTACATGAAGTTTGTTTTTTGTTTCTAAAATATAGGTGCAAGTGTTTGCACCTTTTTTTTAATAAAAAAATAGTAATCCAGAGTTGTATTAAGAAGACACCAACAGATCAGGTACACAAGTGTTCGCACCATATTCGAGTGTCCATTACTTAGATGAAAGTGAAACAAAAGATTCCAAATAGCATAGGTGGGAGGAAAAGTTGTCCTCACATCTGAAAAGAAGCATATTGCATAGTAGAGCCAAATTCTCTTGGTATCTGACAAAGACATTCAGCACGCTATTAAACTAGTAGTTGCCCCAATATGCAGTGGAAGAAACTCTATAGATGGTATGCAGCTATGATCCTTTTCATAAACCAGGTTAGTATGCTTTGTTCCAGGGCCTACCAAGACAGAGAGAGGTTGAATCTGACAATGGTCAGCCATCTCTTGTGTTCTGAATATAATTTCATGCCATAATTGGAAGTCATGTCGTGCAACATGAAATTATACAAATTCTGTTTAGACTCGGATTTGTTTTATTCCCTTTTGGTTGGAAAAGTTTAGTTTTCATACGATTCTTAATAGTCTTATGCATAACCTGCGGCTAAAATCTTCTTAGAGATTTGCATGCGGTTCAATGTGGATTTCCACTTGAATTTGTGGAGATGCCGGACTTATAAATGGTGTACAAAGCATACTAGTTTTTCAGGGATGTGAATGTTGAGTGATGGTGTACAACTATTTTTTAGCTGCACTATATGGAGTCTGTATGCTCCGCTATGGTGGCTTATTTATGCGAACGAAATTCTTGCGGTGTGTTTGGAGTTTGTATAGTTGCTGTTGTTGGAAAACCTGATCTCTTATCCCATTAAAGTAATATTTAGGTGCTCCTTGTTTTGCCACTGCTCTGTTTTCTATGATAGTGGCTCATAAGAAGCAGTAGGGGAAGAATTATGTAAGTTATTGGGATTGTGGAGCATGAGGTTGCATAAAGTAGAGGTTCTGGGAATAAGTCATGTATGCTGCACTTCGTGTTTTTATTTTTTTTTCTTTTTAATTTTGTTATGCTTCGGCTTTGCATAGCTGAGGGTGTTTGCATTGTTATAATCTTGTTTGCTGTTAAATGTTGACTAACATAAGCGAAGATTCCTCTATTGAGGAGGATTAATTCTTGAACTAAACCTTGCACTTTTTGGAAAGTTTCGGTTCAACAATATTTGCCTAGATTAGTGTACCTAATTGCATATGGGGAAATTGAATTTGATGTATTTTTGGAAACTTTGAGGCAAGGTTATGCTTTGTCACTATCGTTGTGATTTTTATTATGGAGACTCTCAGCAAACTAGTGATTAAAAGCAATTGACGCGAGTTTCTGAGATGATTTTCATATTGGTAACTCTTGCTCAAATGGTTCACTAATTTCCCATCTACTTTTTGCCAACGATACTCAATACTCTAATTTTCTATGAGCTTGATGAGAGCAATTTGGGTTATTTGAGATGCATTCTTTTGCCTTTTGAAGCTATGTCCGGACTAAGGATCAACTTATCTAAAAGGAACTCATCCCCCTTGGTGAGGTTGCTTATGTTCATATCTTGGCCCATTTCTTTGGTTGTGGGGTTGATCATCTCCCTCCTTCTTATGTTTGTCTTCCTTTGATTGCTTCACATAAGAGCATTAAGGTTTGGGACCTTATTGTGGAGAGGTTCCATAAGAGGCTGGCGGGGTGGAAGTCAAAGCTTTGATCTGGAGGGGGTGCATTGACCTTATTAAAAAGCATGTTGTGGGGCCTATCTATCTACTATATGTCTTTATTCACCATTCCCACTAGCATTATTAGTTTAGAAAAGATCATGAGAGAATTTCTTTGGACGATGCTACAAATGTGTCTGTTAGGTCAGATGGGTTGAATTGTTTGTCCTAAGCTAGAGGGAAGACTGGGTATGAGGCCTCTTTGTGAGATAAATGAAGCTTTTGAGACCAAATTGCTTTGGAGGTTTGTAAGGGAGGATGATGCTATGTGGAAAAATGTGATCAAGCCAAAATATGGGGTTGATGACTGGGGACGGTGCAACAAGATGAGTTTACATGCCGATGGGGTTGGGTGTTGGAAATCTATCTTAATGGGTCTGGAGAACTTCAAATCCTTAGTGCATTTTGAAGTGAAGAATGGCTTAAGGGTGTTGTTTGGCGTGATGTTTGGTAGGTGATCGGTCTCTTCAGGGTCAATTTCCGGGTATTTTTAGGATAACTTGTTTAAAGGAGGCAATGATACAAGAAGTGGTTTCAAGGAATGGTGACAATAGCCATTCGATTTTGCCTATTGTGAACGATTAGGAAGAGGATACCATCTTCAATTTGTTTGCATTACCTGCTAATTGGGAGGTTTTGCCTCACAACAATTATGAGATTGTTTGGCCGCATGACTCTAAGGGGTCTTTTACCATCAAGGGTTTTTTATCATGCACTTTGAATTGTTGAGTCTTTTGGATTTCCTCGGCAATTCCATTTGGAAATCTAATACTCCTACAAAAAGCTTGTTTCTTTGCTTGGGCTGCTATCAAGGATTCAAAATGAGGCTTTGGTCGCGATTTTAGTTTCGGTAGCGATACGACAAAATGACCTAATATGGCAATTGCTTTTCATATCGCGGCTATTGCAGCATGAAAATGTGGTTCATCCAACTCCAAAACCTTTCCAATGCGGCCGTTTCGTCGCAGTTCGGCCACATTTTGAATCCATGCCTGCCACCAAAGGAAAGACTCCTACGGACGGCATGTGTAAGAGAATTTTTAGTGGTCCAAATAGGTGCTCTATGTGTTTTGAGGAGGAAAAATGTGTGGACCATCTACTTGTCCATTGTTGATGGGTTTCTTCGCCTTTGCATTTATCTCTATCTTTGATGGGGGTTAGTTGGGTCCAACCATCTAATGTGAAAGATATGTTGGTGGCTGGAGTAGAAAGATGAAGGGAGTCGGGTTGATGGGTTTGGAAAATGATTCCTTTGGCTATTTGGTGGATTGCTTAGGAGAGAAGTTGATAGATATTTGAGGAGAAAGATATATCCCTTCAAGAGTTCATGGTCTACTTTTTCGAAGACGTTGTATAGTTGGAGTGTTGTGCTAAATGGTGATAGAAATTAGAACTTTTTGTATTTTGTAGATTCTATTATGGATGAGAACTTGAGGGCAAATGTTTTTGTTTTGCCCCTTCTGTATATGGGGTGACATCCCCTTAGACGTCTTATCAATTCATCTCTTGATTACTTGTGCTCCCTTCCCCCTAAAAGATGCGTAGAGCTCTTGTTGGTGATCCATGCGGAAGTGACCATAGTAGTAATGTATCATAGTACATAGCCTTAAACACACAAAAACCAAAGACTAAATGCAAGAAATAAATGAAAGCAGCAAGCAAAATACCAAAACAACATATACAACTCAAAAGAACATAAGTTGGGATAAAGTGGGATAAAATAAGTACAAGCCTAAGATAAGCCACTGGCGCCACTTTAGGATTGGGGGCTATTTCCTTGAACTTTTGGATACGGAACTGACTTCCAAAAGATGCAAAGAAACCTAAACCACACCAAACCACACCCCTTGAGCAAGCCCAACTCAAGTTAATGCAACTAGGAATTAAGAGACATTTGAGAGAGAATTTAGTTCACTTCATTTTCATTCATCAATATATTCTGAGTTTTACATCCTTAGGGTACACCGCATACATACATCTAGGAACTAGGAATTTGTAAGACGTGAAATTCGAACTGAGACCATAAAGCAAAAGGTGAAAGGGACACCGTGTGCTGTCACTTTCACTGCAGGAGCTCCATATTGAGGCATTATATCTTTTTTGTCTCTTACTCCAAGTAGGTGATTCGGGGGGGTGGGGGGGTTAGACCTTGGGATGTCTGCTTTCTGCTGCAAAAAGCAAGGCAGCAAGAGCCAACGAGTCAATAATACTGAGAGAAAAGCAGCTGTAGATGTATAACAAATTCTTGGTAGATATGACAAATTCCCTAATACTTGGTAAATATAACAAATTCCCCAATACGTTTGATTGGACTATTATATCCTTGGTAAATATAACAAATTCCCCAATACTTCCTATATAAGAGGTAGGTTGCCCTCTCAGAGAGTTATTTTCGATGGCTATTGTAATTCCCCCACGTCTGTCCAACATCCTCTCCCATAAACACCCCTGCCAGTTAATTCCTCTTGGACCTTTCCTGTCCTTGTGTGCTCTTTTCTCCTCTTCCAAAGCAAATTTACAAATTTGGCTTTATGTTTTATTGTTCCATATCCAACCAATTTGGACCTGAGGTACAGTTGTCACTTTCATTCCCTCAACTTGCTGTAAAACTTGTTGAAGCAAGAATGACAAATTCTGTTTGTTTATTTTTTGCGATTTATACGTTAAATCCGTTTCATCCTGAATGTGATTGAATAATTTTGATTGAGAATTGTCGAAAACAATGAACATGCATGTGGGCTCAATACAGTGATAGAGGACAAAAAGGACAGGCATAATTTCCCCCCTTTTTTTGTGTGGGTAGGGGCAAATTGAAATGTTTTTGGCGAAAACAAAAACTAGCCCAAACTCTTTGAATTTCAAAAACTCTTATGCTTTACATTTGGTGAAACATGATACACTTTCTGAAAACAAATAGTTTTTCAAAATTACTTATTAAAAGCAGAAACAATTTCATTAAAGTTAGGCTAAAGAGGGCCCTTAAGCTTAGGCCCTTTTAATTCGTCTTAAATTGCCCCAAGATTAGACAATTAGCGTCAACAGTTCAGGCCATGTGCTGGATGTGGGCAGAATGGGCAGTGATCTCCAAGGATTCCTGGACACATTTCAGCACCTCCTTAAACTCTTTTGAGCTAGTAGTCATCGGAGGTGCCCGTAGTAAAAAGATTCAGTGGTCCTCAAGAAGCAACAGTAAAAAGATTCTCTTTCCTCATGTACAAACCCCCTCCCCCCTTCTCTCTCGGCGCTTGTTCTTGGTGGCTGCTGAAGTTTAGGGTGCCATAGTGGTCATCGGAGGTCCACCTAAGGTCCCCTGGACTCTGGGGAGCTGCCGACGTCCCCTTCATTGGTCATCCCTTTTCCTTCCGCTGGCTTTTTTAGTTCTACCTTCCGTGTTTCCTCAGAGCTGTGCGTCGGTGGAGGGCTACGGTGTCTTCGGGTCTATTTTTGTTGCCGCCGGAGTGATTAGTGCCGGATTTTCTGTCGCCGGTGACTTTTCTGATCACTAGAATCTCACCGTAGTTTCTCTAAGTGCCATTTTCTGCTACAAATTGGGCTGACTTTTTCCATGGCAGTGCTGTTTTCTCTGGCTAGCCTTTGGAGAGTGGTTTTTGTTTGACTCTTTTTGTATTTAGCTCTTTTCTCCAGCAGTTTATGGTATTGGTGGGCTTCAGTGGCTATCTTCTTGGAATCCTCCTTTCCTTGGTTCTTTGTGGTTTTTCTTCCTTTCTCTGCTAGTGTTGCTTGTCTCGTTTTTGTCATGTATGCCTCTATGAGAACGGAAGGGAAATTCCTAGGTGTGTTGGAGGCCCTCTTCCTTTTAAAGTTGTTGAGTCCAGTAGAAGGAAAAGGTCTGCTTCTGCTTCAGGAGTTTCGATGGTTGGCAATTCAGATGGTTTGCTTCTGCTTCTCAAAGGGAGAACCATTGTGGGTGAGAACTTTTAGGTGGGGGGAATAGGTGTCTAATACTTCAACTGAGAAAGAATAACAAAGGTGGATTCATTGTCTTCTCACTTTTGGGTAATGGTGGGTTGTCTAGGAGAGTTATCTTTCCTAAGGGTGCTAAGGCAGAAGGCTACTTTGGGGTGACTAGGATTCTCAAGGAGACTTTGATTGAGGGTCATAAAAAGCCATCTCCTCCACTAAGGAATGCTCCTATTCCTTCTAGGTTTCCCTAGGGTTGCTAATGTTGTTCGAGGTCGTTTGGGTGGTTCCCTTGACTCACAATTAAGGGCGGTGGAAGTGTAGGGCTTGTGGTTCTTGGGATGTTTTTGCAGGTGTGATTGGTGAAGAGCAAGATGGAAATTGTAATGTGGTGAAGCAAAAGGTCTTCTTAAAGGACGATGTTAATGATGTGTCATTGTCTCCTCGCAAGAAGAGTGGCTCGCAGGAATTTTTGGGTGTTTCTTCTCCATGCGTTAATCAGTTCCAAGTGTTGAGAGGCTTTTTGTAGAACTAACCCCACTTTCGTTTGTGAGTGTAGCTCCCCTTGCAGTCCTTCGTTTGCCTCAAGGATCTCAGAATCACCTCTGAATATTTTAGAGGAGGAGCTACATCCTTCAGCTCGCTCACCTGGTATGGGTGTTTTAGTTTACTCTCATAGGAAGAAGCTTGGAAAGGCTAAGGCTATTGTTGATGCCGGGTTGGGTTCTCGGGTTCTCCTACAATGCAAGAGGTGGGAGGGCCTTCTTTGTTTGAGGAAGCGTTGCATCAAGATCACGCTTAAGGTTTGGATGGTGTTGCTTTGCCTAGTTCTATTAATTCAGAGAATGTTGGTGAAGCTTCTGTGTGGGGTTTGGACAAAATCATATTTTTTTGTGAGAAGATGGGTCTTGCCATTGAAGGTAGAGAGATGGAGTTGCTCTTTTTTCTTGCCTCTTGAAAGCAAATAGGACGAATGGTGATCATTTTGTTGAAGAGAGTGTGGGGGGTGAAGTAGTAGGGGATAGATTGTATTTGGATGGGGCCAACCTAATGTTCTTTCTTGGAATGTCAGGGGCTCAATTGTCCAATTGAGCGAGGGGATGTTAAGTGGGTTTTGCATAGGTTTTCTTTTGATGTAGCTATTCTCCAAGAATCTAAGATGGAGGTTGTTAGTCGTCCTATTCCTATTAGTATGTGGGGTTGTCGTCTGCATGAGTGGCTTTATATGCTTTCAGTGGGTCGTTTAGGAGGCATTATTATCATTTTGGCTCCTCAAGTCTTGGAGCTTGTTGACTCTCATATTGGGTCATTTTCTGTTTGTTGTAAGTTCAAGTCTTTGGAGGCCAAGTTTGAGTGGGGTCTGATTGAGTTTTTTAGGCCTAATGATGATTATTTGCGATTTGCTTTATTTGAGGAGTTGTCGTTTTTTATGCCTTCTTGGGACATCCCGTGGTGTTTGGGTGGGGATTTTAATATCATTAGGTTTCCTTCAGAGAGATCCACATGTGGTCGGCTCTCTTGGGCAATGAGAGAGTGCTCTAGTTTTATTGATTTTTGTAATCTTATTGATCCTCCTTTGGAAGGTGTCCGCTTTACTTGGTCTAGCCATGAGGAGGTTTCTAGGTTTCTGTGTTATCTCGCATTGATCAGTTTCTTTTCTTGGTTGACTGGAAAGATCACTTCAAGGGGGTTCATCAAGTGATCCTTCCGAAGATCACTTTAGACCATTTTCCCATTCTTCCGTGGGTTGGGGAAGTCTTCACAGGTAGATGTCCTTTCAAATTCGAAAATATGTGGCTTGAGGTGGATGACTCTTGTGACCTTGTCAAATCTTATTGGGATGAGTTCAATGATACTTGCCCCTCTAGTTTTATTTTGGTAAAGAAATTGAATTTTTTGAAGACCAAACTTAAAGAGTGGAACAGAGATGTTTTTGGTCGTCTAGAGTTTAAGATGGCTAATTTAGTAGAAAAGGCGAAGTCATTAGAAGAGGAGTAACAACAGTCTCTCTCTTGGGCGAATAGAGTTGCAAGAAAGATTGGAAATTAAAAAAGAACTCTTTTTGGTGTGCAACTCCATTGATATTTGCTTGCGTCAAAGAGCAAAGCAGTAATGGATTGTGGATGGTGATCGCAATGCCAAATTCTTCCACTTGGTGGCAAATAGGAGAAGAAAGTTTAATGTCGTTCCCAAAATTAAAGTGGATGTTGAGCCCTATGTTGATGCTGCCTCAGTCAAAATGCAATTGTTCACTTCTATGTAAATCTTTATCATGAAGATCAACCATCAAGGGTTTTCCTTGATGGTATTGCTTTTGCCTCTATTAGTCTTGATGATGCCAGGGATCTTGAAAAAGCTTTTATAGAAGATGAAGTTTCGAATGCCATCACAGAGTTAGGCAACGAGAAAGCTCCATCTCTATGCGGTTTCAATATAGCCTTTTTCTAGTATTGTTGGAGTACTGGGAAGGGAGAGATTATGGGACTTTTCGCTGACTTTTATAATAAAGGCGTTTTGAGAAAAGTTTAAATGCTACTTTTATTAGTTTGATTCCCAAAGTGGTGGTGCGGATGGTATTAAGTTTTTTGGGCCCATTAGCTTGGTGGAGAGTGTATATAAGATTCTTGCCAAAGTCCTTGCTTCAAGATCGAGGAAAGTTGTTGGAAAAGTTGTGGGTCCCAATCAACATGCCTTTGTTCCTAGACTTCAAAGTTTAGATGCTGCTTTGATTGCTAATGAATGCATTGATTCTTATATCGTTAAGCTTGATATTATGAAAGCTTACAATCATGTTTCTTGGAGTTTCCTTTTGGCTATTCTTGAAAAGATGGGCTTCCATAGCAAGTGGAGGAATTGGATCTCTTTTTATATTTCCACTGTGTGCTCTTAATTAATGGTGAAGCATCTGACTTTTTCTCTAGTTCAAGAGGAAGGCAATGTAAATCTTTGTCGTCTTTATTGTTCGTTTTGGCTATGGAGACTCTTTGTAAGTTGGTGAATAAAGCAGTTGAAGAGGGTTTCTTTCTTGGATGACTTTCATATTAGTAACCCCGCTCCCATTTGCTCTTTACCGAGTACCCTTGTTTCTTGCAAGTCGCAAGAGAGCAATTTGGGTTACTTAAGATGCATCCTTTGGCTTTTTGAGGCAGTGTTTGGATTAAGGGTCAACTTATCTAAAAGTACACTCATTTTCATTGGTGAGGTGCCTAATGTTCATGTCTTGGCTTGTTTCATTGGATGTGGAGTTGATTATCTACCTTCTTCTTACCTTGGTCTCCTGCTGGGTGCTTCTTATATGAGCAAAGCGGTTTGGGACCTAATAGTTGAGAGTTTCCATAAGAGATTGGCAGGTTGGAAGTCTAAGCTTTTGTCTAGAGAGACTGACCCTTTTGAAAAGCACTTTGTGGAGTCTGCCTGTCCACTTTATGTCTTTATTCACCTTTCCAACTAGCATTGCTAGTTGATTAGAAAAAATCATGAGGTTGTTGTATAGTTGGAATGTGGGGCTTAATGGTGGCAAAGAGTTAAATTTTTTTGCTTTCATTGATTGCATAATGGATGAGAGCTTAAGGGTATAATGTTTTTTGTAATGCCCCTTTTTTACATGGGTGACATCCTCTTGGTGTCCTTTTAATATACATCTTTGATTACTTACCAAAAAAAATAAAAAAATAAAAAAATTAGAAAAAATCATGAGAGATTTTCTTTGGAATACCAATGAAAATGGTAATGGCCTCCATTGGGTCAATTGGATGAAGTATTTGGTCCTAACAAGGGGGAGGACTTGGCATGAGACCTCTTCGCTTTATGAACGAAGCTTTGAAGACCAAGTGGCTCCTGAGGTTTGCAAAGGAGGATGATGTTATGTGGAAAAATATGATCAAGGTAGAATATGGGATCAATGATTTGGGTTGGTGGAGTAAGAAGAGTTCTTATTCTCACAGAGTTGGTTGTTGGAAACCTATTTGAGGAGCTCTTGAGTGTTCAAATTTTTAGTGCATTTTGAGGTGAAGGATGACTCAAGGCTATTATTTTGGCATGATGTCTGGTCGAACTTTAAAGACTCAATTTCCTGATCTTTCTAGGATGGCTCGTTTAAAGTATGCCACGGTACAAGAAGTAGTTTCTTGGAATGGTGACATTAGTCATTTGGAATTTAACTTTTGTGAGGAGCCTTAATGATTGGGAATAGAATAATATTTGCAGTTTGTTAGTCTTATTTGCTGGCAAAGAGGTTTTGCCCTAAGGCAATGATGAGATTGTGTGGCAGCTAAACTCTAAGGGGTCTTTTACCATCAACACACAGTTTGATGTGTTCGATGGTCGAAATTTTGCTAAGTCCATTTGGAAGTCTAAAGCTCCCACAAAAGTGTGTTTCTTTGGTTCTGCAGCCACCATATGCAAGATCCCTATGGAAGACATAAAAGAAGAAATTTTAGTGGTCCAAGTAGATGCTCTATGCCTCTATGTGTTTGGAGGAGGAGAAAATTGTGGATCATCTCCTTGTGCATTGTCAGTGGATATCTTCGCTTTGGGATTTATCAATTTGGGGCTCAGTTGGGTTCAATCTTCGAATGTGAGAGATGTGGTAGTGGCTTGGAGGAGAACGATGAAGAAGAGTTGGGTTCTTGGAGTTTGGAATATGGTTCCTTTGGCTGTTTGGTGGGCTACTTGGAAGAACAGAAATTGACATATTTTTGAGGACAAAGCTTTGTCGTTTTAAGATTATAAGCTCTATTTTTTGAGGTTGTTGTATAGCTGGAGTGTTGGGCTCAATGGTGACAAAAATTTGAACTTTTTGGGTTTTGTAGATTGCATTATGGATGCGAATTTAAGGGCATAATTTTTTTGAATTTGCCCATTTTGTATATGTGTGACATCGCCTTGGTGTCCTTTTGATATCTTGATTACTTATCCCCCCCCCCCCCCCCAAAAAAAAAACTCTTTTGAGCTAGTTGCCTCCTTGGTAGTTCCTTGATCATTGCTGGGAGGTTGATCCCCATTAACTAGTTCCGTGAACAGGTTGTCCATTTTGTGATATCATGAGAAAACTTGTTTTTAACCCCCCCCCCCCCCCCAACCAAAAGGGGGGGGGGGAATTGGAGTTGGATCTTGACCTAAGTAGGGTACGGGAGATTGAGATTTAGGCTCCTTAGCAGTCTAAAGTCTGAAAATCCAGAAATGAATTCCAAGGTAGGTTTGAAAAGGGGATAGAGATAGTGAAGATGTAGTGTTTGTTGCAAAATTACTTCCAGGCAAAAAGTTATTGGCATTGTTGGATGTAGCTACCCAGACGTATTAATTTGGTTACTTCTTTTTGGCTGTTTAATATTAATTGATGGACCTGACTAGGGATGCTGTTTTTATGTGTGATTTTTCATACAGTACTGGGTTATCTTTCCATTATTAAAAGGGAAAAGTGGCTAGACAACCCCCTCCTCTGGGTGGAATGCTGATGATGAAATGAATTGAATGTGATTGTTTTGAGCCAAAACTGATTGCTTCTTCAGCTGAGATAGATTTTGGGTTGCTGTGTATATTCTACTTACGCTTCATTGTAAAGGTGCAATCTTGTCTCATTTTTTGTTCATATGAAAAATTTTTAAATAGTGAGTGTGGACTCTCTATGCTTGTGCAGTGTAAAGGTGGACATTCTGGTGAGAAGACACTGTCTTTACACATCAGCAAAGACGGGTAAGCTACGTATGTGCCCTATTCTTGTATCTTGATGAATTTTGAATGTGGTGAGGTTACTTTTTCCCCTTTTTTGGGTTCATGCAGAAATTGTGCAGCATGGATATGTTTTCATGGTAAATGTGGCTGGCAAGGAAATACAATGGTAGATCTTTTTCTTTTTTCATGTGTTGGTTCATTTTTTTTTCATAAACTCACATATGTTTGAGTGAATGTCTGTTGAATGATTTGATTCCTCAATTATGGCTTTTTGGATGCAATTACTTGTATATGCTGGTAGATGAAGATGCTTCTGTCACCTATCAAGTTCATGAATTTTCCTTGCAGGCCTTTGTCAATGCCAAGTCATCCAATGGGAAATTGAATCAAACTATAAAAGCTCAGTCATCTTATGGGAAGTTGAATCAAACTTTAAAAGCTCAAAAAAGAGAGCTAATAGAGAAGAATCTAGGGCTTGAACCCCCTAGCGATAAGGTACACTCATTCCCTTCTCTCCATCAATGTGCTTTCAGTTACGCAAGTGACTGCTTTGGGTTATAGATTATACATTTAGATTGGCCATCTTCTGTGTGACACATTCGGAAGAATGGTCTAGATCTTTTGGTTTTCAGTTGTTGGCTGTAATTGCCTGTGGGATTGGGTCTTCTCTTTTTTTTCTTTTTTTTTTCTCTTTGGATGCTTCCTTCTGACTTCTGAGGCATTTTTGTCGATGCTTCCTCTGTCCCATTAAAGTTGTCAGAACCGGTCAAAGAATATATACATTGATCATCAATTCAAAATAATGATGCAATGAATTCAAAAAAAAATTGAAAAGCTTAGTCTAAACCACTTTTCTAATAACTTATCGATACATTTTTGTCAATTTAGAAATTGTTTAAATTTATAGAAGAAAAGAAGTCCAAATATGCCCTCGTGGACCAGTTTTGACAGCTTCTATGGGAAGGAGGTAGTATCAAATTTTCATAGTGGATAGCACACAAATTACTGTAAGCTTTCTTGTGGTGAGCTTCTGGTATGCTAAGTTGTATTGATAGTTAATCTTATCAAGACATCCCCCCACCCTTGGGAATAGTGCGAACCGTTGCCAATCTTCTTTTGATGTTATTGATTTTGTGGATAGGTTTATCTTTGATTTACATAACCCTTTTTTAGGATGCTTGCTTGCATCCATCCTTTTATTCTTATTTGATTAATATATTGTATTGTCCTTATAAAAAAAAAGTATTAATAATTGCTGTCATTAATAAAAAATTCTTAATGTAGATAATTTTGGACTCCTGTTATGTGTTTAACGGAAGCCTTGAGAAATAGAGAAGTTGATGTAAACGCTAGACACCAATGCTCTTTCTTGCATTAGATGTCCTAACTCCTAACCTAGGGATTCTTCATGAGTGTTCTTGACACCAAGGATATGATTTAGTGCCTAGTCAGGGTTTGTTTTAGATCTGCTGTGGGGAAACCAGCTGGTTATGAGCCTTCTCTATTGTGTGGGTTTTCTTGTGTGTGACCAATGATTGCCTTGCTTTGTTATACTGATGACTTTGTTTGAATGAAGATAGCTTTTTGACATGTTCTCTGCACAGTTTTTTTTTTTTCTTTGTTATTATTTTAAAAAGCATTCAATTAGTAAATTATTTCCTTTTATTTGAGAGAAAAATATATATTTATCAGTCATTTGTAGAACAATGTTTCCTCATCTGTTGGTGTGCATTTTCCTTGTTGTTCAGCTACTTGCATATTTTGCGGAGAGAATGATATCTGCACAAACATTACAAAGGAATCATGTTATGCAGAAAAAGTACAGTGGTCAGGTGCATCATTAATCCTTCATTAAAGACTATTTGCTTGTTGAAATGAGATAACTGATAGGGTTGCCCTTGTATCAATTTGTGATCTAATTTGTTTTAAACTGTGTATGATGCTTTGCGTATGGGTTATGCTTCTCGAGTTTCCATTTCAATTTTTTCTTTTCCTTTTCAAAACTTTGTTCTCAATAGAAAACTATAGATTATCCTTCTCCTCCTAGATGGAAACTTGAGTAACAAAGGAGACAATCATGAGACACAACTTAAAAAACATGAGAGAGGCAGCTGCACAGATATGATCACTTTTACTTTTATTTTTATTTTCTAAGATGATAGTGTTAGGATTGGTTAAAAAATTGAAAGAATGCAACAAATAAATCACAAAGATAATATAAACCAGTAAAAATAAATCAACACCAGAATTTAGGTGGAAAACCCAAAGTGGGAAAAACCACGGACGACAATGAGTTACAAATCCACTATAGAGAAGAGGAGTACAAGATCGATTTTAGAACGATACGTTCTAACAAGAAGATCGATTAGAGATTACAAAACTCTCTGTAACGCTCTCTCACAAATCTAGGAAAGTGGAACTAAATACTCGAATGATATTTCTGTTGGTGTGTTGAGAAGGTAGGAGGTGTGCCCTTTATAAAGGGGTAGGATGAGCGAGGAAACTGCTAGAAACCCTAACTGCCATAGCTAAATAGCCGCCGTCCACCATGGGTCGTGGAGTGCAAATTGGGCCAAAACCCAACTGATTGTAAAGAAGAGCACAATTGTCGAACCCTAATAGAGGCCTATACAAGCTGCTGAAAGCGCCATCTCTAAGCTTTAGAATAAGCTCAAGAAGCTCGGACACTTATTGCCCGATGCTAATGAGTTTCAAGTTTAGGTTATGGATGTTAAGCATATTGAAATGTCAATTGTGAAGTCACACACTAATGTCTACATTCACTGATGAACTTCTTTTGGGGATTTTAAGCATGATGAGATGGCACTCTTGCTGTTCACAATTATCTTCATCAATATGGCTCAACAGACCTTTTAAACAAAAGGGAATGATGTTAGCAGCAAATCTTTGTAGGTAGCTAATGATGGAGAAGGGGGAAAGAGAAGGTACTAGAGCGAAGAGAGGAGGATCAGATAGGGAGAGGGGAAAGCTAGAAGGGGAAGAAGGATCTGAGTAGGAAAGTAGAGAGAAATAGGTGAGAGGCAAGGAGTTGTAGTATTTAATATGTGTATTCAATTATTCAATCATCAAAAGGGTTCCTTTTAACCTAAGACAAAATGTCTATTTATAATAGCCTGGAGACTTAGAATATTATTAGGAGACTACCTAGAACTAACCTATATAGAACACAAAACTTAGTATTACCTAATACTCTTATATGTCCTTATTTAGACTTATCTAAGATAGTTTATGAGTAAACCTATGAAAATACATTAAAATAATCAAAATACAAAGGCTTTCAAAATATTAGAATATGATATCTTTTAGATTCCTACTCTTGGAAGTATTACTCTTCATCACATTCGAGATTCAACATTTTAATGTATTTTCATAGGTTTATTTATAGGCTATCTTTAGATCGGTCAAAGTAAAGATATTTAGAGGTATTTAAGTAATAGTGAGCTTCCCATTGTATATAGGTTTGTTCTAGATACTTTCCTAATAATTATGAGTCTTTAGGTTGTTATAGATAGATGTTTTGTCTTTGTTATTGCGGCACCTTTTGATGACTGAATAATTGAATGCACAGATTAAGCGTTATCTGTCCTCGCCTCATTTCTATTTCGCTACTCTCCTTTGATCCCTTCCTTCCCCCTCTAATTTTCCCTTTTCCTCTCTAAACCTTCTTGCTTCCCTCTAATCCCTTCTCTTTCCCTGTTCTCCATCACCTAAGCTCGTAGATCCCTGCTTGGTTAAGAAGTCGTGATTGAAAACATTAAATTGGAATCACTATCCTTAGCAGATGAACTGGGTTAGTGTGGTATCTCATTGATCATGTGCAGTTGCCGCTTTTTTTGAATTTGAACATTCTACCATAAGCAGTACATGGGACTGATACACAGTAGTTCTTGTGACTATCGATGTGCTTCATGCATCTAGCATCATGAAACCAAACGTAAGCAACACCCTTGAATCCTGCATTCCTGCCCAGGCCATGATAGGGTCGACGTTTGCAGGTTACACATTTGTGCATTTGTAGCATGATCTTTCTTATCTTCTAAGAGCTTGGGTTGATCGAAAAATGATTGGAGGTTTTGTGAATTTTCCTTTCTTTGACATTGATCAGGTCATCCATTGTCCTAGAATTTTGTTAATAAGAGTAAAATTTTAAGTATTTATGAGTTATTAAATTCAGAGAATCGCTGTTCTGCTTGTTTGTGTTAAGGATGTGTACGTTTGGGTTTCTCCATTATATTCGTGGACTCACCTAGGGTGGTAGTTATCATTGTAAATGAGAGAACTGTCTTGCATGCTATGTGTGTGGTATTGTATTGTTCTGGGAAGCTTTTCCTGGTAATAAAGGTCATACCTATGACATGTTCTGGTATAATTGATTTTCTTACTTTTATAATTCATGTAACAAGTGGTACCCGATTTCTGATATTTGTGTTTTGCTTGGCAGATTGTAATTGCATTTGCTTACAAGAGAAATGGAGCTTTAGTTGGTTGCAAATATCGTGCTATGTCTAAGAAATTCTGGCAGGTTTGCACTGCATATCTCTAGGATCAATTTGAAGTCTATCTTGATATTAACTTCAGATTATCATATTTTATTTATGATGATTGACTTGTGCTCAAGCTTTGATTTCCAGTAGTAGAAACTTGTCTAAATCCCATAAGTAGTGTGTATTGTATCAGATTCTTTTCGAAAAGGTGCAACCTGGCGTCTTCTGATAGAAATAACCATTCTTTGAGGGTTAAAGTGGCGTAATCCTTGACTGCTACAAGTATAAAGTTATGGTGTTTATTTCTTTTGTGCTGTGCAGGAACCAGATACTGAAAAGATATTTTATGGGCTTGATGATATAAAGAATGCAAGTGATATAATCATTGTAAGTACTTTTTGATGTTTAATCATGTGCACCTTTGTTTCTGTTTCTTTCTTGCGCTCCTGCCTTCAACGCAAGGGATTTTTGCCCTTCTCTAGTCGTATATCCTTGCTGGCTCTCTCATTGCCTTTGGATGCATAAGTTGCTTTAGCTTCTTTCCAAGTTGGTTCACACTGGTTTTTCTTAAGCACATTGCCTTTTCAAAAAACAGTTTGGGGTCAGTTGTGCCAAAATAGCCTCCCCTCTCTCAAAGGATGGGGTTGCATATGTATGGATCTCCCTAAACCATGCTTTGGCCACACATGCATTAGGCTTCTTGTTTTCTCAATGAAAATTTGTTTATTTTCTAAATCTTCATGCTTAGGTCGAAGGCGAGATTGATAAGCTTGCCATGGAAGAAGCTGGATTTCGCAATTGCGTTAGTGTGCCTGATGGCGCACCTGCCAAAGTCTCAACTAAAGATGTTCCAGCTCCAGATCAGGTTCAATCCGGCCTAATTTCTTAATTCCATTAGGTTATAATTTTGAGAATTTTGAAGCATATGAATATTGGAAAGTGTGGGAAGAGAAAAAGTTGGAGATTTCACCATTTTTTGTTGAAAGAAAAGCGAAATAACCCATGACTCTGTCAGACATGATTTATAGAGGATCCAAGAAAACCTTTACAAAACCAAAATCAACTTTAAACTTGATCCAAGAAAGTAAAAATTTGTGCCAAATGAACCAAAAGGACTTGTATAAGAAGTATTAGTGTCAGCTACTGATCCGAACCATTCCTTGGAACCAAGCATTTGAATGCGTGCACTTTCATATCATCTTAGAGTGACGATTCTGCCCTCTTACTACCTTCAAACTTTTTTATTTGACTATGTTGTCCATGTGTTTGCATGATGTCCATGTGTTTGGCTGATGCTAGGACAGGAAGTATCGGTATCTTTGGAATTGCAAGGAGTATATTGAGAAGGTTGGTACCATTTTGCACTGTTTCATTGTAAATGAGAAATGGAGAGCAGAATACATGTGTATCTTGATTCTTCTGCAGGCATCTAGAATAATATTAGCAACTGATGGGGATCCTCCGGGCCATGCATTGGCTGAAGAGCTTGCACGACGCCTTGGCCGAGAGAGGTTTTATTCTTTGATTTTCCTTAGATGCATTTCTTTGCTAACCACTATCTTGATGTGATTTGTATCTTCCTAACATGTCTCTTGGAACTTGTAGATGCTGGCGAGTTAAGTGGCCAAAGAAAAACAAGGTTGAATCTTTCAAGGATGCAAATGAGGTACGCATTATGTAGCATTCTTATTGGCGTTCATGCTATGATGTGGACATCTTCTCTCTCTCTCTCTCTCTCTCTCTCTCTCAATGAGCGATAA
>JACYFF010002017.1:64555215-64572501 GCA_017589665.1 Selenicereus undatus
TAGTTGAAAATAAAATATTAAACTTTTATGGAAAATGGAAAAAATTGCCCACCTAAAGCATAATACAATCAACTTGATGAGAGTAATGTTGTCATTTGTGTCCAGAAAAGTGTAAGTAGCCAAACTGAATGATCTTTATGTTAAGACCTGTACAATGATGAAGAAGAAAATATTCAAGGAAATGAAGAACCATCCAAAACCAGGACCAAGTAACATGCATTTGAAGAAACAGAAGAGTATACTGAAAAAACTAATTCCACCTCCAAAAAATTAACATACATTGGAAGAAGAAGACAGCATAGCGAAACATCCAGGCAAAGAAGAGCAACACCTACTAAGAAAACTCATGGAAACTCAATAAAAACTAACATGCATTCAAAAAACAAGAAGAATGTAGCAAGCAAAATAATCCAAGCTTAAAAACCAACGTGCATTAGAAGAAGAAGAAAAAAACAGCAAACATACAGTCAAATAATATACTAAAACCAACATGCATTGAATGAAAACCTTTAAGATTGGTTGGACAGCTGTGAAATGCACGCAAGAACACTTAAAGCACCCTATTGAAGCAGAAAATCCAAATACAATGATGCATGCAAGTCAGATATCAAGACTTCCACAAGGAACAAGTCAAAAAACCTTACTAAGAAAACTCATCAAAACTGAAAAACAACTAACATGCATTCAAAGAAGAAGAGGAAGAATCTACTAAGAGAAGTCATCCAAGCTTAAAAAACCAACTTGTTTAATGAGTCAATGGACTATTACTTTTGTATAAAGATTAGAACATTTAAAATAAATATTTTAGTAAGTAAACAGTATTACTTGTTTGATAGAGTTCACTTAATAGGGTATATTTTAGAAAGAGGAGGTTCAGTAGTTTATTAGTAATAATGCTAGAAAATAGTAATGTGCAAGGTAGAGCAGTTTTTGAGAGAACTTGTGTCGATAGTAATTTTAAAGAAAGTTAGAAACTGTCAGAAGAAGTACATATTCAAGGGTAATAGAATGGGCTACACTACAAAAGTAATAGAGCAGGTAAAATAACATAAGAAAATTAGTAGTAGTAAGAACTATTGGATTATGGGAACATTAATAGGGAAACTTACAATTACTGAATGTTTGCGCGTAAAAGAACCTCAAAGGCAGTTACATTTTGTAAGTATCCTTGTTGTTCTGGTGTAAGTGTTTTCTCATTGTAGAACATCCTTCAGTTTTCTGATTTTCTTGCTCTTGACAATGCGACATATGGTTGTCCATGTGATAAGCATGGTTCTTTCAGATGAATGCCAGCTTGTTCTAGTGTTTGACCTTGAGATTTATTTATTGTCATTGCAAATTACAGTTTAATAGGAAATTGTCTACGTTCAAACTAGACTGGAAAGTTCGAAGAGGATGATGGTCGCATAGATATTCTTGGTAGTTAAACAGTTTCTCCTTTGTGGTGTTCTGTTGCAATGGTGCACTGTATAATGTTGGGAAAGAACTCTTTACAAACAAGTATGGGTCCATTGCAGAGTCCACCACTGGGATCTAAATTGCGCAACAACATAACTGGGCTATTAGGCTTTTATATGAGTGCATGGGGGCTGATGCTAGGTGGACATGTATGCAAAAATTCTTGTGGACAATTTGTTGCGTCTTCCCCATCAATGTTGTCAAAGCTATTGTATGTAATAGCTTTTCCTAGAAATTCAGGTATTACAAGCTCATTGATTGCATCTACTTCTTCATTTTTTGGAGACAATATAGCTCTTTTTGAGAAGATGTCAGGGTCTATGTATTCTTGTGGCAATTCTGGTAAGATATTACCTATTAGCTCAGAGGATTCTGCATTCATTGTTTTTAAGGATGACATCATCTGTGGTGGTAGTTTCACCTGTGCAACGCTTTCTTTTTGCAAGTTGCCATTTCCGAGGTTAAGAAGAAAATCTAAAAAAGGAGGGTCTTCTTTGGCTCTCATGTTTTCTGTGAGGCTGATTTTTTTCAGTTGAGACCAGAGTGAGGAGCTTACTAAACTTGCATCAACAACTTCTGCTTGTGTTTTGTGAAGGAGTATTAGGAGCACTTGTCTGAAGTCACCTCCAAATACGATAATTTCCCCCCCCCCCCAAAAGTTCATCTGAGTTGCATAAATCTCTAAGTAGGATGTCCAGTACTTCGATGTTGTGTCTATGAGCCATTGAGGCTTCATCCCAAATGATAAGTGAGGATTCTTTTAATAGAGATGCAAGGCTACTTTGTTTTCCAACATTACAATTGATATTACTTTCATGATCAAGTGGTAATTTAAAGCGAGAATGTGCGGTTCGACCAGTTGGAATGTTTGTAGCAGCTATGCCAAAACTTGCTGTTGGTAAAACAATTTTGCCTAATTGCCGTACTCTGCATATAGTGCACAATATAAGAATGTCTTCCCAGTTCCTCTAGGACCGTCTACAAAAAATGCACCTGGTTTTTTGTGCTTGATATGGTACATAATTTGTTTGTAAGGGAATTTTTACCCCTGGTCTAGCTTTTTTTGAGTAGAAAGCAGGTTTTCTGGAATTGGTGCAGCAAGGGCATCTTTTACATCTTTTGTCCAATCAATCACACAGGTGGCTTCTGTTAATAATTTTGATAAATTGAAATCTGCTAGTGACTTTCCCATGCCTTCTAAGCATTTTTGCACTGCTGTGACTATTTTGTGTAAGATCCAAACTTCATTGTTATTGTCTGTTGTGTATTGGAAGTCTTCTGATAAGTGTGTATAATACTTGGACCATACATCTTTTGCATTTGGAGGCTCAGAAAAGATTAGTAGTGTAGCAAATAAACGACGTAATGCATATGGCATTTGAACTCCGATGCCTTCTTCCATACAGGTTTCAACAATGTTGTTTGATTCAAGAAATCCATGTTGTGTAGCTGCTTCTTGGAATAAACTACATAATTTGCCATTTGCTGTGAGTAAGTCTGTGAATGATGTAGGCCCTCGAATATTAGCTAATAGTAGTCGAAGGTAGAACCTTTCACCTTCTGATGGTGTTGCATAGGCAATTATTCCTACTGCTTTCCCTTTTGTTCTTTCTCTCCATTCTTTTTCTTTTCCATCCCAAGTGAAATGCTCTGGGAATTCTCGATACAAGTATTTGTGATTTGGTTCCAACTCTGAATTTTTTTCGAAAAATGCAAGCAATATAGTCTTTGTTCGTTGTTCATCTTTCATAATTCTTTCAAGCCTTTCTTTGCTAGAGAATTGAACTGTTTGCATGCTTGGTGTATGTACAAGTATGGAAACTACAGGAGGATACATTGTGTAAAGATCGAAGCAGAATATTCTCCATGCAATCTCAGGTGGTGAAATCCAACGAGTTGATTGGTATCTTACAATTTCATCATGTTCTGTTTCTTGATTTGTTAAAGATAACCTAAAAGAAACTTTGTCGTGACCTTTTTAGACATATTTGTATAGGTATTTGACTGCTTTTATTGTTGAGCATATTTCAACATTAACATGACTATCAAACATTGCAAGGAGGAATGGATTATATGGGATAACCCAATGGTTATCAAGCACAACTCCTCTTATGTGTATTTCTTCTCCAGTATTTCTTCTTCTATAAAGTGGGTATGACTCCACATTAGTTGTTGTATACTCTGAGAATGCTTTTGGATAGTTGAATCTACATATCTTTTGTTCACCTTTTTGTTCCATGCAACCACAAGTTGAGAAGTTTGGACCACATGGACCATGCATCATATGGTTAAGCACTAAATTCCTCAAGTACATATGGTCAGTAGTAGGTATCTCTGCACTGACATACTTGTCAAACTCCTCTGTTTTTTTAATTTTGTATTGCTTATCAAGGATAATTAAGATATGTGCACTAAACTCCTCTGTCAAGAATTCCTTGATATAATTCAGCTCTGATCTCTTTTTGCTTCTTTCGGTAGAAGTCAAGCCTTGTGTTTTCCAATTTGACATACATATCTACTATGTACTGCTGAAATAATCTTCCCATTTTGAGTATGTAATTTGTATCTGTAAGTCTAATCTGCAGCTTGTAAGCGTAATACTCTCTGCAAGATATGTATTTTGTCCTGTGTGCTGCATCTATATTAAACATTGCATATTGAAAATAAAATTAATAGAATTATGATGTAGTATATGACAGTACAGAATATTCAGAGTATAGTGTGAGTTAATGGAATTATGATGTAGCATATGAGAATGAATAATATTAGAAGCATACAATTATGTACTGATATTGAGTAAATACTTGAAACAAATTTATCAGTTTACAATTTTAAGGATATGATAGTGTATTAACAAATCAAAATATTGAAATTTGTGTAATATATATTATGAAGTGTATTAAGATGAATATCAATTTTTCTTTCTCAATCGTTCGTGATCAAGTAACATATCAAGAAAATGCTTCATATTTATATATATGATTGTGTAGTTGAAGTTATGGATAGTTAAGTTTGTATTTTTTATCCTAAGTGGTGCAATCCTTCAACGACTAATAAATCAATAACAATACTTAAATCAGAACTTCGACAAAAATCACTGCATTATTTCTGTTATGAAAGACTAACAAATTAGTAGTAATGTATTACTTAGGATTCTGACAGAGGTTATTCTATTACCAGTATGATCTTCCAGGAGAATACTTTTTTCTGTTTGCTGAGAAGCATTTGAACAATTAGATATTCGTCTGTGACATAGCTGTTTTGTATTCTTACACAGCTTCTCTAACTTGGGATGCCAACCACAATCTCCAAAAGGGAATATAATTGGGTATTTTAAAGGATCATAACAACCATAGTAATGTTTTATTTGGTGTGATTTGTTTGACTTTCCATGCACAAGTATATGTGGACCATGGGCTGCATCACTTTGAGGTGTATCAACCCAAATTCCAGCTACCTCTTCCGAAGAAGGTTTATTATATGTTCTTTGATCTGGAACAAAATTTTGGTTAATGGTGATTGTTGTTGTATCATGAAGTACATAATCTTTAAGTGACCTAAAAAATTTGCCATAAGGATTTTCCTGAAGAACGTAAATCAATTGGGTCACTACATCTGCCCTTAGCCCATCATATACACCAGATCTGTTTTCAACTTCATGAGATGGATCATAGCAATATAGTTGTAGATATTTTGGGGAATGTGTATCTGAAGGTATAAGATTAGGCAGATAATGGTACAATTGACCTTGCAATTTAAAAATGTATATTTCTTTCACTGATTTGCCCTCATGGTTCCCATCGATGGAGCTAAATGCAAATAGATTGTTGTAGATTTTGGCAAACTGTCTGAAGTGGACAGCATCTTCATCCCTTGAAGTGAGAAGACGTTCCAACGCTTTAGGCACAGAGTTCATAGCAAGGATGATTTTGCCTTTTTGACAACAGAAATAATTTGTCTCATGCGCAAACAGTTTTGCTTGACAATATTGGCAGATTGTGCAATGTGGTAGCCTGAGAGGGAACTCAGGTACATGATTTTCTTGCAAAGCAGCACCTATTCCTGCAATATGTATGTTTTAGCTTTGCCCTTTTCTAATTTCAAGGTACAATATAGACACAAAATATGAAAAAAGCTTTAGAAACTGAGCAAAAGTTGTATGTGAAATTATACTTGGTTTTTGTGTACGCCTTTTTTCCTTGCAAATGGCTTTATGCATTCATTGTAATAACTGTTAGTGATTGTGTATCTGAACCTTTTTGCATAAATAAATTTGCATACTTCATTTGATAATTTATATATATCAAAAGTACTACTCACGTAGTTATTCTTCACATGTTGTTTGGATTGGTGAATGTGCCTCTTTCTTATATCTTCGGCTTGACCTTTTTTGTGGATTTTCTGATGTGCCATACGATGTACACATCTTGTGCTCTAAACTTGCACTGCTTGGTTGTGACGTAGAAAGCATCATAAGAAAGCATCGTTGCATAGTACGAAGGTTTGGTAGTGTATTCTCAAGATTTGTAGTTGTTTCCTTAGTAGTTACATCAGTGTACCTCTTGTAGTTACATCAGTATACCTCTTTAAATGTTTTTGTTGGCGTTGTGTTAATATAGTTGTTGAGTTTTCAGCATCCTTCACAAGAATCTGGTGTTGTTTTGTAATTTTCTGTGCTTTGCTTCTTCTATGAATTGGTATACTTGAAACTGGTTGAGCTGATGGGTCAACATGATTTGCCATTCAGTAGCATCGTTGTCTACTTTGAATAGGAACTTCATCAATTGGAATAGTTCCCTCTGCATCATCTTGTTCTAATATAGCTATTCTAGATACTATGTCTTCAGTTTTGCTTTTTTTCATTTCAATAGATGCCATCTAATATAGGTATTCATGTGAATTTCTACATAAAGGGTAGCCTTAGACAATAAACTTATATTGTGAGAAATATAGTTCTATATAGAAGGTAAATGAAACATATACCAAATACAATTATAAAGTTAGAAATTCATATCCAAGAAAACTTAAATAAAGAGACATTTCTAACAACCCATACGTTATATATGGTGGTTGTTACATTATAGCTGCATTTTATGAACAAGATATGTTCATTGATTGCTAAGATATTCATTGATCAATTGTTGTTTACTTCGAGGGAATGCTGGACATCACTTACTGTTTGGTAGCATCGCTGTGTACTTCGAATAGGAATTGCATCAATTGAAAAAACTTATTTTGTATCATTCTGTTCTAATATAGCTGTTGTAGATACTATGTCTTAAGTTATGTTTCTCTGCCTTTTACTGGATGCCATCTTGTATAGGTATTCCTATGAATTCTAAAAAAATGTAGTTTGAGCTTCTATACTTATGTTCTAACATAGTAATTAAGTTTTTGAATTAGACGTACAAGATATTTCCATGATATTATCCTACCATCTATTTGTTTATTTATCATAATATATATGTAAGCACTAATAAAGGCAAAGTATTTTAGTAGACACATCTTACAAATATATATATAAGCTAAACAGAACATATACCAAATGCAATTAAAAAGCCACCAATTCATATGGAAGAAGATTTAAACACACAGATATTTTGAGAAACCTACAACCTATATACTACATGTACTATATTATAGACGGGTAATATGAAGAAGATTTATTGATTGGTTAGTGAGAGATCCATCAGTAAGTTCCTGTTTTCTTGTAGGGAATCAAGGAATAGTTTGCAGTATAATTCTATACTACAAACTTGTAAGGCTTGCTATATTAGCTTTCATTTTAAATAGTTGAGAGTAGCTTTGGCTAGTTACGGAACCATATTCTTTAGCTTGCTCTGTTTGTCTTCATCTTGAGTATTTGACAATGGCTTTGCCCTTATCTTGTGTAGCAATCTTGCTACGTAGCAGTTCACACTTTTTACACCTCCTAGAACATTCAACCCATGCTCTTTGCATTGCTTCATAGTTAACATCATACACGGTAAACTGATATGATGCTTGTAGGTAGTTGAGAGTTTTCCTTGCAGCATTTTGCATTGCATCTGCTGGAGTCTTGCAGATATTACTTAATATGTAATGCTCTTCATCAACATATGCAAGACATTGCACCATGAGGTATGATTGATAGTGGTGATTATCCAAAGTTACACTCTAAGAGGAGTGTAGTTTGATAGGTAGCTCATTAGCAATCTGTTCAAGAAATTTCATGAAGTTCATCATAACTGTACTTGCTAAGGTTAAGCTTGAATTACTTATTATAGCTGGAAAATATGTAGAAGATGCAAGGATGGATTTCAACTTCTGAGCTTGCTCCTTGTATAACTGGGCAGATTTCTTGTAAGCGATTGTTAGTTCCTAATTAACATCATAAATAGTGATATCATATGTCTTTACCAAATACACAACTGCTTGTAGGGCAGCACTTTCTTCAACTTCTATGACAGTGTTTTTAGGATCTCCTTGGTCTACCATAGATATCAAGTTGTGTTCATTTTTTAGAAAATACAGAGCTAACCCATTCAAATCGACTACTGCACATAAACTGGTGGCAACAGTTTCAGAAGACCAACAATTCTCGCTAGAAGACTTTTGTAAGAAATTTGAAATGTCATTTCTGGTGGATCCATTCTGGTGAAAGAAATCATCGTCAAGTTTTTATCAACTGATGTTTGAAAAATGCATTCATGGATAGTTAACTATTACAACTGATGTAATATACCTAGGTTAACATATTCAGTTGGAACAAAAAAACTATAGTTTATTTCTAGCATAATAATGACTAAGTAAATAATTGAACCTAGAATAATATCCAGAAGAATACAAGTGGACATATATAGTCCAATATCACATGGAAAGTTTGAACATACAGTCTAGATACCATGAGACTGAAATATGTCAAGATATTATATACCTAACAGAAAAAAGCATGCATTTGCCATAGATATTGACTTTGCTGAAACTTTAAGTTTGAATTTCTACAATGGGAAAATACAATAAACTGTTTAAAATTGAGAGAAAACCACATGAACAAGGAATTTGTGTTTGTCCATGAGAAACACAAAGAGTAACAGAAATAAAGTGGAACAAAAACACACAAAGATATCGGAACTGACCTTTCTGCCTCTACTTTGCTCAACCACAATATAATCTTAGAAAAGTTATATGAGCTTCAATTTGCAAGAACCAACATGCATATATAGAAGAGGAGAGAATAAATCAGCAAGATACAACAACAGAATGAAAGGATCTGCTATTGCATGGTATCCTAAACTGCAGGACATTTTCGCATAGCCTGTTAAATATGACAATTAATGTAATATACATTGGTTTAACATATTTAGTTAAAATATAAAGTTGTAGTTTACTTGGAAAATACAATTGCTAGGAAATTTGGACTGCAGATTTCTTATATGAAGAAAAGAGTTTTGTATGTTCATTGCACATGCCAGTTAAAATTGAAGGGAACATAGATGCACAGAGAATCTACGTGTGTGTATCCATGAGACAGACAAAGACATATAGAAGGAAAGAGGAAGAAAAACACACAAAGATAGAAAAACTAACCTTTCTACCTCTACTTTGCCGAAGCAGAATAAAACCTTGGAGAAGTTACATCATCTTCAATTTTAAAGGAAGAATACAGAAGACACCTATATATAGGGAAAAAAATCACAAATCAGTAAGATAGAGCAATAAAATGGGAGTATCTGTTCTTGCATGGCATGGTAAGCTGCATGAGATTTCTTACTATAAGATAGAATTGTTATGAAATTTTGATTGCAGATTTCTAATTTGTAGAAAAAAGTTATGTATTTTGATCACAGATACAAGCTAAAATTTACAGAAACATGCATACACAGAGAACCTGTGTGTGTATGCATGAGATAGACAAAGACACATGTATATACATAAGGAAAAAGAAAGAGAAATACACAAAGATAGAAGAACTAACCTTGCTACTTCCACTTTGCTAAAACAGATTAGAACCTTGGGAGACTTTCTACTTCCACTTTGCTAAAACATAATAAAACCTTGGGAAAGTTATATGAGCTTCAATTTCAAAGGAACAATACAGATGATACCTATATATAGGAAAGAAACTAATATTATAATATAAATTACTAAGATAGAGCAATATAAGGAGAACATTTTTTGTTGCATGGCTTACTAAGATAGAGCAATATAATGAAAGCACCTGTTGTTGCATGGCATGGTTAGGTGCATGAGATGTCTGACTTTTCTGATGAGTAATTATTACAATTTTCTTTGTCTACAAGAATATCTTATCTTGAAATTACCACATATTTTAATTAGCACATGCTCTCCACTTTGTCCTCCCTTTTTTTTTTTGCCTTTATTGTTCAACCAGATTCAATTTTTAACATGTATATACATCTTCCTAATGACTACATTTTCCTCACAAACATTCTCTGCTTCTGCTATATTTATCCCAAGATCGTTATAATAATCAATATGTTTCTGTATAACTCTGTCCTTTGCCATTTGATAGATATCTATGCTTCATATTCTGGTTTTCAAATAGGACCTTAACTCCAGAATGTTATATTCATATTTAACTTCTTTTTGGTTTTATATGTAGTTCTATATTGATTTACTCTCTCACCTAATGGCACATGAAATTATTTGATCTGATGTCATGTTAAACCGATCAATTCACTAACCAAAGACCATCATACACAATTGTCCATAGATTTCAATTAGTCGTAGCAATTTTAGTAATTTATTATTTGGTAAGAACACATTATTAAAGTTTCACAATTTCATAATGCAATTGGAAAACATGTCAACAAAAAGATAACTTTAAAACCTTTGTACTCATATGTAACAGAACCATTTGTTGATATAATTTGCTGGTTTTCTATGAAACATCTAAATACAGCCAGGAATAGGTACTATTGTACATAGTCATAACCAAAAAAAGAGTCCAACTATATACTCTTTCTTGAAAAAGATCAACCATAACTATCAATGTTTACAAAATAACCAAAAAACATTAGTGACCACCATCCATGTTGACCACCAAAATGAAGACCATCTGCACAGCCAAAAATCTGTACCTTCTAAGTTAAACTTTCACTGTCATATTACCTATGTCTGACATAATCATTAATTACCATAACTAATGACATAACCCAGCAAAAAGTATGCACTGAAGGATGCCAAAAGCTCTCATTCACATTTTCACTTGTACTTTCATCTGATCCTATTTTTATCCTACCGTTAGAATCTTATGTACACCATCATATACACCTTCATTCCTTCAGATGGATGGTTCATCTAGAGAGACCTCTTTCATCACCCATTTCAAGATCCTACTTGTGACAAATGTTGCTCTAGTTGTGAACTTGATATAGATTGATTTTCTTGCAAGTACTTCAGCAACTTCAGCATAAAACTTTTCACGATCCTTAATCAACAAGCACATGTTAACAACACTTATCTGTGAACTCTAGCAAAGAAGACTTTCTTTTGTAAATTATATTTGCTAAAGTAATGTAGAAGTTACCTCATACTCCATCATGTATAGCTTTTCAGGTTCAATCCCAAGGACTTCACTTGCATCATCAGAGAAAAGCATAACATTCCATGATCCAGTTATATCAACCAAGTCAAATTGAAAAATCATCATGTCCATGTTTAACACTATATATATTAGAATGAATGTTTGATGGATCAGCTGAATTTAGTTCAGAAGTAAATATATTGTAGAAACCTAGCTACTGTTGTGCTTGTCCTCACAGTACAAGATGACTTGGAACATTTGTACTTGGTTTCTATGTCTTCATATGTCTTAGTCCCACAAGCATCACAACCCAGATACAAGCGAATCATTTTCTTATCTAGGTCCTGAATACAGCCACAAATCCAAATGCATTGTCCATGTGTAGTATTGTTGCCCTTCAAAGTCATATATTTGTCAAAACAAAGGCACAAACACAATGGACATAACATCATATAAATCAACACGTAATGATAAGCTACAATCTGAAATTTGAAGTTTTTGCAATAGCAAGTCCACATTGCTGAAAATCGTGGGAAAATGAAAACACTACATTTTACTGTAGGAAACCATTAAAGTTAATATCTAGCAGCATATTAAGGTTAACTAACCTTCATAGCTTTAAAATCACTAATCGATTGCTAGCCAGCTTTTTTTAGTGATACTTTAGCTCCTTCAACAGCTTCCCTCGAAGATTTCAGGTGGCAAGCATTTTCAAAAGACCTACACATGTAACAGAAAAGAGTACTTACATTTACAGAAGACAAGTATAACCTAAACAGAATATTAGCAAGGGGGAAGAAAACGTAATACCATTTCAACAATTGCTCAGCCTTCTCTCCCCCAGGATGCAGGTTCATCAATGTCGACATAGTTGTCGACAATGAGAAACCTACACAATATAGTCCTAAGTTGGGTATTCAACTTGTAATTACCTGAAATACCACTATATTTTCCTCCTCATGCAAATGAAACATGAGTATCGAATCAATATGTTGAAGATCAACTAAAACAAACCTGCATTATGAGAAATCTTAAGTGCTGTAAGGCCAATAACAGGGAATGACTCGACCATACGACCCAACTCTTCACAAGTACCGGTTGCCAAATCATTCCAGACTGATACAATCAAAGTCTCCTTCCCTTTACAGCTGTAAAAAAATTTCTGAAAACATTAGAAAGAGCATTGAAAACAACATAGACAAGTTATTCTAATGTACACACATATCTTTCGATATAAGAATACTACTCTAGAATTTAAATGAAAATCTCACACCTTTGATCAACGATAACAATTTCTCTGACAGGAACTTCACGACCACCTTCTTTCCTATCATGTTGAGCATAAATTGTCCGTAACGGCTCAACAAATAAGACAATACCTAGAACATCTGTAATTTTCACGTTACCAAACTCAAAGTTAAATGAAATAAATAAAGAGCTTTACTTAAAAAATTGTCATACCTAGAAACAAATACCATATATCATCACTTAATTCAGTTCTAAACTATAGTGATAATTACTCATACACTACAACATGTCCATTAGTCATAGCAAATATATATGCTGAAAGAATAAAAACTTACCATATCTCTCTGTAGACCAAGCTGCATGATTTATTTGAGAAAGTGCACAATAGTTAGAAACATCATCCATATTTGTTTCAGTAAAAAGTGGTCGTATGATTGTTCGATGAGTAAATTCCATCTCATATTTTTCTGGTCTCAATGGAAACTGTCTCTTCAAAGGATTGACAACTGCATCTGAGATCTCATACTCTTTTCTACACTTGATAGCTTTAGCATATGAAGCAATGTCATCACCATGTATGGTCACTCCCGTTTGACCACCCTAACAAATAGGAACCAACAGCAGTCACATAATACAAACATCAATATCATTGAATGTTCATAATGAATCAACTTAAACTTATCAATGCTAATATAATAGTAGGAAAGACTTTCTGACAACATTTCTAATACCTTTTCATCCTCCATGCTCTCTGGTACATTATCTTGCTTGAGGATACTTGTGGCTGAGGTTTTTCTATGATTTTCACTTTCATAGTAAACTGTCGTGATTTTTCTGTCAACTCTCTAAGATACTTCTTACATGGAGCCATAACAACACATTACACACCATAATCAACATTCATTCAAAACTATTAGTCTGCCCATTACAATTTATCTAATTTCTAAAAACACGGCAACATTACTTTAGGAGAACAATACTGAAATTAATGAACCTTGCATGCATTGAAATTCAACCTCCACCCAGGAGCATACAGAGAGGAAATTCTACTCAAATATTTCAGGAATGACAGTAAAATTCTATGTAATACCAGTACCAGAGAAGCAAACCATTAAAAACCACAATTGGTAATCTACTGTCCAATAAAAAACATCAGTCACAGAACCATCCAAAACCAGCACCAAGTAACATGCATTTGAAGAAAAAGCAGAGTATACTGAAAAAACTAATTCCACCTCCAAAAAATTAACATACATTGGAAGAAGATGACAACATAGCAAACATCCAGGCAAAGAAGTGCAACAACTACTAAGAAAACTCATGGGAACTCGATAAAAACTAACACGCATTCAAAAAACAAGAAGAATGTACCAAGCAAAATAATCCAAGCTTAAAAAACCAACATGCATTAGAAGAAGAAGAAAAAACAACAAACATATAGTCAAAGAAGAGCGGTACTTACTAACAAAACCCATCCAAACTGGGGGGGAAAAAAACTAACATGCATTCAAAAAAGAAGAAGAATATATTAACACCAACATGCATTGAACAAAAACCTTTAAGATTGGCTGGACAACTGTGAAATGCCGGCAAGAACACTTACAACATCCTGTTGAAGCAGAAAATCCAAATACAATGATGCATGCAAGTCAGATATCAAGACTTCCACAAGGAACAAATCAAAAAAACCTTACTAAGAAAACTCATCAAAACTAAAAAAAAACTAACATGCATTCAAAGAAGAAGAAGAAGAAGAAGAATCTACCAAGAGAAGTCATCCAAGCTTAAAAAACCAACATGCATTCAAAGAAGAAGAGGAAGAATCTACCAAGAGAAGTCATCTAAGCTTAAAAAACCAACATGCATTAAAGAAAGAACACAAAAGCAAGACGTTGAAGACTACTTGAACAACCGAGAAAGGAGCAAGAACAATCACAGAACCAAAGGAGCAAGAGCAATGACAGAACCGTGAAATGAAGAGAAGAATGCAAAGCAAATGATCAATGCAAGCCTTATATAAACACTTCCACAAAGCAGAAATCAAACTTGGGCCTCATATTAACCTCAACCCAACACTGTAGACTGCTACAGTAAATGCATACTGTTCACTGCTACTGTGCAGTTAACGTGGGAAGATCTTCACACTTAAGGTGTAAAGATAAGCCTTGAGCCCAAACCCTAAATATCTAATGTAACCCTGTTGCAAATAAAATTTATACTTATACAAATGCACGTATTATAATGTATTTTATAAACATAAAAAATTGTGTTAAAAGATAGAAACTTATAGTCAACATAATGATGATGATGATGATGATGATGGTAATAATAATGATGAAAATATAAAATGGAATGAATATTGAAATCTTTAAAATGAATGATATGTGTTTAGAAACTACAGAACAATAATTTCAAAAATAAATAGTTTTTTTTTTTGAAATAATAAGCCAATCTTGAAGTTTTTTTTTTTAATAAAGGTAATCTTGAGCTTATTCCTAACATAACTCAAAAAAAAATACCTACTTTGGCTGTTTCTAAATTTATATATACGTGAGTCATTCATGAATTTCAAAATTAAAAAAGTATATAAAAATAAGTTACATGCAAAGTGCATAATATTACATACATTTTTTTAAAATATGATATTTTTAGAACTTGTTAAATAAGTCACTAATTGTTAAAGATTTGGCATTTAAGTCACGGCTTATTTGAGTACTAGACTCTAAGGTCAATTATGTTATATCCTATAACCTTCCAAATGTTAAACTAGAAATCATTGAAAATACATCCAAATCCTAATTACTCTACAAGAAATATTGAATCATAACCCTTATAAACCCTAAGCCCTTGATTTTTTGAAACATAACATATGAATATATGATTTATGATTAGGAATATTTTTAGGCTTCTAACCTTAAAATAAAATAATATCATTTAGAAATTAGAACACACACGGAGATGCAAATAAACAAATTAAATTATTCATACAATTGTAAAGCTTATTATATAATTTGCATACAATGTGTTTCGTTTTAGTTTTGATCCTTGCATTCATGAATACATTACATATATGACTTTTATTTTTGATTTTCCAAAAATAAGGTATTTTTAAATGTATATTTTTCTTCGGGAATAGATTTTAATATTTCATTATTATTAAAATAATTTAATTTTGCATTTTGACAAGTCAAAAATAGTTTTATAATTAAATTTAATTTGTAAAGAGTAATAACATTAGATTAATATAACCCTTTACTTATACAATTTCAGAAGTAAAAAATGGGTTTACCATATATATAATGAACTCAAATAATAAAATTATTAATCTTTTATGCTATTATTTCGGAAATTATAAACATTTCTCGGCAAAAAATAAAACAAAATTAATAATAATTTAATGTACCCTTTAAGGATGGTATGCAATTCAGTATACTCACTTTATTGTTAATCAACTCTATCTGAATATGCTAAATGTGTATGGTAAGACAGTACAATTACTATTAAAAATGTCATCGACTATTGATAACTTGGAAATTTAAATAATCTCGAGATTCGAGAACAAAATGCTTGAGATTAATTCTTTTATAATTACCCCAATAAAGAGGAAAATTTAAAGAAATGAAAAAAATTATATTTATTAAAAAAATAAAAGTAAGTGCAATGATAATACAAAATTTTGATTAGCAGGCTTTTTTTACTATATATTATAATTCATAAATTATTTTTGCATATTTTTTAGGTAACACACATACATGAGTCACACGATCAAAATGAAAGACATAAATTCATTCTTCCATTTAAAACAACTACATATAGATTATATTTTAATTTTTATATTACTATTTTCTTAGAATTTATGTAGAATATGATATTTAAACCATGAATCAAGAATATTAAAAATATTGTGTGAAAAATTAATATTTAAAATTAATTAATTACGATAATTTCATTGATATTTATTTTAAATTTGATTTGTTTCAATAATGTTTGTTTATAGTATATTTCAGATGTTAGTAATGATAAATTATTTTTACTTCATTATTATTAAGTGCGAAGCACGTGATTCATCCTTGTTGTAGAGGAAACAGGAAGTACAAAGGGGTGGAGTTAGGGGTGGCCAAATCAAGTTAACCGAAAATTCAGTTAATTGAAAATTGATTAATCAAAAATTCGGTTCGATTGCAGAAATTGTGAATCGACGATCAAATTGAAACTTTCGGTTAACCAATGTTCGAATAATCGAAATTTCCAATTCAGTAAAAATATGAACCGTAACCAAAAAACTCAGTTAACTAATTTTTCGTTTAATTGGGTTTTAGGTTCGGTTACCAGTTAACCGTTAATTTAAATTTTTAATTTTTAATTTCCACTCCTTTTTATTTAATTTAACCATTTAACACCAAATTAATCTACACATCTTTTTTCTTTCAAATGAGCCACGAAGGCAATATGATACAATAAGTTGAGGAGGAATCAAACCTGATATCTAATGTACTCCGGACCTCAATCTTAACCACTTGGCTAAGATCTCATCGGTATATTAATTTGCAGATTATTGTATGTTTGGTCTTATATTGTTAGGCGATAATTTGTCGCCTTTTACATGCCTTTTTCATCCACTTTTAGCTCGTTTAATACCTTAATCTTTAGTATTTTTACTTGTTTTATTTATGTTTTGTAGAAAATAATGTCAAATCAAACAAACGCCGTGAAAAGGAGTGAAGACGGGACAAAGCGAAGAAAAATAGCAAAAACCGGTAAAAAAAGACAAACCGGGGGCCGAACCACCGTGCCTAGAGGAATGGCACGGTGGGGCCGTGCCATGTGGCACGGTCGTGCCCCCCGGGGCCTGTCATTCGGTTTCGCGATTTTCTATTAAAGGCCTCTTCGGGCGTTTTTGCGAGGGTGGCTCGGGGTTCGCTTGAGGCTTCTCCCTGGCGATTTCTAGGGTAGTTTAGTTTAGGTTTTAGCCAATAAAAACTCCATTGAGGAGATTAGATTAGGATTGTATTGAATTAATTCTGGGTTCAAGTACTTGGATTTCAAGTTCT
>JACYFF010002017.1:64582501-64605540 GCA_017589665.1 Selenicereus undatus
AGAATGACTCTGGAATTGGAGAATGATGGGTGTTTCTTAGACTCCAATTTATATCCTCAAGAGCCTATGAATTTTATCAAAAAGGGTGCTTTTAATTCTTAAAGTTATGGAGTCAAAGAATTCAGTTATGCCTACTGCCAATGCCGTCAAGAGCTGAAAATTTTGTGAGACGGAAATCTTCTCATGTTAGTCGAGTTAAACTAAACATTAATCAAACAATAGAGGGAACTTGGCTTGCCATGGGTGATGGAGTGTTCATCAGGCACAGGGCACAATAAGATTATGGTCTTTCCCACCATCTCTGGGTAGTGTTTCTCGGTAAAAATTGAATTATTGCTGTTGTTGAGGAATCTAAGGTTGGCTTGTGCCTATAAATTCACTAATGTTATAACACATGTTGATTCTCAAATTGTCATGAAAAATGAAAGAACTGATTCGAAGAAATTAACCTTAGTTTTATATCCATAAGAGTGTCGAGAGATCATGAGTAGGCACCATAGCTCCAGAGACAATGTGGTGATTGAACACTGTTACAGAGAAACAAATGAAGTAACTGACTTTCTTATTGATGTAGGTTTTGATCAAACCTCATCCCTTGTAATCTCTAACGATCCAGCACCCCTCATCTCGTGCCTATTTTTTTTGAAGATAGTTGTCAAGTGGCTTGACCATGTTTGGTTAATGCTTAGCAATGTTTCATTTAAAACCCCTCATTTGTGACCCCTTCCACCAAAAGAAAAACCCTACCCAGTGTAAAGTGAAATCAGCCTAAATTATGGTTGATAAGGTTTTGTTCTAAGGGGTTTGTCCCTTGTATCTGACAAGATAAAAAAAACCATAAAATTAACTAAACTTGAATTTATTTGAACCAGCCTTTTCAAGTGCTTGGCAAACTCGGATTTTCCTCAAGTTAAGTTATCTGATTTTGGTTGAGCTAACTCGTGATATATTTTTACACAAAGTCATAGACACAAACTTTTTATTTCCGGTGTTCAAGAAGGGGAGGGGTTAGCAAGCTTCAAAGTTTAAGACAGGGAGGGGTTAGCAATCTAATTTATTGAACGTTTGATGTACTTTAGAGTGTGTTTGGTAATGGGGAAAATCATTTTCCATGAAAAATATTTTCCCAAGAAAAATAATTTTTCACTTACATTTTCAGCTGTTTGGTAGAATGGAAAACCATTTTCTTTCCACTTCATTTTTTGCTATTTGATAGAATGAACTCCCCGTTCTCACTTCATTTCTTTTTACCATCAATCCCCTTCCCTGCTCACTACTCTGACCCAACCCAACCAACAAATTCTAGTTATCTCTCCTCTTCAAAATCAAACCCAAATCATCAGTAAGAAATATACCCAGTAATAAACCCACCAAAAGAAAAAGTCAACATTAATGAATCTCAATTTTTTTACTATTCCCAAGGATTACCCAATTGACTTTGAGTGATATTAAACCCAGATTAAAGAAAATGACGAACGAGGAGACGATAAGTGTCTCAGATTGCGAAATTCTTCAAAAGGGCAACAGTAACAAGGTCAGAGAACTCAAGAAATAATTACAGAGATTAACGATGAAAATCATTGATGAACATGAAGAAGAGGGGAAGAATGAGAGACAAAATGAGAGTGAAATTAGAGTGATTTTAGGCACAATTAAAAGAAAATAAAACGAGAGACAAAATTGAACAATGAAAATTGGGTTTGAAAAATCGTTTTCCCAACTTTTTCAAGGAAAAACAATTGCATTCAAATGGGGTAAAATGATTTTCCCCTCCTTATTTTACCAAATTGCGTAAAATGAAAAAATAATTTTCCGAAAAAATAATTTTCCTCCTACCAAACACGCCCTTAATGTACGAATCAAACTTCAGCTTAAATTGAATGTGATTTGAAAAAAAAAAACAGAAAATTGAAATAAAAATCAGGTTGGAGTAATTCACTTGTAATGTGCTGCTTTCTTCACAGCCACTGCTTTCACTCTCTCTACTGGGTTGTTGAGCAGAGCGCAGATATGCTTCGTTTTCACCCCCAACACTGCGCCCATAGTCATCACAACACGCTTCACAGACTGTTAATTTCCTCCTCTGACTTTATTGTCATGGCTTCTTCTGACAATCTGTTCAAAACCAAGCCTTTCTCAACCCCATCAATCCATATTCCCCCCTTTTCCCTTTAAACTTTGGAGCTTTTTCATAGCCGTAGGGTGCTCTTCTCAAACAATTCTTCAAAACCCACCTCCAGTTTGAGCCCTTTTTCTCCCAGGAATTATGGGTCTTCTTGTGCTGCCCGTCCCAAGGCCTCTCCTGCAGGTATCGTCTTTGTTCTGTATGTTCATTCGTGGCTTTTCATGTGATAATTTCAGAGTAATTTAATTCTGCATTTTGTTTATAATTCATCTGTGTAGATTAGGAAGAAAAGAGCTAAAAATAGGAAGCAGGGGAGCTATTCTGCTGATTAACAACTGGTTGTAGGATTGGACTTCAACTAGGATTGTCTGTTGTAACATCCAAGCCCCAACCTGCTGTTTCTGCTATACCTGCTGTTTCTGCTATTTTGAATTTTACAGCATTTGTTCTCTGTTCTTGGTAACTGGGCTCTACTTGTATCTGCTGTACATTTTGGCGGAGACAAAAAACAAAAAAGTAATATTTTTAACGCTGGGCTTCAAGGTATTGTCCTATTTTGCAGGAAAACTATGGTGTAATCTGTTAGTAACGTTTTATTTTGATTTTGCCTGCCAATTGGACTCTATGCGTTTTCTGTGGGAATGAATTACTCTGTTATGGTATTGCGAGTTTTTTGGGAATTCAATTCTACTTCTGCTTGTGCACCTTGCTTTGGTACTGCTTGCAGGGAAATTTATTTCTTGTTCTAGATATGGTAGTGATAGATAAGCTATTCAATCAAACCAGACTCAATCTTATTCTATGCGCAACTTAACTCCAGAAGAAAATTAGTGCTATAGTGTTGTATTGCCAAAAATTTGTTTGTGAGATAAGGAAAATAGTCATGCCAATTTGAACTTGTACTTCCGTAATCATACATAATGTGACCTATATGGCTATATTATGAGAACCTATGCTTACGAGCAGGGCGATAAATTGCTATGAAACCAAATACACCCAATGGAGTGGTAGACAATCATGTGAACCCCCCCCCCCGGGTAAAAATATCCCTAAAAAATAAGTCCCCCCAAAAAATGAAATCTCAAGAATGCAATTATCTACTGGAACTATAAAATAGATGTTATGTGCCATGAACTCCTTTGTTTCTTTTCTTGTCAACAGTCAAACGCTGCAAATAAAGTTTCATGCAAGAATTCAAAATGTGATTTTAGTTGTGATTGCGATTTTTGTCCCAGTACCACGAAATCGCTTTAATGCGCCAATCAGGTATTCACGTTATATATTTCGGTTGTTGCGGGGTGAAAACGTGGTTCGTTCAACTTTAAAACCGGCTTGATGAGGCCATTTCGTCGTGGGACGGCTACATTTGAATGGTATTGAAAGATTAAACGAAGAAAAATACTAAGTTGTTGACCAGAGCGCCAATATGCTTCGTTTTCATCACCAACATTGCGCCCATAGTCATCACAACACACTTCATAGACTGTTAATTCATCCTCTGACTTTATTATTATGGCTTCTTCTGACAATTTGTTCAAAACCAAGCCTTTCTCAATCCCATCAATCCCTATTTCCCCCTTTTCCCATCAAACTTTGGAGCTTTTTCATAGCCATAGGGTGCTCTCTTCAAACAATTCTTCAAAACCCACCTCCAATTTAAGCCCATTTTCTCTCAGGAATTGTGGGTTTTCTTATGCTGTCCGTCCCAAGGCCCCTCCTGTAGGTAGCATCTTTGTTCTGTATGTTAATTCGTGTTTTTTCATGTGATAACTTCAGAGTAATTTTATTCTGCATTTTGGTTATAATTCATCTGTGTAGAATAGGAAGAAAAGAGCTAAACATAGTATTATAATCGGCTAGGATTTGAGTGAAAAACAACAATGAATCACAAAATACGATAATAACAAGATAAGAGAACAAACACTAAGATTTACGTGGAAAAACCTAAATGGGAAAAACCATAGGCGATGATAAGCGAAAAATCCACTATGGTGATGAGAGAGTACAGAATTGATCTCAGCGCAATGTGCCCTAAGAAGAGATCAACTAGTCATTACAAATTCACTCAAAATGCTCTTTCTCAAAACAAAAATAGTGGAACTATTGTCTGATCAAATAGAAGAACAACCTTCTAGATGATCGAATGATGCTTGTGTGTTCTTAATGTGTTTGATCACTCTTGGAGCCTAAGGCTAGGCCCCTTATAAAGAAATCAAAAGGTTGAGATCGAGGAAACCCGAGCAGAAACAGTCACCGTGCTCACCATGGATCGTGGCTGGCCCACAAACCGTTTGTGGAGGTCACTAGAAGCAGCATCTAAGTCGCACTTGGCCACGGGCCGTGGCCAAGCCTTCTGGTGCTCCGTGGTGGATTGGAGAACGGAATTTCAGCCACGAAGCCCAACAATCTCCACTTTGGGCCAAATTCATCAGTATGAGCAAAGTATAAGCAAAGAACACACCTAAAGAACCCCGAAGGGCGGATCCCGCGGGGTATTAAGTGAATCAAATGCCAGTTAAGTTTGAGGGATATTTGAACTTAGCACTGGGAAGTGACTTGCATGGACTTTTCTCCCTCATATAATCTTTCATAGTAGATCCTTGCATGACATAGAGGTTTCCTTGCCTCAAGCCCTTTAACAAAATCCGAGCATCCTTAAAAACCTTTAGAACTCTACCTTTAGTTGAATATTTGCACCACTTGGATTCAAGGGTGCCTAAAGAAACGGGGTTACGCTTCAAGTTAGGATTTGATAAAGTCCTCCTAACACTGTCATGGATCTTGATTTTAATAGTAGCGATTCCAGCGATATTACATTGGACATTATTGCCCATGTGAACAACAGCTGAATCAACTGGATCATATGTTGAAAACCAGTCCTTATGAGAACACATATGATAGGTACACCCAGAATCAAGAATCCAATAAGAAACGTTCCCCTTTTTAGTAGGGCTAGCAAATGTCAGAATCATATTCAGATTCAACAAAGGTAACATTATCAAGTTCATGAGGGTGTGAATGTGAATTATTTTCTTCTTTCTCACTCTTGTTTTTCAACTTAAAACACTAAGAAATTACATACCTTACAGGATTTGTTGGACTTATGTCTCTCAGACTTTGATTTAGAGGTGTTCCCTTTATCAAAGGATTCACCCCTCACTGATAAGCCTTCACCTTTTTCAGCACGAACTTCAATGTCAAATTTTTCTTTGGACAACAAATTGGCCTTGACATCCTCAAATGACAAAGTGTTGCTGTTACTATGTAACAAAATTTTCTCAAGATTTTAAGCTTTATTTTTTGAGGTTGTTGTATAGTTGAGTGTCGAACTTTGTGGTAACAAAAATTTAAATTTTTTGGCTTTTGTTGATTGTATTATGGATGAGAGCTTAAGGGCATAATGTTTTTGTATTTTCCCCTTTTGTAAATGGGTGACATCCCCTTGGTGTCCTTTTAATATACCTTTTGATTACTAACCAAAAAAAAAAAACTATATAACAAAATTTCTTTAAAATGCTTATAAGAGGCAGGCAATGAGACAACCAACAATATTGCTTTACCCTCATCCTCAATTTTCACATCTAGACTTTCTAGATCAAAAATAATAGAATTGAACTTGTCAAGGTGGTTTTGGATAGGAGTACCTCTGCCGTGGAAAACGTGTATAGACGTTCCTTTGGACGAATCTTGTTTGCTAAGCTCTTGGCTATATATAACGCTTCTAATCGAAGCCAGAGATCTGCCCTGGTGGTCTTGTCCAGAACTTCATAGAGAACATGAGTTGCCAAGCACAATTGAATCATCAAGAGAGCCTTTTAATTGAGCTCTTCTCACTGTTCGTCTATCATGGTAGCAGGTTTCTTGATTTTACCACCAAGAGCTTTCTTTAACCTATTCTGGGTGAGAATGGCCATCATCCGGACCTTCCAGATATTGAAACTCATCTTCCCATCAAATTTTAGAATATCGAATTTTGTGACTTTTGGCATCCTATATAACCGGGCTCTGATACCACTTGTTATAATCGGTTAGGATTTGAATGAAAAACAACAAGGAATCACAAAGTACGATAATAACATGATAAGAGAATAAACACCAAGATTTATTTGGAAAACCCTAAACGGGGAAAACCACAGGCAGTGATAAGCGAAAATCCACTATGGTGATGAGAGAGTACAGAATTGATCTCAAAGCGATGTGCTGAAAGAAGAGATCAATTAATGATTAAAAATTCACTTAGAATGCTCTCTTTCAAAACTAGAATAGTGGAACTATTGGCTAATCAAAGAGAAGAACAACCTTCTAGATGACCGAATGATGCTTGTGTGTTGTTGATGTGTTTGATCGCTCTTGGAGCCTAAGGCTAGGTCCCTTGTAAAGAAAACAAAGGGTCGAGATCGAGGAAACCCTAGCAGAAACAGTTGCCGCGCTCACCACGGACCGTGGTTTGGCCCACAGACTGTCCGTGGTGGTCACTGGAAGCAGCGTCTGAGTTGGGCTTGGTCACGGACCATGGCCAAGCCTTCTGATGCTCCGTGGTAGACTGGAGAACGGAATTTGAGCAATGAAACCCAACACATAGGAGGCAGGGGAGCTATTCTGCTGATTAACAACTGGTTGTAGGATTGGACTTCAACTAGGATTGTCTGTTTTAGCATAAAAGCCCAACCTGCTGTTTCTGCTATTTTGAATTTTACAGCATTTGTTCTCTGTTCTTGGTAATTGGGCTCTACTTGTATCTGCTGTACATTTTGGCGGGGACCAAAAACAAAAAAGTAATCTTTTTAACGCTGGGCTTCAAGGTGTTGTCCTATTTTGTAGGAAAACTATGGTGTAATCTGTTAGTAAAATCTTATTTTGATTTTGCCTGCCAATTGGACTCTATGCGTTTTCTGCGGGAATGAATTACTCTGTTACGGTATTGTGAGTTTTTTGGGAATTCAATTCTACTTCTGCTTGTGCACCTTGCTTTGGTACTGCTTGCAGGGAAATTTATTTCTGGTTCTAGATATGGTAGTGATAGATAAGCTATTCAATCAATCCAGACAATTTTATTCTATGCACAACTTAACTCCAAAAGCAACTTAGTGCTATAGTGTTTTATTGACTAAAATTTGTTTGTAAGACAAGGAAAGTAATCATGCTAATTTGAACTTGTACTTTCTTAATCACACATAATGTGACCTATATGGCTATATTCTAAGAACCTATGATTAAGAGCAGACTAATAAATTGATATGAAACCAAATACACCCAATGGAGTGGTAGACAAACACGTGAAACCCACACGCCCCCCAGGGTAAAAATATCCCTAAAAATAAGTCCAAAAATAAAAATTAAATCTCAAGAATGCAATTATCTTCTAGAACTATAAAATAGATGTTATGTGCCGTGAATTCCTTTGCTTCCTTTGCTTCCTTTTCTTGTCAACCGTTGCAAATAAATTTTCATGCAAGGATTCAAATTGCGATTTTAGTGGTGATTGCAGTTTTTGTCCCAGTTCCACGAAATCGCTTTAATGCGGCAATCGGGTATTCACGTTACATATTTCGGTTGTTGCGGGGTGAAAACTTGGTTCGTTCAACTTTAAAACCTGCTTGATGAGGCCATTTCGTCGTGGACCGGCTACATTTGAATGGTATTGAAAGAGTAAACAAAGAAAAATGATTGATATCACTAGTTGCAATGTGATCTAAGAGTAGTTTAACCGAAAGTTATGACTTAATATTCAGTCATATGGCTCGTATGGGAGGCTTGTCTTGGCTATTTATCGTAAGGAATGTGTGTTCATAAGATCTATTGGTGTATTACGATATATCCTCCTTCCCCATAAAAGATGGAATTTTGCCATCTTTATATGCTCTTGGTAATAATGATCTAGTCCTTCTTGGAAGTCTTTTTTTTTTGATAAGGTAGTCCTTCTTGGAAGTCTTGGGAATAAGTTGATGGGTTTAATTACTGGAATTGGGATTATAAGTCCTTATATAGTTGTTATACATAGAGTGGCATTCGCTTTTGCAGCGTCTTCGGAAAGGTCAACTCGCGTTCCATTCGCACTAAGTGTGCTGACAAAACGATTGACGAAACTGGGTTTTGAGGATTGTGAGTATATGCCTTGCCAGTACAATAATTTATTATGCCCTATGGTACACATTCTCTTATCCTATGTGCTTCTTAATTTACTGTTGTGAAATCGGCGATGACATAGAATATGTTGATTATGACGCTATCTGTCCATTTTCAGCATTGCATCGTAATTGACTTATTCAAATGTATTACTCTCAATGCTTCTTTGAAAACTAGCTCCTTATTCTTAGATGCCAATGCATTTCAATAATGGTTCTACATTATAGGGGTAAGATGCAATTACCTTGTCGATTCTGTTGCGTGTAGGTTGATGTTCTGATCCTGATTATTCGGTTATAGTAAGCACCTGATTGCTTTTGTGCTCGTCAGAATATGCCGTTTCCTCATATCTTGACCAAATAACAATTTCTTGGACCCAAAAGCTGCAGATCTAAATACCAAAACCCGTGCTTCTTCTTGTATGCCAAATCAAAGAGATTTTAAGTTTTCAAGCTTTCAAGCATGGGTGTTGGTGTCAGACTCGGAGTACATGAAGTTTGTTTTTTGTTTCTAAAATATAGGTGCAAGTGTTCGCACCTTTTTTTTAATAAAAAAAATAGTAATCCAGAGTTGTATTAAGAAGACTCCAACGGATCAGGTACACAAGTGTTCGCACCATATTCGAGTGTCCATTACTTAGATGAAAGTGAAACAAAAGATTCCAAATAGCATAGGTGGGAGGAAAAGTTGTCCTCACATCTGAAAAGAAGCATATTGCATAGTAGAGCCAAATTCTCTTGGTATCTGACAAAGACATTCAGCACGCTATTAAACTAGTAGTTGCCCCAATATGCAGTGGAAGAAACTCTATAGATGGTATGCAGCTATGATCCTTTTCATAAACCAGGTTAGTATGCTTTGTTCCAGGGACTACCAAGACAGAGAGAGGTTGAATCTGACAATGGTTAGCCATTTCTTGTGTTCTGCATATAATTTCATGCCATAATTGGAAGTCATGTCGTGCAACATGAAATTATACAAATTCTGTTTAGACTTGGATTTGTTTTATCCCCTCGTGGTTGGAAAGTTTAGTTTTCATACGAATCTTAATATTCTTATGCATAACCTGCGGCTAAAATCTTCTTAGAGATTTGCATGCGGTTCAATGTGGATTTCCACTTGAATTTGTGGAGATGCCGGACTTATAAATGGTGTACAAAGCATACTAGTTTTTCAGGGATGTGAATGTTGAGTGATGTTGTACAACTATTTTTTAGCTGCACTATATGGAGTCTATATGCTCCGCTATGGTGGCTTATTTATGCGAACGAAATTCTTGCGGTGTGTTTGGAGTTTGTATAGTTGTTGTTGTTGGAAAACCTGATCTCTTATCCCATTAAAGTAATATTTAGGTGCTCCTTGTTTTGCCACTGCTCTGTTTTCTATGATAGTGGCTCATAAGAAGCAGGAGGGGAAGAATTATGTAAGTTATTGGGATTGTGGAGCATGAGGTTGCATAAAGTAGAGGTTCTGGGAATAAGTCATGTATGCTGCACTTCGTGTTTTTTTTTTTTTTCTTTTTAATTTTGTTATGCTTAGGCTTTGCATAACTGAGGGTGTTTGCATTGTTATAATCTTGTTTGCTATTAAATGTTGACTAACACAAGCGAAGATTCCTCTATTGAGGAGGATTAATTCTTGAAATAAAGCTTGCACTTTTTGGAAAGTTTCGGTTTAACAATATTTGCCTAGATTAGTGTACCTAATTGCATATGGGGAAATTGAATTTGATGTACTTTTGGAAACTTTGAGTCAAGGTTATGCTTTGTCACTATCGTTGTGATTTTTATTATGGAGACTCTCAGCAAACTAGTGATTAAAAGCAATTGACGTGAGTTTCTGAGATGATTTTCATATTTGTAACTCTTGCTCAGATGGTTCACTAATTTCCCATCTACTTTTTGCCAACGATACTCAATACTCTAATTTTCTATGAGCTTGATGAGAGCAATTTGGGTTATTTGAGATGCATCCTTTTGCTTTTTGAAGCTATGTCCGGACTAAGGATCAACTTATCTAAAAGGAACTCATCCCCCTTGGTGAGGTTGCTTATGTTCATATGTTCATATCTTGGCCCATTTCTTCGGTTGTGGGGTTGATCATCTCCCTCCTTCTTATGTTTGTCTTCCTTTGAATGCTTCTCATAAGAGCATTAAGGTTTGGGACCTTATTGTGGAGAGGTTCCATAAGAGGCTAGCGGGGTAGAAGTCAAAGCTTTGATCTTGAGGGGGTGCATTGACCTTATTAAAAAGCATGTTGTGGGGCCTATCTATCTACTATATGTCTTTATTCACCATTCCCACTAGCATTATTAGTTTAGAAAAGATCATGAGAGAATTTCTTTGGACGATGCTACAAATGTGTCTGTTACTTCGGATGGGATGAATTGTTTGTCCTAAGCTAGAGGGAAGACTGGGTATGAGGCCTTTTTGTGAGATAAATGAAGCTTTTGAGACCAAATTGCTTTGGAGGTTTGTAAGGGAGGATGATGCTATGTGGAAAAATGTGATCAAGGCACAATATGGGGTTGATGACTGGGGACGGTGCAACAAGATGAGTTTACATGCCGATGGGGTTGGGTGTTGGAAATCTATCTTAATGGGTTTGGAGAACTTCAAATCGTTAGTGCATTTTGAAGTGAAGAATGGCTTAAGGGTGTTGTTTGGCATGATGTTTGGTAGGTGATCGGTCTCTTTAGGATCAATTTCCGAGTATTTTTAGGATAACTTGTTTAAAGGAGGCAATGATACAAGAAGTGGTTTCAAGGAATGGTGACAATAGCCATTCGATTTTGCCTATTGTGAACAATTAGGAAGAGGATAACATCTTCAGTTTGTTTGCGTTACTTGCTAATTGGGAGGTTTTGCCTTACAACAATTATGAGATTGTTTGGCCGCATGACTCTAAGGGGTCTTTTACCATCAAGGGTTTTTTATCATGCACTTTGAATTGTTGAGTCTTTTGGATTTCCCCGACAATTCCATTTGGAAATCTAATACTCCTACAAAAAGCTTGTTTCTTTGCTTTGGCTGCTATCAAGGATTCAAAATGAGGCTTCGGTCGCGATTTCAGTTTCGGTAGCGATACAGCAAAATGACCTAATATGGCAAATTGGCAATTGCTTTTCATATCGCGGCTATTGTGGCATGAAAATGTGGTTCATCCAACTCCAAAACCTTTCCAACGCGGCCGTTTCGTCGCAGTTCGGCCACATTTTGAATCCATGCCTGCCACCAAAGGAAAGACTCCTACGGACGGCATGTGTAAGAGAATTTTTAGTGGTCCAAATAGGTGCTCTATGTGTTTTGAGGAGGAAAAATGTGTGGACCATCTACTTGTCCATTGTTGATGGGTTTCTTCGCCTTTGCATTTATCTCTATCTTTGATGGGGGTTAGTTGGGTCCAACTATCTAATGTGAAAGATATGTTGGTGGCTGGAGTAGAAAGATGAAGGGAGTCGGGTTGATGGGTTTGGAAAATGATTCCTTTGGCTATTTGGTGGATTGCTTAGGAGAGAAGTTGATAGATATTTGACGAGAAAGATATATCCTTTCAAGATTTCGTGGTCTACTTTTTCGAAGACGTATAGTTGGAGTGTTGTGCTAAATGGTGATAGAAATTAGAACTTTTTGTATTTTGTAGATTCTATTATGGATGAGAGGTTGAGAGCAAATGTTTTTGTTTTGCCCCTTCTGTATATGGGGTGACATCCCCTTAGACGTCTTATCAATTCATCTCTTGATTACTTGTGCTCCCTTCCCCCCAAAAGATGCGTAGAGCTCTTGTTGGTAATCCATGCGGAAGTGACCATAGTAGTAATGTATCATAGCACATAGCCTTAAACACACAAAAACCAAAGACTAAATGCAAGAAACAAATGAAAGCAGCAAGCAAAATACCAAAACAACATATACAACTCAAAAGAACGTAAGCTGGGATAAAGTGGGATAAAATAAGTCCAAGCCTAAGATAAGCCAATGGCGCCACTTTAGGATTGGGGGCTATTTCCTTGAACTTTTGGATACGGAACTGACTTCCAAAAGATGCAAAGAAACCTAAACCACACCAAACCACCCCCCTTGAGCAAGGCCAACTCAAGTTAATGCAACTAGGAATTAAGAGACATTTGAGAGAATTTGGTTCACTTCATTTTCATTCATCAATATATTCTGAGTTTTACATCCTTAGGGTACACCGCATACATATATCTAGGAACTAGGAATTTGTAAGACGTGAAATTCGAACTGAGACCATAAAGCAAAAGGTGAAAGGGACACCGTGTGCTGTCACTTTCACTGCAGGAGCTCCATATTGAGGCATTATATCTTTTTTGTCTCTTACTCCAAGTAGGTGATTCGGGGGGGGGGGTTAGACCTTGGGATGTCTACTTTCTGCTGCAAAAAGCAAGGCAGCAAGAGCCAACGAGTCAATAATACTGAGAGAAAAGCAGCTGTAGATATATAACAAATTCTTGGTAGATATGACAAATTCCCTAATACTTGGTAAATATAACAAATTCCCCAATACGTTCGATTGGACTATTATATCCTTGGTAAATATAACAAATTCCCCAATACTTCCTATATAAGAGGTAGGTTGCCCTCTCAGAGAGTTATTTTCGATGGCTATTGTAATTCCCCCACCTCTGTCCAACATCCTCTCCCATGAACACCCCTGCCAGTTAATTCCTCTTGGACCTTTCCTGTCCTTGTGTGCTCTTTTCTGCTCTTCCAAAGCAAATTTACAAATTTGGCTTTATGTTTTATTGTTCCTTATCCAACCAATTTGGACCTGAGTTACAGTTGTCACTTTCATTCCCTCAACTTGCTGTAAAACTTGTTGAAGCAAGAATGACAAATTCCGTTTGTTTATTTTTTGCGATTTATACTTTAAATCTGTTTCATCCTGAATGTGATTGAATAATTTTGATTGAGAATTGTCGAAAACAATGAACATGCATGTGGGCTCAATACAGTGATAGAGGACAAAAAGGACAGGCATAATTTCCCCCTTTTTTTTTGTGTGGGTAGGGGCAAATTGAAATGTTTTTGGCGAAAACACAAACTAGCCCAAACTCTTTGAATTTCAAAAACTCTTATACTTTAGATTTGGTGAAACATGATACATTTTCTGAACACAAATAGTTTTTCAAAATTACTTATTAAAAGCAGAAGCAATTTCATTAAAGTTAGGCTAAAGAGGGCCCTTAAGCTTAGGCCCTTTTAATTCGTCCTAAATTGCCCCAAGATTAGACAATTAGCGTCAACAGTTCAGGCCATGTGCTGGATGTGGGCAGAATGGGCAGTGATCTCCAAGGATTCCTTGACACATTTCAGCACCTCCTTAAACTCTTTTGAGCTAGTAGTCATCGGAGGTGCCCGTAGTAAAAAGATTCAGTGGTCCTCAAGAAGCAACAGTAAAAAGATTCTCTTCCCTCATGTACAAACCCCCTCCCCCCCTCTCTCTCGGCTCTTGTTCTTGGTGGCTGCTGAAGTTTAGGGTGCCATAGTGGTCATCGGAGGTCCACCTAAGGTCCTCTGGACTCTGGGGAGCTGCCGACGTCCCCTTCATTGGTCATCCCTTTTCCTTCCGCTGGCTTTTTTAGTTCTACCTTCCGTGTTTCCTCAGAGCTGTGCGTTGGTGGAGGGCTAGGGTGTCTTCGGGTCTATTTTTGTTGCCGCCGGAGTGATTAGTGCCGGATTTTCTGTTGCCGGTGACTTTTCCGATCACTAGAATCTCGCTGTAGTTTCTCTAAGTGCCATTTTCTACTACAAATTGGGCTGACTTTTTCCATGGCAGTGCTGTTTTCTCCGGCTAGCCTTTGGAGAGTGGTTTTTGTTTGACTCTTTTTGTATTTAGCTCTTTTCTCCAGCAGTTTATGGTATTGGTGGGCTTCAGTGGCTATCTTCTTGGAATCCTCCTTTCCTTGGTTCTTTGTGGTTTTTCTTCCTTTCTCTGCTAGTGTTGCTTGTCCCGTTTTTGTCATGTACGCCTATATGAGAACGGAAGGGAAATTCCTAGGTGTGTTGGAGGCCCTCTTCCTTTTAAAGTTGTTGAGTCCAGTAGAAGGAAAAGGTCTTCCATCCGGCTGAGCTTCTAGGAGTTTCGATGGTTGGTAGTTCAGATGGTTTGCTTCTGCTTCTCAAAGGGAGAACCATTGTGGGTGAGAACTTTTAGGTGGGGGGAATAGGTGTCTAATACTTCAACTGAGAAAGAATAACAAAGGTGGATTCATTGTCTTCTCACTTCTGGGTAATGGTGGGTTGTCTAGGAGAGTTATCTTTCCTAAGGGTGCTAAGGCAGAAGGCTGGTTTGGGGTGACTAGGATTCTCAAGGAGACTTTGATTGAGGTTCATAAAAAGCCATCTCCTCCACTAACGAATGCTCCTATTCCTTCTAGGTTTCCTGTGGGTTGCTAATGTTGTTCGAGGTCATTTGGGTGGTTCCCTTGAGTCACAATTAAGGGCGGTGGAAGTGTAGGGCTTGTGGTTCTTGGGATGTTTTTGCAGGTGTGATTGGTGAAGAGCAAGATGGAAATTGTAATGTGGTGAAGCAAAAGGTCTTCTTAAAGGACGATGTTAATGATGTGTCATTGTCTCCTCGCAAGAAGAGTGGCTCTAAGGAATTTTTGGGTGTTTCTTCTCCATGTGTTAATCAGTTCCAAGTGTTAAGAGGCTTTTTGTAGAACTAAGCCCACTTTCGTTTGTGAGTGTAGCTCCGCTTGCAATCCTTCGTTTGCCTCAAGGATTTCAGAATCACCTCTGAATATTTTAGAGGAGGAGCTACATCCTTCAGCTCGCTCACCTGGTATGGGTGTTTTAGTTTACTCTTGTAGGAAGAAGCTTGGAAAGGCTAAGGCTATTGTTGATGCTGGGTTGGGTTCTCGGGTTCTCCTACAATGCAAGAGGTGGGAGGGCCTTCTTTGTTTGAGGAAGCGTTGCATCAAGATCACGCTTAAGGTTTGGATGGTGTTGCTTTGCCTAGTTCTATTAATTCAGAGAATGTTGGTGAAGCTTCTGTGTGGGGTGTGGACAAAATCATCTTTTTTTGTGAGAAGATGGGTCTTGCCATTGAAGGTAAAGAGACAGAGTTGCTCTTTTTTCTTGCCTCTTGAAAGCAAATAGGACAAATGGTGATCATTTTGTTGAAGAGAGTGTGGGGGGTGAAGTTGTAGGGGACAGATTGTATTTGGATGGGGCCAACCTAATGTTCTTTCTTGGAATGTCAGGGGCTCAATTGTCCAATTAAGCGAGGGGATGTTAAGTGGCTTTCGCATAGGTTTTCTTTTGATGTAGCTATTCTCCAAGAATCTAAGATGGAGGTTGTTAGTCGTCCTATTCCTATTAGTATGTGGGGTTGTCGTCTGCATGAGTGGCTTTATATGCTTTCAGTGGATCGTTTAGAAGGCATTATTATCATTTTGGCTCCTCAAGTCTTGGAGCTTGTTGACTCTCGTATTAGGTCATTTTCTGTTTGTTGTAAGTTCAAGTCTTTGGAGGACAAGTTTGAGTGGGGTCTGATTGAGGTTTATGGGCCTAATGATGATTATTTGCGATTTGCTTTATTTGAGGAGTTGTCGTTTTTTATGCCTTCTTGGGACATCCCGTCGTGTTTGGGTGGGGATTTTAATATCAGAGAGATCCACATGTGGCCGGCTGTCTTGGGCGATGAGAGAGTGCTCTAGTTTTATTGATTTTTGTAATCTCATTGATCCTCCTTTGGAAGGTGTCCGCTTTACTTGGTCTCGCCATGAGGAGGTTTCTAGGTTTCTGTGTTATCTCGCATTGATTGGTTTCTTTTCTTGGTTGACTGGAAAGTTCACTTCAAGGGGGTTCATCAAGTGATCCTTTCGAAGATCACTTCAGACCATTTTCCCATTCTTCCGTGGGTTGGGGAAGTCTTCACAGGTAGACGTCCTTTCAAATTCGAAAATATGTGGCTTGAGGTGGATGACTTTTGTGACCTTGTCAAATCTTATTGGGATGAGTTAAATGATGCTAGCCCCTCTAGTTTTATTTTGGTAAAGAAATTGAATTTTTTGAAGACCAAACTTAAAGAGTGGAACAGAGATGTTTTTGGCCGTCTAGAGTTTAAGATGGCTAATTTAGTAGAAAGGTGAAGTCATTAGAAGAGGAGTAACAACAGTCTCTCTCTTGGGCGGATAGAGTTGCAAGAAAGATTGGAAATTAAAAAAGAACTCTTTTGGTGCGGAGCTCCATTGATATTTACTTGCGTCAAAGAGCAAAGTAGTAATGGATTGTGGATGGTGATCGCAATGCCAAATTCTTCCACTTGGTGGCAAATAGGAAAAGAAAGTTTAATGTCGTCCCCAAAATTAAAGTGGATGTTGAGCCCTATGTTGATGCTGCCTCAGTCAAAGTGCAATTGTTCACTTCTATGTAAATCTTTATCATGAAGATCAACCATCAAGGGTTTTCCTTGATGGTATTACTTTTGCCTCTATTAGTCTTGATAATGCCAGGGATCTTGAAAAAGTTTTTATAGAAGATGAAGTTTCAAATTCCATCACAGAGTTAGGCAACGAGAAAGCTCCATCGCTATGCGGTTTCAATATAGCCTTTTTCTAGTATTGTTGGAGTACTGGGAAGGGAGAGATTATGGGACTTTTTGCTGACTTTTATAATAAAGGCGTTTTGAGAAAAGTTTAAATGCTACTTTTATTAGTTTGATTCCCAAAGTGGTGGTGCAGATGGTATTAAGTTTTTTAGGCCCATTAGCTTGGTGGAGAGTGTATATAAGATTCTTGCCAAAGTCATTGCTTCACGATCCAGGAAAGTTGTTGGAAAAGTTGTGGGTCGCGATCAACATGCCTTTGTTCCTAGACGTCACAGTTTAGATGCTGCTTTGATTGCCAATGAATGCATTGATTCTTATATCAAATATGCCAATTAAGCTTGATATTATGAAAGCTTAAAATCATGTTTCTTGGAGTTTCCTTTTGGCTATTCTTGAAAAGATGGGCTTCCATAGCAAGTGGAGGAATTGGATATCTTTTTATATTTCCACTGTGCACTCTTAACTAATGGTGAAGCATCTGACTTTTTCTCTTGTTCAAGAGGAAGGCAATGTGACTATTTGTCGTCTTTATTGTTCGTTTTGGCTGTGGAGACTCTTTGTAAGTTGGTGAATAAAGCAGTTGAAGAGGGTTTCTTGGATGACTTTCATATTAGTAACCCCGCTCCCATTTGCTCTTTGCCGAGTACCCTTGTTTCTTGCAAGTCGCAAGAGAGCAATTTGGGTTACTTAAGTTGCATCCTTTGGCTTTTTGAAGCAATGTTTGGATTAAGGGTCAACTTATCTAAAAGTACACTCATTTTCATTGGTGAGGTTCCTAATGTTCATGTCTTGGCTTGTTTCATTGGGTATGGAGTTGATTATCTACCTTCTTCTTACCTTGGTCTCCTGCTGGGTGCTTCTCATATGAGCAAAACGGTTTGGGACCTAATAGTTGAGAGTTTCCATAAGAGATTAGCAGGTTGGAAGTCTAAGCTTTTGTCTAGAGAGATTGACCCTTTTGAAAAGCACTTTGTGGAGTCTGCGTGTCCACTTTATGTCTTTATTCACCTTTCCAACTAGCATTGCTAGTTGATTAGAGAAAATCATGAGAGATTTTCTTTGGAATACCAATGAAAATGGTAATGCCTCCATTGGGTCAATTGGATGAAGTATGTGGTCCTAAACAAGAGGGAGGACTTGGCATGAGACCTCTTCGCTTTATGAACGAAGCTTTGGCTCTGGAGGTTTGCAAAGGAGGATGATGTTATGTGGAAAAATATGATCAAGGTAGAATATGGAATCAATGATTTCGGTTGGTGGAGTAAGAAGAGTTCTTATTCTCACGGAGTTGGTTGTTGGAAACCTATTTGAGGAGGTCTTGAGTGTTCAAATCTTTAGTGCATTTTGAGGTGAAGGATGACTCAAGGGTATTATTTTGGCATGATGTCCTGTCGAACTTTAAAGACTCAATTTCTTGATCTTTCTAGGATGGCTCGTTTAAAGTATGCCACGGTACAAGAAGTAGTTTCTTGGAATGGTGACATTAGTCATTTGGAATTTAACTTTTGTGAGGAGCCTTCATGATTGGGAAGAGAATAATATTTGCAGTTTGTTAGTCTTACTTGCTGGCAAAGAGGTTTTGCCCTAAGGCAATGATGAGATTGTGTGGCAACTAAACTCTAAGGGGTCTTTTACCGTCAACACACAGTTTGAAGTGTTCGATGGTTGAAATTTTGCTGCCAAGTCCATTTGGAAGTCTAAAGCTCCCACAAAAGTGTGTTTCTTTGGTTAGGCAGCCACCATATGCAAGACCCCTATGGAAGACATAAAAGAAGAAATTTTAGTGGTCCAAGTAGATGCTCTATGCCTCTATGTGTTTGGAGGAGGAGAAAATTGTGGATCATCTCCATGTGCATTGTTAGTGGATGTCTTCGCTTTGGGATTTATCTATTTGGGGGTCAGTTGGGTTCAATCGTCTAATGTGAGAGATGTGGTAGTGGCTTGGAGGAGAACGATAGAGGAGTTGGGTTCTTGGAGTTTGGAATATGGTTCCTTAGGCTGTTTGGTGGGCTACTTGGAAGAACAGAAATTGACATATTTTTGAGGACAAAGCTTTGTCGTTTTAAGATTATAAGCTCTATTTTTTGATGTTGTTGTATAGCTGGAGTGTTGGGCTCAATGGTGACCAAAATTTGAACTTTTTGGGGTTTTGTAGATTGCATTATGGATGCGAATTTAAGGGCATAATGTTTTTGAATTTGCCCGTTTTGTATATGTGTGACATCGCCTTGGTGTCCTTTTGATATCTTGATTACTTATCCCCCCCCCCCCCTCCTCCAAAAAAAAAAACTCTTTTGAGCTAGTTGGCTCCTTGATAGTTCCTTGATCATTGCTAGGAGGTTGATCCCCATTAACTAGTTCCATGAACAGGTTGCCCATTTTGTGATATCATGAGAAAACTTGTTTTTTACCCCCCCCCCCCCCCAAACCCCAACCAAAAAGGTGGGGAAAATTGGAGTTGGATCTTGACCTAAGTAGGGTACGGGAGATTGAGATGTAGGCTCCTTAGCAGTCTAAAGTCTGAAAATCCAGGAATAAATTCCAAGGTAGGTTTGAAAAGGGGATAGAGATAGTGAAGATGTAGTGTTTGTTGCAAAATTACTTCCAGGCAAAAAGTAATTGGCATTGTTGGATGTAGCTACCCAGACGTATTAATTTGGTTACTTCTGTTTGGCTGTTTAATATTAATTGATGGACCTGACTAGGGATGCTGTTTTTATGTGTGATTTTTCATACAATACTGGGTTATCTTTCCATTATTCAAAGGGAAAAGTGGCTAGACAACCCCCTCCTCTGGGTGGAATGCTGATGATGAAATGAATTGAATGTGATTGTTTTGAGCCAAAACTGATTGCTTCTTCAGCTGAGATAGATTTTGGGTTGCTGTGTATATTCTACTTATGCTTCATTGTAAAAGTGCAATCTTGTCTCATTTTTTGTTCATATGAAAAAATTTTAAATAGTGAGTGTGGACTCTCTATGCTTGTGCAGTGTAAAGGTGGACACTCTGGTGAGAAGACACTGTCTTTACACATCAGCAAAGACGGGTAAGCTACGTATGTGCCCTATACTTGTATCTTGATGAATTTTGAATCTGGTGAGGTTACTTTTTCCCCTTTTTTGGGTTCATGCAGAAATTGTGCAGCATGGATATGTTTTCATGGCAAATGTGGCTGGCAAGGAAATACAATGGTAGATCTTTTTCTTTTTTCATGTGCTGGTTCATTTTTTTATCATAAACTCACATATGTTTGAGTGAATGTCTGTTGAATGATTTGATTCCTCATTTATGGCTTTTTGGATGCAATTACTTGTATATGCTGGGAGATGAAGATGCTTCTGTCACCTATCAAGTTCATGAATTTTCCTTGCAGGCCTTTGTCAATGCCAAGTCATCCAATGGGAAATTGAATCAAACTATAAAAGCTCAGTCATCTTATGGGAAGTTGAATGAAACTGTGAAAGCTCAAAAAAGAGAGCTAATAGAGAAGAATCTAGGGCTTGAACCCCCTAGCGATAAGGTACACTCATTCCCTTCTCTCCATCAATGTGCTTTCATTTACGCAAGCGACTGCTTTGGGTTATAGATTATACATTTAGATTGGCCATCCTCTGTGTGACACATTCGGAAGAATGGTCTAGATCTTTTGGTTTTCAGTTGTTGGCTGTAATTGCCTGTGGGATTGGGTATTCTCTTTTTTTTTCTTTTTTTTTTCCCTCTTTGGATGCTTCCTTCTGACTTCTGAGGCATTTTTGTCGATGCTTCCTCTGTCCCATTAAAGTTGTCAGAACCGGTCAAAGAATATATACATTGATCATCAATTCAAAATAATGATGCAATGAATTCAAAAAAAAAATTTGAAAAGCTTAGTCTAAACCACTTTTCTAATAACTTATCGATACATTTTTGTCAATTTAGAAATTGTTTAAATTTATAGAAGAAAAGAAGTCCAAATATGCCCTCGTGGACCAGTTTTGACAGCTTCTACGGGAAGGAGGTAGTATCAAATTTTCATAGTGGATAGCACACAAATTACTGTAAGCTTTCTTGTGGTGAGCTTCTGGTATGCTAAGTTGTATTGATAGTTAATCTTATCAAGACATCCCCCCCCCCACCTTGGGAATAGTGCAAACCGTTGCCAATCTTCTTTTGATGTTATTGATTTTGTGGATAGGTTTATCTTTGATTTACATAACCCTTTTTTAGGATGCTTGCTTGCATCCATCCTTTTATTCTTATTTGATTAATATATTGTATTGTCCTTATAAAAAAAAAGTATTAATAATTGCTGTCATTAATAAAAAATTCTTAATGTAGATAATTTTGGACTCCTGTTATGTGTTTAACGGAAGCCTTGAGAAATAGAGAAGTTGATGTAAACGCTAGACACCAATGCTCTTTCTTGCATTAGATGTCCTAACCTAGGGATTCTTCATGAGTGTTCTTGACACCAAGGATATGATTTAGTGCCTGGTCAGGGTTTGCTTTAGATCTGCTGTGGGGAAAACAGCTGTTTATGAGCCTTCTCTATTGTGTGGGTTTTCTTGTGTGTGACCAATGATTGCCTTGCTTTGTTATACTGATGACTTTGTTTCAATGAAGATAGCTTTTTGACATGTTCTCTGCACTGTTTTTTTTTTCTTTGTTATTATTTTTAAAAGCATTCAATTAGTAAATTATTTGAGAGAAAAATATATATTTATCATAGTCATCTGTAGAACAATGTTTCCTCATCTGTTGGTGTGCATTTTCCTTGTTGTTCAGCTACTTGCCTATTTTGCGGAGAGAATGATATCTGCACAAACATTACAAAGGAATCATGTTATGCAGAAAAAGTACGGTGGTCAGGTGCATCATTAATCCTTCATTAAAGACTATTTGCTTGTTGAAATGAGATAACTGATAGGGTTGCCCTTGTATCAATTTGTGATCTAATTTGTTTTAAACTGTGTATGATGCTTTGCGTATGGGTTATGCTTCTCGAGTTTCCATTTCAATTTTTTCTTTTCCTTTTCAAAACTTTGTTCTCAATAGAAAACTATAGATTATCCTCCTCCTCCTAGATGGAAACTTGAGTAACAAAGGAGACAATCATGAGACACAACTTAAAAAACATGAGAGAGGCAGCTGCATAGATATGATCACTTTTACTTTTATTTTTATTTTCTAAGATGATAGTGTTAGGATTGGTTAAAAAATTGAAAGAATACAACAAATAAATCACAAAGATAATATAAACCAGTAAAAATAAATCAACACCAGAATTTACGTGGAAAACCCAAAGTGGGAAAAACCACGGACGACAATGAGTTACAAATCCACTATAGAGAAGAGGAGTACAAGATCGATCTTAGAACGACACGTTCTAACAAGAAGATCGATTAGAGATTACAAAACTCTCTATAACGCTCTCTCACAAATCTAGGAAAGTGAAACTAAATACTCGAATGGTATTTTTGTTGGTGTGTTGAGAAGGTAGGAGGTGTGCCATTTATAAAGGGGTAGGATGAGCGAGGAACCTGCTAGAAACCCTAACCGCCACAGCTAAACAGCTGCCGTCCACCATGGGCCATGGAGTGCAAATTGGGCCAAAACCCAACTGATTGTAAAGAAGAGCACAATTGTCGAATTCTAATAGAGGCCTATACAAGCTGTTGAAAGCGCCATCTCTAAGCTTTAGAATAAGCTCAAGAAGCTCGGACACTTATTGCCCGATGCTAATGAGTTTCAAGTTTAGGTTATGGATGTTAAGCATATTGAATTGTCAATTGTGAAGTCACACAGTAATGTCTACATTCACTGATGAACTTCTTTTGGGGATGTTAAGCATGATGAAATGGCACTCTTGCTGTTCACAATTATCTTCCATCAATATGGCCCAATAGACCTTTTAAACAAAAGGGAATGATGTTAGCAGCAAATCTTTGTAGCTAGCTAATGATGGAGAAGGGGGAAAGAGAAGGTACTAGAGCGAAGACAGGAGGATCAGATAGGGAGAGGGGAAAGCTAGAAGGGGAAGAAGGATCCGAGTAGGAAAGTAGAGAGAAATAGGTGGGAGGCAAGGAGTTGTAGTATTTAATATATGTATTTATTTATTTTTTTGGTAAGTAAACATAGAAGTATATAAAAAGGACACCAAGGGAATGTCACCTATGTACAAAAGGGGTAATACAAGCGCATTAGCTCCTTGAACTCTCATCCAATATACAA
>JACYFF010002017.1:64639031-64651994 GCA_017589665.1 Selenicereus undatus
TTTATTTTTTTACTGAATTCGTATAAGAGCATACGAGGACCTGAATTTAAGGTGAAGGCCATGATATTGACTAAAGAACGATGAAGCACACTGAAATGGAGATCTCTTGTATAATCTCAAAAGGGATTTGAATTGTCAAATTGGATTGTAAAAAGTTTTAAAAGGATTTTGCCAGAAAGGTGAATTGTCAAATCGGATTGCAAGAACTTCATCCCCTTCCCCCTGTTTAGGTTCCCCTGTTTCTCATAATTATCTATGGCAAATCCCCCCCTTTCGATAGTTCTTCCATTTGGCATATCATGGATCCCTAATAAGTTTGAAACCTCTTAGCTCCTTTCGATTTTCAATTTAATCCACATATAATAAATCAATGTTAACAAAAGATTTACAACTTCAGTCTCTTGGCAATTAGGCATGTGTATATGCATGCGTGAGACAGAGAACTCGATTCTTGAAATATTTGCTAGGGAAAAAATCTTGAAATCTGGTATTAACATTCGTGTAATTAATAATTCCATCTAAAGGTCGATTTTTAATAATAAAAAATTTTCTAACTACATAGAATCATGATTAAGGATTTAGTAGATGATTACTATCTTTAAGAATGAAAAGAAAAAAAGAGGAATGTCAAGTGGTCAACCTCTATCTTATACAACTGGAAGAAGTAGATTCTTAATTTTAGATCCACGTTGTGGGGTCCAAGAAAGAGGAACATGAGAAAGAGAAGAAGATAGCTAGAGATACAACCAAAAAACTATAGATAGATTACATCCCACACAAACAACTAGTCAACCACTATCTATGACAAAGAGACAGAGTTGAATGACATGGCATTGAGTCGCCTCCAATAGCAGTAGAGCCTAGATTCAAACCCACACCTAAGCCAAAACGTCAATTCCATAAATCCAACTATTAATCAATTTAAGAGCTCAATCACCGTATATCAAAAGGTTAAAAAGGATGATTTCTCTTTAAATTACAACCAAAGAAGTTATAAGCACATCCGAGTTATGTGCAATATGAAACTGATGTGTTCTTTTGATTGACTTAACCTACATGTAATAGGTAAACATTTTCAATGGTTCGGATTTAGTTCATCTAAGTCTAGGGGTTCAGATTTTTCAGTTGTGATAGTTGGAAAAAAAATTCAATTATGATAGAATTTTGCAAAAAGTTATCCAAATTCTAAATTGGGCCATGTAAATATTGAATGATATGATTAAATTTTATGAAAATAAAAAACAGGAAGCATTAAATAAAATTTTTAGATCTGCCACTGAATAGAAGTATATCTGTACTCCAAGGGAACGATTTACGAACCACCCCGAAGCGGCAGTTTAAGGTTCTGCTGGCGTCGTACAGACTATGAATTGAACTCAAAACTCACGTAGAAAATTGTACTCTTCAACGTTCCATTCAACCCCTCTATTTTCTCATGAGTGGATGATGAACACCTCTAACTCTTCCTCCGCCGCTGCCACCACCGCCACCGCCACCGTCCCCGAAGTGAAATCCCAATTCCCAATGCCCGACCAACACCAGCCCAACGATGACTCCACCCCCACCGCCGAACCCCACCCGCCGAACCCTTCTCCGGCGGCGAAGCTCCCCTCCCGCCCCAGCAAACTCCGCAAGCTATCCCCGGACACCTCCACTCCCACCACTTCCAAGCCCACCAAGCCCACCACCAACAACAACACCAAGCTGATGGTCGTGGGTCAGAGTCAGAATCGGACCCCTCGAATCATTCCTCGTTCTCTCTCCTCCGATGGCGAAATCGAGATGGCTCTTAAGCATCTGCGAAACGCAGACCCCCACCTAGCTCGATTGATCGATGTTCACCAACCCCCCACATTCGACTCATTTCAGACCCCATTTTTAGCCCTAACTAAGAGCATACTCTACCAGCAGTTAGCCTACAAGGCTGGGACTTCGATTTACTCTCGTTTTGTCGCCCTTTGTGGGGGTGAATCTGGGGTTTTGCCCGATACTGTGTTGGCTTTGAACCCTCAACAGCTTCGGCAAATTGGGGTTTCTGGGCGTAAAACAAGCTACCTTCATGACCTAGCTAGGAAGTACCAAAATGGGATTTTGTCGGATTCCGCCATTATTAACATGGATGATAAGTCCTTGTTCACTATGTTGACAATGGTGAATGGAATTGGGTCGTGGTCAGTGCATATGTTTATGATATTCTCGCTCCACAGGCCGGATGTTCTGCCTGTGAATGATTTGGGTGTTAGGAAGGGTGTGCAGTTGCTGTATGGATTAGAGGAGTTGCCCAGGCCGTCGCAGATGGACCAGTTGTGTGAAAAATGGAGGCCGTATCGGTCAGTGGCGTCGTGGTATCTGTGGAGGTTTGTTGAAGCTAAGGGGACTCCGTCAACTTTGGCTGCAGTGACCGCAAATAATGCTGGAATGAGCCTCCAGCCGCAGCAGCAGATGCAAGAGCCACAGCAGCAGGAGCAAATGCAGGCCCTACCGCCTCCACCTCGGCATCACCAGCAACAGCAGACACAGCACCAACCTCAGTTTCTTGATCCAATTAACGGAATTATGAATCTTGGGTATTGTTCTGCCTTTGATAATTAATAAGTCATATTTGTTGAACTTGTTATCAGTTAATTGGAACTTGATATTTTCATTTTCATTTTATTGTTCACTCCAAGGGAAAGTTTTCATGATTGTATGGGTGACAATGTGACCTTTGAGTTTTTATCTGTTAGGAATCTTCAGATGATTTAAAGAAATGATGGTCTTATTAGGATTTAGGAAAGGAAGCTGAATCTTGTCATGTCTTAGTTTTGTAAAGTAGGGTAAAAGATAAATTGAGTATGCTGGAAAATAATTTCTTCAAAGAATCTGCTCCTTGCCTGTTGTTTCAGTTTTGCTCCTCTCATCTAGAAAGCAACTATATATCCTGACTAAGGACATAAAGGTGTACCATTCCTGTCAAAATATGCGGTTCTCTAAGCAATTACCTTCTAACAGCTAGAGGCACCCCTGGCAATGTGGTGTTCAAATATTCTTTCCTGATTTTGTTGAGAATTGCCTATTAGGATCTCTTATTTGTGACACTACAAGGATGGTGGCGTACTTGGAAGCTCTTTCGTAGTGCATGGAGAAGGTATCATGTATCATAACCGCATAATGGGCTTTATGAGTAGCCACATTTTTCAGAAATTCTAAGCTTCACGTGTTGAGATTCTCTATCCGAAACTTTCCATTTTCTCATTGAACGAAATTTCAAATTTTGGAAAACTTTGGGAACCAAAAGTTTCTTTTTTTGGGATAAGTATTAAGTAATCAACAATTGTATTAAAAAAAACACCAAGGAGGTATCACCTATGTACAAAAGGAGGCAATCATAAAATAATTTCATGCCGTCAAGCTTGAATAGTCCTAGCGTTGCCCTCAGAAATCCGACAATTCTTCTCCTTCTAAGTGGTAAGTGCTCCATCAAATAGCGAATGGGACAACTTCCAAGCTCCTAGGGCCGAACTCTTCTTTAACCTTCTTTGCCACGCCACCAAAACATCTCTTACTGTTTGAGGTTCCACCCAACTAATCTCCATCAAAGAAAATGCCAAATGCCACAAAGTGGAGGCCCAACGACAATGGACAAGAAGGTGTGCTACCGACTCTTCCTCCCTAAAACACGTCGGACACCTACTAGCCAACTTGAAGTTTGTCCTTTTAAGCTCGTCCTCTGTTGGAATCTTGCCTTTTGTGGCTGCCGAAACAAAGAAACAAGCTTTGGTGCGAGCTTTAGACTTCTAGATTGCCTCGCTAGGGAAATCAAGTCAACCCTTTATGGACCTCTTTGGAGTTCCTTTTAACGGTGAAATGACCACTAGAGTTTCGGGGCCAAAGAATCTTATCGTCACCGTCATAAGTAACCTTCATATTTGCCAGCAAAGAGAAAAGAAAGAACCGGAATTGTTGAAGGGATTTTACCTCCGTGAAGAATGTTTTGCATGCCCTGAATTCCCTGTATATCGGTCCCCTCTCATTTGGTCCATCTACCTTTTGTATTGATATCAAGTACCGTAGGCTTTCTTTTGGGGCATCCATATGTCTCCTCTTAAGCTTCATGTATTTCACTTAGGGAGGGCATGTGCTGGAATTATGTTATCTAAAACTTCTTGTCAAAAATAGTTTTGCGGTTCTTTCAAATGCAGCCTCTCTACCTGTCAAGGGTAGGGTGAGGCTACGCATTTCCTTAGACCTTGCTTTGTAGAATTGGCACTAAGGGTTGGCGTTATTTATGGAAGAGTTGGGTAACATATCTCAATAATGGATATTAGCCATAAAGGAAGAAAGTTAAACTTAGAAACTGAGATAATATCCTTATGAGGCTGGGAACATGAAGAGTGGCATTAATTCTTAAAATGAACCAGAAATTCTTGCATTGGTACATTGTAGGCTGCACTGTAGTATTTCATCTTGCCCCCTGTGCTCAGTGTTATTCTAAATTTATATATGTATTTTTAAATGATCCACAATTGCAGGTCAAATTTCAGTCAGTTGAGCTGAATGTTTGCCCCAGATGTCTTGTAAATTAATTTGTCCAATCCTTGTAGCTGGATTCCATGAACAAAAGATGAGAGAGGCTGTGGTATGCGTGTTTCCTGAGATAGGTATTCCTTTGTTCATTTGTCACTTTCAACTTGCTAGCTCAACAAGAATTATATTTGCATGATTGATTTGTTTATTATAACTAGTTCGTTTCTGTTAGAAGTTGGAGAAATTAGGTGCACGAAACCATTCTGTTGTTGGTTTAGGTAATTGAACTGGTTGTGGGGATTGGGATCTTCTATGTGCAGGTTAAGAGCTAGTTCCTGTTTTGAGATTTGTTTATGCTATGCTATTCAACTTGCTTCCTTTTTGTTTTGCTTCCGTCATCGTGTTTGGGTGATGAGTTCCCACCTTTCTTTAGCATTGTGGCTGTGAACTATAAACAAAACAATCTTTTGTTGATCCCACTATAACCGGGTCTAGGGAGATCCAACTATAAACAAACCTTACCCTGCAAGCTTCCAAATGACCCACACAATAAATTTTTGGAAAGAAAATTTTTGGAGTTTGAAACATTTTAGGGTAAATAAGAAGAGCTGCAAAGCAGTCGGGCAACACACTAGTCGTGATGTAACCAAATACTCGTAATTGTTGAAAAAACACTGCAAGTGATCAATACAACGCCTGGACTAGGGTTGCCTCAAGGAAGGTAGCTAAACATGTCAACTTGATGCCATGTAGTGGGTCAAAAAATCATGAGTAATAGGGCCCAACTAAGTGAACCCTGAAATGCTAGCCGCTTGCTGGTTAAAAAGGCAAGGGTAGGTAGTTGGTCTTGACGGTTAGGTAGTTGAATGCAGGACACTTCTATCCAGGGCCATGTCCTTGTTAACCATGCACTTTCACCATAGAACAAAACTGATGAACCGCAATGCTGTAAATTTCTCTCAGCTTAAGCAGAACCTTCTTGTCGAATGGAGCTCCAGGAGCACTTTTCCATTCTGCCACCCCACCGTTATTACATCTACTAATGTCATCGTCAGTCTGCCATTTACCTTGCATGGTTGATTATAGGCATCTGAGCCTTTTGATTTTGGTATTAGGGTGTGAATTGAGATCAGAATTAACAAAATTTCCTGGTATAATGTATAGATCTTAAAGTATTGAATTGGTATTCTGAATTCACCAGCGTTCTGTGCAAGTGCAACTTTTTAGGTCATGACTCTCAGCAGGTTCCACCGAACCCATTAAGGTTCAAAATAATAGAATTGTAGGTTGCAAACTTTTGTATGACGTATGGTGATAGGACCAGTATATTCTTGTGGTATGATTGCTACACTCATACTGTCACATAAACTATCAGATCAAGATCTTATTTATGAAAATTCAATGCCAAGAATATTCATCATTTCAACCAAAGCATTGTAAAGAAGAGAAAAGAAGCAAACACCAATGAAGTGCAGTGAAGTTTACAATTTTGAGCATTGGTATTGGTTATGATTTTTTCCCGTCAAGAAAGAGGGGGGGGGGGGTTTCAGTAAAGTTACGAACAAAATGGCGTATAGGCTTTGTCTGCTACATGGTTACAGTACGTTGCAATTTTGGGCTTGTTAGACAGTAGCGTTTTAGGCGTAGTTTTAAAAAGCGCACTTGAGGCGCACACCTCGTCCCCTCGAACCACCCTAGGCGCATCGACTCCATAAAGCCCACTGAGGCGCACGCTTAGATTAAAAAAGCCCGAGGCGCAAAAAAGCGCAAAGGGTCCTAGGGCCCCGGGCGCGGGCTTCGAGGCGAAGACGCGGACTTTTTAGACGCGAGACACACTTTTGCTAAAAAAATGCTTGAAAATCATTCCAAAACCATATTTCTTCTAAAATCAACTAGATAATGGCATCAAATAAATGATTTTCACCAGAAAAAAAAGAGAATCAATTAAACACGACAAAACACAAATAAAGTATTAAACACAGCTCAATTAGATTACTATAAATTGAATCCCAAAAACATAACGCATGCTGCCAGCATGCCAGGAAGGAAGAGAGAGAGAGAGAGAGAGAGAGAGAGAGAGAGAGGGAGAAAGATGAAGAAGCACAAAAAAAAGGTAAGGGCTCGGTACGATTGTAGCATTGGAGGAGACACCATTTCCGACCTCCTTGAAGCTGCAAAAGAACAAAAGGAAACAAAGAAAAACCTTCCATGGTTGTCCAATAACTGAGGAGAAGGATGGAGAAGGAAGTCTGAAAGAAGACAGAAGAACAAAGCATTTACTAGATTGTTGTCATCACGGTTAGGGTTTTCAGCTCCAAACTCATGTTTAGTAGTAGCAATATGCTTTGTTTACTTTTAGTAACATCTTGATTGAAAGGCTTCCACAAACAAAAAGAGGAATCGAGGCCGCTTAAAGTTTTTTATCTTTTTTTTCCCAAATGGTTTGTTATGATCTATAAAGCGCGGGCTTTGTGGGCTTTGGGCCTCGGTCTGAAGCCCAGAAAAGGCCAAAAAAGCGCGGGCTTTAAGAATGGGCTGAGCTTGACCCATTCCAAGGCGCAAGAGGGTGGGCTTCGGGCTTTTGTGAGCCTAGGCGTGCCCCGGGCGCGCTTTTTTAAACACAGGGCGCACGTCTCAAGCTTACCGTGAGGAATGAGGCAAGGTGCTTTTGGGCGAAATGAAGTTCATTTTGGAGAGCAATGACGATAACAACAAAATAATTTCCCCAAATCGGCACTTACCTTAGTTATTATAGATACTGATTTCGACCAAAATTGCTCAATTAATTGCATAGAATTACTCAGCATTCAACCTTAAATTGAAGAACCCTGAATCTTGAAACCCTAATTTTCAAAGTGAGGGGGTTCTGCTCTAATTGAAGGCTTGAATGGTGTTCCAGTAGTGACAGAGAAGGCAGGCCATGCTTTCTTGTGGATCCCTGGGGGTTGACCTTCTCCGATTATCGGTAATCTGCTCCGGTGAGGGAGGAAATTAGCAAATGGGGACTCGGCAGGGCGTATTACTGAATTGGTTGGGGATTTTCTCCCCTTCTCTATTTCTTTTTCAGTTATGTAAATTGTGTAATCTTTAATATAGGAAAGAATCTGATCTCATATATATGTAGAGAAAAAATTGCTGTCAAAAATATTTCTCCCCTAATTAATGTTTTTTAAGCCTCCCTTGTGTAGTGTGATTCACCTTCCTTATATAATGAACCCTAATTAAAATACTTAATTTTGTGATACCTATTGAATAATCATGTAACCTATTTGTAGGAAAATATGGTTTGGGAATGATTTTCAAGTGTCTTGGGTAAAAGTGTGCCTCTTCACCTTGGAGCCGCACCTTCGCCTCGAAGCCCGACCTCAGGCCACGGGGCTCTTTGCTTCTTGGTGCGCCTCGCGCCTTTTTAAGCTAAGGTTTTGGGTAGTATTAAGTGTTTGACTTAGTCAAAATGTTGTTTACTCTATTTTTAGTGTTCAGTAATGTAGCGTTTAACCTCGGCAAGTAGCATTTAGTCTAGCTCTTTCTAAATATTAGCTCATTTTTTTTTGGGGGGGGGTAAAATGCAAGAAATTCCCATTGAACATAATTCATATCTTCTTTTTGGATACAGATAAAGTAATATTATACAAAAGGGTGATAAAAGGATGGATGCACAGCTAGCATCCTAGAAAAGACTATATACATCCTAAATACAAACTATCAACAGACTCAGCCACATCAAAGGAGGATGAGCAAATCTTCCCGTTATCCCAAAAACAAATTGTCTTGATGAAATTGTCTTTTAAGCGCCCTAGAGGAGTTTCAATGCCATCGAACACTCTTCGATTTCTTTCTGTCCATATACTCCAAAAGATCACATGATGAAATTGTCTATGACCGTTATTCATATTTACAATATCTCATTGGGCATACCTAATGTTACCCCAAATATATATTACACCAAAACTTCAGAGCCTGACCACCCACTCCCCATACGTATTTCTTTTCTGTAAAAAAGATATCATTAATGTATGTCTAATATCATCTACTATCTGATTAATCTGCTGTTCCTTGCCCCGAATAGCTGCATATTCCTTTCCCTCCGTATACTGTATCCAAGGGCAGCAGTCATAGGAAAAATAACCGCTTGCTCAGCTCTTGACATTCTTCCCTGTTGATGCCGCATATTCCATTGAGCTCTTCAATCAGCCTCACTATTTACAAGTACCAATTGACCCAAGATCTGCTGCGCAAAATAACACCTAAAGAAAAGGTGACTATGTTCTCCACCTCATCAAAGAACACACATTTACAATCCATCCCAGGGATCCAAGTATTTAATCTGTCCTTTGTGGTTGATCTTTTTTTCATAATGAGCCAAAAAAAAAAGAAGCACGTTTCAGAGTTGCATTTTTGTGCCAAACCATCTTCCACCGGTGAACCTCAGGTTTATGTGGTATGAATCTTTGATATACAAATGATATAGAGTACATGCCTGCCTGTAACATACTTTATAAATTATTTCCTTTATGATTCTTCTCCAATACCAGCTCACATTGTCACCACAAGTGTACTTCCAAAGGCTTGTCCCTTTTAGGTGAAAACCATGAACCCGGTTGACCCATAGAGGATTAGGTTTAGCGCCATTAATGTCTCACTATGAGGGTTTAGCGTTTCACATTTTGTTTCCAATCCTATCCCTCATATTTATCACCTTTAGCCCATCTTTCTGTTTTTCAAGTTGTGCTCGTGCTTTGTCTCTTCGTAATTCATCCTGATCCCAGCCTTCCTGAAGACTTTTTATTGTCTCTTCTACCATTAGTGATTCAGTGTCATGGTCCTATAAACAATCCAATCTTTCATTCTCTCCAATGAAGAAGAAGAAATTGATGATTAACTAATTTGATTGTTCGTTGACTAAAGCCATACAAGAACGCACATTTTTTCCTTTGAAAAAAAGAATACAAAATTTAAATATAATATAGTGCTCTTGTTCATACCATACACAATTTTTCAATAATAATAATAATGACAACAACAATTATTATTATTATTATTATTATTATTATTATTATTATTATTACAACAACAACAACAACAACTACTATTACTATGAAAAAATACATTTATCTCCTTTTCCTGTCATTTTATTTAGTAAGTTAATCCAATCGGTAATTGAACTAAAGACATCTTCAAATAACTAGTTTAAACAGCTATCAGCTAACTGATAAAATATAACAGTTATCCGCTATATAAACAACTATCAGTGACCCAAATAGCTATGAGTTATCTAAACTATTGGAATTGCTAGTTTTGTCAAATTTCGCCGAATAGAGCTTTTGTTTTTACTTCTCGTGTCTATTTTCCATTCAATTTCGAGCCATCTTAGGCCATATTTCCCAAACAATGCGAGCATTACAAGTTTGCTACAATCACCTATTGTAAGAAATGTAAATCCACCACTATGTAGAAATGCAAGTATGCAGGTATGCAAGAAGCTTTCATAGTATATAGTTATTTCATATCATGAATATTTGAATGAACGCAACTACTGTAAAGTTGGAACCAAGCCAGCTTGGCGAGCCCTCGGGCTCAACTCAGTCAAAGCTCAGCTTGAGCTTAGTTTGGCCCGGCTTGGCTCTCGAGCATAGACAGCAGAGCGTGAACCTAGCTAGATCCAGGTCGGCTCGGTTGAGCTCGTTTAGGCATTTAGTGAGGGAAATAGCCCATGTTCCATTGGTGTACAGGGACTTTATATTAGTCTTCATGTCCATATTTCAATATTAAAGCATACACTTGTTATTTTTTCTTTGAGTACGAGTTGTAATATTTAAAGTAAAGGATTTTTCAATAATTTTCAAGTTATGGTGCGTAAAGATTTGAATTATAAAATAAAAAAGTTTGACTGTGAAGGCTCAGTGAAAACTCGGCTCAGTTAGAGGTTGGCTTGGACTTAGTCTGACTAAGTTTGGCTCGGGCTCATTTGCTTACTGGACCAAGGCGTGTGGAGCCCAGCAAAGCTCGCATTCGACTCGGCTCGATTACACCCCTAAATGCAGCTTTAGTTCTTTTCTTAAGTTGAAGTAATTATTTTTTGAAGTTGAATTGCCATGTTACCTACTTGCCCAGGTTGCGGGTCACCCCATGGAATAGTGACCCGGTGAGATTCCTAGTGATCAAGTAAAAGCAAGGAGATGGAGACTGGGGGGGGGGGGGGTTTGAGGACCGCAAAAGAGGGGTGTAGTAATGCACAATTAATTTTTCGCTTTTTGCTCGTTGATGGAGGCTAGATAGGGAAGGAGAATGAGATATACACATGATTTTGAAGCTCTTTCCAGTAGAACTTCGAAGCTTTTTGCACCGTCCCCATTTCGAATTTCCAATTTAAATTTTTATTAAAAAAGGAAACTCATAAAACATGATCGTGAACTAATTATCAGGTTGAACTATTTTAGCTGAATAGTTTTGGACGAATCGGGGACATATTCCCTCCTGTAGTAACGCGGTCTGTTGTTGCAAAATAAGAGAGATTATTATGTTAGTGATCATGAGAGATTAGAGTTATTGTCTCCTCGGCCGGTCCCTCCCTATCTGAAAGAAGCATTCGTATATAAGGAGGCAAATAGTTTCCATTACTGATGGTGTAGTAATCTTCTAAATATTGTTCCACTTTACGTTTTACTGTTGTGAAGGATATGGAGAGTTGAGATTGCATTCCTTCTATGTCGTGGAGGGAGTCTGTGTTTGTTTTCTTTTCTTTTTTTTGTTTTTCTTTATAGGCAAGAGAGAAGATATCATTTTTGAGAGTGTGGCAACTAGAATCGCTGTGCTTACATTTTCAAAGTCCCCTCTTGTAAATTTGGTGAAGATTATTGTTGGTAATATTGTAGATGTTTCCTTAGTTTTTGTTTTCACTTTACAAAGAATACTTAGTGCATTTGGAAGCGAAACTACTCGAGTTCTTTTAACGTAACTAGTCTGGATATGTTTTATTGACAACACTCCAATCATAGAGCAAACGGAACCCAAACTTCTTTTCTTGACCTATTTAATGTTTCTGTTTCTAGATATTGAATTTACATATGGTAATATGCTCTGTGAGCCTTATGTTTGGTTGAGTTGTTGCTTGATGGGATTGGAGCTCAAATTGGGCCAGTTACAGCTATTTTGCAATATGCACAATATGGCTATTGAAATGGAATTAGATGTGACCAGGGCAGTGGGAACTTCTCGTGTGTAAACTACAAGACAATCATTGTTGAACTTCTCTTTTGATGATGAGTCTAGGGTGCGGACATGGTCTTGTGTTCTAGCTAAATGAAGGGAGTGTCTAAGATCCTCTCTATCTCTCCCCCCTCCTCCCTCTTTGTGATCCTTTTTTCTTCCCGGGGGGGGGGGGGGTTTGGCGTTCCTATTAAAAAGCTGCGGCAGATCAACTTTAGTCTAAACATGGACGAAGGAAGATCCAAAGTTGAAATTTGTCTCTCCCTTGCTTCTGCACCACACCTTCGGCTTGTCACTTCCTGTGATTGTTACAACCTGAGCATTTTGTTAGAACTTCTTGTTAGTTTCTTTTTCTGTTAATTTGTCTTTATGTTGGTTATATCTTGCATTGAGCTTCCTTTTTTCATCTTGCTTTGACGTTTTTGTGGAGCTCTTGGTCTTTCGTCTCATCAGTATATGGTCTTTGGATGATCATGCCCTTAGTTCTAGGGAATCTGGAATGGGTAAATATGCTTGGGATGCCTTTTATTTGTATCCTTACATTGCCAGCATAGTTCTTTGAAAAGTGCATATACACATATACCTGCGAATATGGTTCCACCTTTTAATGGGGAGCGAGTTGAGTCAGCTGATACTGTCGTGTTGCCTTCTGATTATGTTTGACTGATCAATTTCCTTGTGGGCATCTCAGTCAATGTAGTTTTCAGCTCTAGGGTTTACATGGAAAAAAACCCCCTTATCCCGAAAATGAAGCAGCAGCACGTCTGGTTTTTATTTTTTAGTGATAAGTAAGACGTGACTTCTGCATGTTTTTGGGTCCTGATGAACGTCACAGCTAGCCAGTTTTCTTTTGACGATGCGTTCTGTTCCTGCTGTATACTTTTTTTCCTTGCATTTTGATCCAGACTCTTCTCGAATCAGGTATCTCTGAAGGTTGCAAACATGAAGTAGCGATGGAGATGGATTGAGGCATGTTCTTCCCTACAAAAACACAGAGGTTAAGCGGGGCTATCCATTTCATCAAAATAGAGCGTATCTTAGGATGGAGCACTGTGCATTTTGGGTTGCTGTTAATCACCTATTGAATGGACATCATGGGAAGCCAATAGATTTACTTTGATTGACTGAAATGTAGAATATTGTACCTTTTTATATAGTCAATGTGGTTGTTGCCATTGTGTTGAAAATATTCCACCCGCATTAGAAATTGAAACGTTGGATTATTAAATTACGGAACATGAATTTGTT
>JACYFF010002017.1:64652094-64718410 GCA_017589665.1 Selenicereus undatus
TTTTTTTTTTTTAAAATATCAAGAACCATAAATTTTAGAGCATGCACAGCAAATCCTCGAAAGACATTGACTTGCGCTATGTGCGGTTCGCTTCTCCTCCGACAGTTGCAGGATTGGCCTGAGCTGGCAAGGTAGCTCATTGATGGGATCCCGCTCTCCACTCGCTTGGTCGTTCCTTTCCTTCTTTTTGCCCTTTTTTGCTTTCATTTTGTTTTTCCTTCTTTTTTGGGTGAAAAATAATTTGGGCTGAGCAAATGAGATGGAATGAAAAGAAAGGGAGGAGAGAGAAAAAAGAAGATGATGCATATTGGGGGTTGAAAGTGATGAGAGAGAAAATGGAGAAAGAGGGAGGAGCTGCATTTTAATTATATTAATTAATTAATGGTATTTCATTATTATATTAAAGATGTTTTTAAAATTTTGTTATCATAAATGAATTATTCAATCGCTTTAGAAAATTCATAAATTACTTCCACAATTTATTTTACATAAATAATGAAGCAATATAAAAAAGTACAAACTTATAAACAAAAAATTAACTTATGAAATAAGATAAAGAGATAAATTCACTTATGAACCAAATTTTTGAGTCACCATTATACATGCTCTTAAACATAATAAATACTTGGTTTGTATTTCCTTTTTGCCAACTCTTACCTCAAGCCCCCTATTGGCTCACGACCTATTTCCACGCGTAGTAGGAGCATGTGCAGTTGCCTCCTTGCGAGGCAAATATGAGGAGAGATAAGGGGAGTGGGGGAGGGAAGCAGCTCCAATGGGCGCCTCGTGCCCCGTGCTTCATGAGAGCATGTGCAGTTGTCTTCTCGCGAGGCAAACATGAGAAGAGAGAAGAGGATTGAGGGAGGGAAGCAGCTCTAATGGGTGCCTTGTGGCCCGTGTCTCATGAGGAGGCTCTTGTGGGTGAGGAGGCTCTTGAGCTTCCACTTGATTTTTTTAGAAAATGTTTTTAATTAGTTTTTTTTTTTTAAATTTTAAAAATAAAGTTGTGTGTTATAGAGTGAATCTATGAGGATTATTTTATTTAGTGAGTTAAAGTAGTGAACATTTTATTAAAAAAAGTGAGGACTATGAGAAAAAAAAATTAGATCATAAACTGATATGATAGAGATAGACTTTCACGAATGAGTTAAAAAAAGAGCTTATTGCTAGAAATGCCCTAATAGCCATAAACCCTTGACGACCGAGAGGGGGGGGGGGGGGGTGGACATTCACATTCAAAACCCCTCCTAAAGTCCTGAACTTCTCTACAGCCACCGCGCTCAGTCTCTCCATTGGCAAGAATGTTCTTAGCTTGTTGAGCAGAGTGCCGATATGCTTCGTTTCCATCTCCAACACTGCGTCCATAATCCTCACAGCCGGCTTCATAGGCTGTTAATTTCCTCCTCTCAGTTCATTGTCATGACTTCCTCCCACAATTTGTTCAAAACCAAGCCCTACTCAATCCCGTCAATCCCTACATCCCCATTTTCCTTTCAAACACGGGAGCTTTTTCACAGCCGTAGGCTGCTCTTTTCAAACAATTCTTCAAAACCCACCTCCAATTTCCGCCCTTTCTCTCTCAGGACTTCCGGGGTTTCCTATGCTGCTCGCCCCAGTGTCCCTCTTCCAGGTATTTCTCTTTGTTCTATACTCTGGATGTTGCAGGAAATCCATGTTTTTAAGTGTGTAAGTTTAATTTTATTCTGCATTTGTTTTGTGTGTGGGTTGAGTCTGGTTGTAGAATTCTGATGTGGAGACTATGAAGAAAAGAGCTCAACATGGCAGCCAAGGGGCCTATTTTAAAGTCCACAGCATTTTTTGACTGTTTTTTGATAGTGGGGCTTTACCTTATTTACTGTATACCACAGACCATCAATTTACTGACACAGTCAATCTCCAATCCCCCTCCCCCCTGGGGGGCCAACCAAGAAAACATAAACAAAGAAGAATAATTCTTTATCACTAGCTGCAATGTGATCGAAGAGTAGTTTAACTGAAAGTTATGACTTACTATTATGGGTCTTGGTATAGTTTAATGGCTCTAATTGCTGGAATTTGTATTGGAAGTCCTTATATAACTATTATACTTACAATGGTATCGGCTTTTGCAGTGTCTTTTGAAGGTCCAGCTCTTCTTTCAGCCAGACTAAGTGCATTGACAAAAAAATTGAAGGAACTGGGCTTTGAAGATCACGATTATGTGCCTGGCCAGTACAATCATTTATCATGCCCTATGGTACACAATCTCGTATCCCATGTGCTTCTTAATTTATTATTGTGAAATTGGTGATGACATTGTTATGATACTACCTGTCCATTTTCAGCATTGCATCGTGACTGACTAAATCATGTGTCCTATTACTCTCAATGCTTGCTTGAAAAGTAGCTTCTTGCTCTCTGGTGCCAAGGTATTTCAACAGTGGTCCTATAGGAGAAAGAGGCAATGTGAACTCGCAATTCTGCTGTATGAGCGTTGATGTTTTAATCTTGAGTATTTGATTATAGTAAGCACCTTATTGCTATTGTGGACGCCAAAATATGCCTTTTCTTGAATCTTGACCAATCAAATAATTTCTTGAACCGAAAAGCTGCCTATCTAAATGCCAAAAGCCTGAGCTTCTTGCTGTATGCCAGATCAAAAGAGATAGTCTGTGTTGTTGCTCAAGTTTGTGGAAAAAGATATAACGTGACGTTGGAAGCGGCGGTATTTGGGCTCCAGCATACCCAAGTGTCAAGTTTTCCAGTATGGGTGTCGGTGTCAGACTCGGAATAGATGAAGCTGTTTGTTTTTAATCTGAAATATAGGGTCATGTGTTCATACCCTTTTTTTCTTTCATTCTTTTAAATGAGTGATCAAGAGTTTGGTTAAGCACACAGCAAGAGGATGTCAGCCGTGTACAAAAGTGTTCACATCCATATTGGAGTATTAATTGTTAGATTAAAGGGTTTTGCAAAGAGTCCAAGAAGGATAAATGGGAAGAAAAGGTGTCCTTGCATGTGAAAAGAAGCATATTGCATGATAGAGCCAATTGCTCTTGATCTCTGACAAAGACATTCAGCAAGCTGATAAGCTGGTAAGTGTTCTAATATGTTGTGGAAGGATTTCTACAGATGCTATAACCCTTTTCACCATGTTATATAGCAGGGCCTGCCTAGAACGAGCGAGGTTGAATCTGATAATGGTCTACCAGTTCTTGTGTTCAGCATCTAGTTTCAGGCCGTAATTTGAAGTCATGTCCTGCAATATGGAATTAGACAAATTCTATTTGGACTTGGATTGGATCTGTTTTATCACCTTGTGTTGTTGGGAAAGCTTAGTTTTCATATGGATTTTAATAGTCTTACTTATAACCTTCGGCTAAAATCTTCTTAGAAATTCTCATGAGGTTCAATGTGGAATTCCACTGGAATTTGTGGTAGGTGCTTGAACTTATAAATAATATAAAAACTTAAGCTCTTGTTCTTGAGGGATGCGTTTGTTGAGTGGTAGATGGTACATTTACTTTGACCTGTGCTGTATGGAATCTATATGCTAATCTATGGTGGCTTATTTATGTGAACCAAATTGTTGCGGTGCCTTCGGAGTTTGTGTAGCTGCTGTCTTTGGAAAACCTGAGCTGTTATCCCATTAAAATAATATGTAGATACTCACTGTTTTGGGGATGCACTGGTTTCCATGGTAGTAGTTGATAAGAAACAGGAGGGGAAGAATTGCATAAGTCATTGGGATTGTGGACCATGAAGGCTGCATGAAGTAGGGTTCTGAGAATTATTCAAGTATGCTGCACTTTATTTTATTTATTTGTTCTTTTGTTATGCTTAGAGATCTTAGGCTTTGTGTAAAAGGGTGTTGGCATTTTATAATCTTGTTCGCAGTCAAAAGTTGACTAGCATAAGTGAAAATCCTCCATTGAGGATGGTTAGTTCTTGAACTAAACCTTGCTTTTTGGTTTTTGGAAAAGTTGGCTTTCAGAATGTTTGCATTGAATGATTTACCTGATTGCATCTGAAGGAATTGAAATTTTGATTCATAGAATTTTTGTTTGTAATTCGTATTGCTCGCAGAATTAGCCATATCTAGTGATGTGTCTAGCCTTAAACACTAAAAAAATCCAAGAGGAAATATGACGAAAAAAATGAAAACAGCGAGAAAAATACCAAAACAGCAAATACAACTCAAAGAATGTAAGTTGGGACAGAGATAAGACAAGCCCAAGCCTAAAGATAAGCCACTGGTTGCATTTTTGGATAACTTGGGCTATTTCCTTGAACGTTTCGGATGCAGAATGCACTACCAAATAATTGCAAAGAAACCCAGGAAACCACCCCTTGAGCTAGCCTACTCAAGCAACTAAGCAAGTAAGCAGCTAGGAATTTAGATAATTTTAGGGGAGAATTTGATTCTCCTCATTTTCATTCATCATTATGTTATGAGTTTTATAACCTAAAGACACCTATATATATATTGATTAGGAAGGGTCCCAAACAGCTCAAACAGAGCAGCTAAAGCTAGGAAATTCAACGGAAATTCGAATGGAGACCAGAATTTGAAAGGTGAATGGGACAGAATGTATTATTGCTTTTAATGCTGGAGCTCCATCTTTAGGGCAACATATCATATCTCCTTTGTCGCTTGCCTAAATTAGGTTATTCAAAAGATGTAAATCCGTAGATGTCTGCTTGTTGCTCCAAAAAGCAAGGCAGCAAGTGGCTAGTGAGAGAAAAGCAGCTCCAAAGCTGAATATGCAAGCTGGCTACCTTTTGGCTTTGGTGCTGACTTTGGTTTATAGCCTCATTATTAGACCGGCTTCTCTTCACGTCATCCCCTACTAGATTTTCCAGGAATCCTAGAAGGCAAAAATATCATCTGAAAGGCAAAGGACTTGAGAAACCCGCCAATTCGACGTGGCGCCAGTTGTGTGGAGTTCTGGGCCATTACCACCTGACTTTGAGCTGGTCTTTTGAGGGGCTAATGATGTCATAATTACATGGAACTTGCTTTGTTGAAAGAAATGCTAAAACTTGAACTTAGGCCCTTTAAATCCGTCCTAAATTGCCCCAAGATTAGACAATTAGGGTCAAAAAAGTTCAGTTGATGCGCTGGATCAGCTGGGCAGAGCTTGGTGGTGATCTTCAATGATTCCTTGACATGTTTTAAAACCTCCTTAATCTCTTTTGAGCTAGTAACCTCCTTGATAGTTCGTTGATAATTTCGTGGAGGTTGATCCCCATTAGTTAGTTCCATTCACAGGTTGTCCATTTTTTGCTATCGTGAGAAAATTTGCTTTTCAATGCCCCTTCCCACCAAAAAAGGGAAAAATTGAAGTCGGAGTCTTTGCAACAAGAACAGCCACCTTGTTTTGATCTTGCCTAAGCAGGATATGGGAGATTGAGATGTAGGGTCCTTACCGCTCTAAAGTTTCAAAATGCAGAAAATAAGATCAAAAATCGATTTTAAAGATGTGAACGAGTTGGTAAAAATGCAAAAAGCTAGAAAAGAAAGGAGATGGAGATATAGCGAAGGTGGAATATTTGTTGTCGGAAAATTATTTCTGGGCAAAAAGTAATTGGCATTCTTGGATGTAGCTGCCCAGACATATTAATTAATGTACTTTTTCAGCTGTTTAATATTAATTATTGTACCTGTATTACTAGGGATGCTGTTTTTATGTGTGATTTTGCATACGGAATTGGGAAAGCTTTGCATTTTTAGAAGAAAAAAGTAGCTAGACAATCCTGCCCCCTTCTTTGGATGGAATTCTCATAATTGATTGAAAGTGACCTGTGCTGATTAAAAGCCTAGTGCTCCTTCACAGGTTCGATAGATTTTGGGTTGCTCTGTATATTCTACTTATGCTTCATTGTGAAGATGGAATCTCATTTCATTTTGTTGTTAGTCTGAAAATAATTTTCAATAGTGTGTCTGGAATTTCTGCTTGCGCAGTGTAAAGGTGGAGAGTCTAGTGAGGATTCATTGGCTTTGCACATCAGTGAAGATGGGTAAGCTTCATATGTGCCCCATACTTGTATCTTGATAAATTTGGAATTTTTTCAATGCTTTTTTGTTTCATTCTACAGAAATCATGCGGCATGGATATGTTTTCGTGGCAAATGTGGTTGGCAAGGAAATACAATGGTCGATCTTTTCTTTTGTATCCGGATTTCCAATTCATGTGGTGTTTAATTCATTTCTCAGAAAAAGTTTTGAGTGAATGTTCATCTGTTAAATGATCTGATTCTTTGTTTATATGCTTTCTGAATGCAATTACTCATATATGGTAAGGGATGAAGAAGCTTTTGTCATGGTTCCTTCATCTTCATGAATGTTGCTTGCAGGCCTTTGCAAATGCCCAGCCAGCCTATGGGAAGTTAAATCTACCTATATTAACAACTAAAAAAAGAGAACTAACGGAGAAGAGTCTAGGGCTTGAACCACTTTGTGATGAGGTAAACTTGTTCGCTTCTCTCTGGCAGTGTGCTTTCATTTATGCGGCTGACTGCTTTGAGTTATGTATTATATTTTTAGATGTGGCCTTCTTATGTGACATAGTTGCAGAAGAATGTGCATATCTTTTGGAATTGGGTTGCTGGAACTTGGCTGTAGTTGCCTATGGGATGGTTTCTTTTTTTTTCTCTCTCTCTTTGGATGCTTGCTTCTGGGGCTTTTTTTGGTCATGTAACAAAATTTCATTGTGGATAGCACCCAATTTTATTCTGCAAGCTTTCTTATGGTGAGCTTCTGGTATGCTAACTTGTATTGATAGTTGATGTCATCAATAAAAATTTCTTATTGTGGAGGAATTTTGGACTTTGTCATGTGTTTATGGGAACCCTTGAGCAATCGAGAAGTTGATGTAAATACTGCACAGCAACGCTCCTTCTTGCATAAGGTGTTCTAACTTTTGGATTGCTCATGAGTGTTCTCGGTGCCCTAAGATATGATTTAGTGCCTGGTCGGGGGTTTCCTTTACATCTGCCATGGGAAACACGTATGCTGTTCATGTTCCTTCTCTATTGAATGGGTTCTGTTATGTCTTTAATATGTGTGACTAATGATTGCCTTGCTTTGTTATACTGGCGACTTTTTTGACGGACGATAGCTTTTTGACACATTCTGTGTACTGCTCTTTTCCTGTTTTCATTATTTCTTTCAAAAGCATTCACTGGCATTCACTAAATAAATTCTTTTCTTTTCTTTCTCTTTTTTATAAGGAAAAAGGATTTTATAAAAATATCATGATCAAAAGGTTGGATGCAAAGCTCGCATTCTGCATAAGCTATATACATCCAATGTGGAAACTATCCACAAAATCTAGAAGATCCAAAAAGAATACTTACCCCAAAAAAAAAAGATCCAAAAAGAATAACAAAAGTTCCTATTATCCAAAAAGTGGAGAGTCTTAATGAAAATCTATTCTTTCTTTGGGTGGGTAGGGTTGGGGGGGGGGGGCTAGTCTTCTATAGTGTGATGTTTCCTAATCCATTTGTGTGTTTTTCTTGCTGTTCAGCTACTTGCATATTTTGCGGAGAGAATGATATCTGCACAAACATTATGGAGGAATCATGTTATGCAAAAAATGTGTGGTGATCAGGTGCGTCATTGTTCCTTCATTGAAGACTATTTTCCTGTTGAAAAGAGAGAAATGTTAGGGTTTCCCTCGCATCAAGTTGTGACCTTATCTGCTTAAACTGTATATGATGTGTTTCCTACAGGTTTCACTTCTCCAGTTTCCATTTCAAAATTTTCTTTTATTTTTCAAAACTTTGTTCTCCATTTAACAGACCCCGCGAAAGCGGGACCCACACTGGGAGGTATTGTTGTTGTTGTTGTTTGTTCTCCATTTAAAACTACAGATTATGTTTGTTTGTCCTCTTCATAGATGAAAGCGGCGGAAACAAGGAGACAATCATGAATAGGACTTAGAAGACACAAGAGAAGTTGTTTCAGAGATATGACAGTTTTCTTTTAGTGTTTTTAATGATGATGGTAAAGAGGAGCACCACGGTTGAATTCTAATAGAGGCTACACAAGCCTTATCAAAAAAAATACAGGCTACACATGCTACTGAAAGTGTCACTTCTAAGCTTCAGAATAAACTCAAGTCTCGATACTTAATGCCCTATGCTAATGAATTTCAAGTTTAGGCCGTGGATGTTGAGCATGTTGAAATGTTAATATTGGAAGTCAGACAGACTGATTTGTGCACCCGGAAGAACTCTTTCAGTGTCGATGTTAAGCATCTTGACATGGCATCCATGCTAATCATAAGGATCTTCATCAATATGGCTTAACATACCTTTTAGCCGAAGGGAAATCGTGCCAGAAATAAGTCAGGGAGCTAAGCTCTTAGATCCCTGCTTGATCAAGAAGTCATGATTTAAAACCTGAAAGTGAAAGACAACAGAGGCTAACATCCTGAAAGAGATGATAGCTCCTCCTCACATTGTTAGCAAAGTGCAACTCAAATCTGGTGGAACAGACAGCTACTCCAGTTCCTCTCTCTTCGGTTGGTGAAAGGTAGGCCACCACCCACGGTCTTCGGAGTCTCCCTGAGGTCTGATGGGCCTTGGGTCTCCAGGAGCCGTCGACGCCTTGCTCACCGGCTGCTTTTCTTTCCCTGGCTGCGTTTTCCTTTCCCTAGGTAGTGTTTCTCGCTGTAGTTCGCTTATTTTTCAGATCTCTATCTGGTGGGTGGGTGTTGGGCAATCTACTCCTGCCACCTAGGTGGCCAGACTTTTCCGTCGCCGGCGGGGCTTCTTCCTCGGAGTTCTAGTCACTGGCGTGTTTTCTGGTCACCGGATAATCGGTGGAAATGTTTTTTTTCTGGCCTTTTCTTCTCAGAGGGCGCCAACTGACCTGCTGGTGATGTTCTTTTCTCTGGTTGGCCTCTGCGTGGCTTCTGGATGTCTCCCATATCATTCTGGGTGGTTTTCTTTGAGGTTCTTAGATTCTGTTCCGGTGGTGCTTCATGTTGAGGTGCGTTTTTCTGAGTTTGCTGGTTGTGATTTTTCTCCCCTTGATTTTCTTGGCTCTTCTTTGCTGTGTTCATCATGGGGACCTTGGTGGGAGTTTGCACCTCTAATTGAATTTCCGGTCATTGATCTAATTGCAGTGGTAAGTTGTTTGAGTTTTGTGGGGGTGAAGGAGGGCCTTTTTCTTTTAAAGTGTCAGAAGTGAGTAGGAAGAAGACTTCAATCATCAGGTCGGGCTTCTGTTCTGCTAAGGGAGAGCCACTTTGGTGAGGACTTTTAGAGTGGGTAATGGTTGCTTGTGGTTGCTATCATGGATTTAAAATGTGGCCGATTCACGATGAAACAGCCGCATCGGAAAGGTTTTTTAGTTGGCCAAACCGCGTTTTAGCCGTGATATAGAACGTGATTTCCGCATTAGACCGATTTTTCCATATCGCGACCGAAACCACAATCGTGATTGAAACCGCATTGTGAATCCTTGGTTGCAATTAAGAAAGAACACCAGAGGAAGATTCATTGTCTTCTCTAGGTTTGCTCACTCTGGCAAGTTGAGGACCATCATTTTCCCAGAGGGTCCTTGTGCTGATGATGCTAATGGTTGGTTTAGGGTCACCAAGATATTGAAAGAGATGCTGATTTCGGGATACACAAAATGAATAACTTTGCCGTATGTGACAACTACTTCAGTGAGGTCTTTTGTGAATAGGCGTTCTTCCTATTCTAATGTTGTTCGTAGTAACTTCAGTAGTGCTCGTTCCAACCAACTAATGGGGTGGAGGTGTTGGTCTTGTGGGTCTTGGGACATTTATTCCGCGGTGTTATAGGAGATAACTTGCAAGTAGGCAAGTCAAGGGCTCTTTGGAAGAAGGGGCAGGGAGAACAATCACACTTTGTGCGGAGGGGGGAGATTGCCTCAAGCCAGAACTTGGCAGCTTTGAAGCCCACTTTTGCAGGTGGTTCCTCAAGAAAGGCTTCAGGTTCTAAGCTCAGCACGGACAAGGATCACCCATCTTCTCAAAAAAAGTTGGATGCAAGTTCCCCTTGTGCAAATCGATTTCAAGCCTTGAGAGACTTATTGGATGTTTATCTTGACTCGGATTCTAGCTCTTTGTCTTTGGGTTCATTCTGTCCGTCTTTTGTGCTAGAGTCACCTGTTCAAATTGAACACTGGCCACGTCCATTGCCTCACAAACAGGCTAGGGACACAATTGTGTACTCTCGGAGGAAGGAAAAGGGGAAGGAAAGGTCTCTCGTGTTAATCATAGTTTTTCTCTCAGGATGTCTGATCATGGTAAGGCTCCTTTAGAGGGTGGGGAGTCCTCTAGATAGGAAAAAGTGCATGTTTGAGAGGATAATTATCCTTCTTTCCATGGTCAGAATGTTAACATTGACAAGGGGTTAGCTTGGGTGATGGACCATTTTATTCCTTTTTGCAAGACCATGGGGCCTAAGGTTGAAGGCTGAGAAATGGAGTTGCTTGCTTTTATTGCCTCCTTGGAAGCTAATAGGATGAAAGGGCATCCTGGAGAGCCCTTAATGGATGCTCTAAATGATAAAGACTCTCATAGTAATGAACAATAGCACCTTTCGCGGAATCCTGATTGAAAATCAAATCATCCACTTTTATTCTAAGAATGGCACTGAATTTCCTCCTTAAGTTAGCCACTTTATGAAAAAATTTGGTATTGTGGTCGCCAAACTTGATCCAATGTTGTTTGGCTCGTGGCCTTCAAAAGATGTCCATCCAACTTCGCACCACAGAGAGCTCTTTCTTCAGCTCAAGTCTTTGGACTATATCTACAAGATTAATAGAAATTTGCTGGAAAGTTGGTGCTCCTTTTCATCTAAGAGTTTGATCTTCTGCACCAACGTAGCCATTTTACTCTCTAAGTGCCCCAAAACACCTTTTTTCCAATCTTTCAACTTCTTTTTCAAGAAATTTTGTTTCTTAGCCAAAATGAAACTAGGGGATCTAGAAATATTAAGCTTATCCTGCCAACCTTGCACCAGCTGAGAAAAACCTTCGACCTCAAGCCACACATTTCCAAATCTAAAAGTCCTTCTGGCAACAAGAATATCACCAACATATAGAAGAATAGGAACATGATCAGACGTAATCTTGGGAAGGGGAACTTGATGGACCCCCTGAAAATGATCCTCCCAATCAACAAATTAGAGGAATCTATCAATTCGAGAAAAGATTGGAACTTCCTCCCGGCTACCAAGTAAAGCGTGCACCTTCTAGAGGTGGATCAATAAGATTACAAGAATTGATGAATGCAGAGAACTCACCCATAGTCGAAGTCAATCTTGCTTCAGACGATCTCTCGGAAGGAAACCTAGCCACATTGAAGTTAATAAGCTCCAAAACTTGAGAGTTCCATATGATAATAATGGCCCTAGAATGACAAACAGAAGGGCGAAAAATCTAACCAAAAGATCGTCGCCCCCAAAGGCTAAGGTTAATGTGCCTAGAAACCTCTTCCAACTTAGACTTGAGACGGATAGCAACATCACAAGAAAACCCTCAAAGCAACCATTTCACATTCCCTGTCTTAATCGGACAATTGAGTCCCCTCACATTCCATGAAATGATCTTGATAGATTTCATCATAAGAAAGCTTCCTCTCCCCCTACCTCCTCCCCCCATCCATGTTAACAATTTGTTGGCATGTTGTTAAAGGGGAGATCATGGGTTTCTTGGTTGATTTTCATGAGAGATGTGCTTTCGAGAAACGCTTGAATGCCACTTTTATTAGTTTGCTTCCCAAAGTGGCGGGTGCAGATTGTTTTAAAGATTATTTTATCAAGGCACTCTATTTTTGGGACAAAGGGAACGTTTGTAACTCTCCTCTAGATCTCTTAGATTTTGTGGATTTGATGCACTTGGGCTGTACATAGCTAATTGTACGATGCTATCTTTGCATCCATTCTTTTGTTAATATAATTTATTTTTTCCTGATCCAAAAAAAAAGTGGCGGGTGCAGATGACATTAAGAAGGTTAAGCCTATCAACCTTGTGGGGAGTGTGTACAAAATTCTAGTCAAAGTCCTTACTTCAAGGTTGAGGAAAGTTCGCAAAATTGTAAGCTCGAGTCAACATGCTGTTATTCACGGTTTTCAAATTTTGGATGCAGCGTTGAGTGTATTGATTCCTGTGTCAAATCAAATCAATCTGGAGTTCTTTGCAAGTTGACATTAAGAAATCTTATGAGCATGTTTCTTGGGATTTTCTCATGCTTTCTCTTGAGAAAATGGCCTTCCCTAGCAAGTGGAGAAGATGGATTTTCTTTTGTATCTCTACCGTTCATTTCTTTGTGCTAGTCAACGGTGAAGCAATCGGATTTTTCTTGAGCTCACGGGGGCTTCTTTATTTATCCTTCTTTTTATTCTGGTGATGGAGACCCTCAGCAGGCTTGTGAATAAAGCTATTGAAATTGGTCTATTAGGAGGTTTTCTCATCACTAATTCTCAGTCTCAAATTATGTTGATCTCCCACTTGCTTTTTGCTGATGATACTCTATTTGAGGAGAGTAATTTGAGTTCTCTAAGATGTATTTTGTTGTTATTTGTGGCAATGTCTGGCAGAGAGTTCATTTATCCAAAAATGTCCTTATTCCTATTGGTGAGGTGCCATCACCTTGCACATTTCTTCGTTTGTGGGGTGGAGTATCTTTCATCATCTTATCTTGATCTTTTGCTTGGAGCTCCTTACAAATGCAAAGCTGTGTGGGAACCAATTGCGGAAAGGTTCCACAAGAGACTCACTGAGTGGAAATCTAAGCCCCTCTCTAAAGGGGGTAGATTGACATTACTCCAAAGCACCTTATCTAGTCTACCTGTTTACTTCATGTCCTTATTTACCATTCTGGCTACCATTGGCAACCAATTAGAGAAAATCATGAGGGATAATGACTCAAATGATGATTTTCATTACGTTAATTGGGATGATGTTTTCCGCCTTACAAATGAGGGTGGCCTTGACATTCGACATGTTTGTGATATGAATAAAGCTCTCAAGGCCAAATGGCTTTGGAGATTTGGCAAGGAAGAGGACGCTATGTGGAGAAATGTGATCGAAATGAAGTATGGGTTGCACAATTGTGGCTGGTGGCGTAAGAAGAGCTCTAATGCTCATGGGGTGCCTTCTGAAATCTATTATGAGTGATGATGACCATTTTCGCTCTCCTGTGCATTATAGGGTGAAAAATGGGTCAAGGATCTTGTTTTGGCATGGTGTGTGCCTGTGTGGTGTGGCAATCAACCTCTTAAGTTTCAATTCCCAAATCTTTTTAGGATGGCTTGCTTGAAATAAGCAACAGTATGAACTTGTCTCTTGGAATGGCAATCAGTACCACTGGAATATTACTTTCTTGAGAAGCCTGAATGATTGGGAAGAAGAGGGTGCGCTGCGTCTTTTGGCTTTACTTGCTGATATGAAGGTCTCTTATGAGGGTGATGACAAGATTCTTTGGCCTCATGACTCTAGTGGACAATTTAGTGTCAAAAGCTATTGCATGGAGATGTACAAAGGGTTGTCTACCCTTGATTTCCCAGCCAAGGCGATTTGGAAGTCTAAAGCTCCCACCAAAGCACGCTTTCTTGTTTGGGCAGCCATAAAAGGAAAGGTTCTAACTTCCAACGGAGGACATGCTGAAAGGGAGAAACTCTTTTTTTTTTTGGGGTAAGTAATCAAGAGGTATATTAAAAGGACACCAAGGGGATGTCACCCATTTACAAAAGGCGCAAATACAAAAACATTATGCCCTTAAGCTCTCAACCATAATGCAATCGACAAAGCCAAAAAATTTAAAATTTTGTTACCACTAAGCTCGACATTCCAACTATACAACAACCTCAAAAAATAGAGCTTAAAATCTTGAAACGACAAGACCACCTTGAAGGGAGAAACTTCAAGTTGGCTAGTTAGTGTCCTATGTGTTTTGGGGGGGAGGAATCAGTAGACCACCTTTTTGTCCATTGTTGGTGGGTCTCCGCTTTGTCGCATTTGTCTCTTTCTTTAATGGGGGTTAGTTGGGTGCAACCTCAAACCATAATAGAGGTTTTGATGGCATGGAGAATAAGGCTAAAGAAGAGTTGGGCTCTAGGTGACTGGAAGTTGATGCCTTTGGCTATTTGGTGGAGCACTTGGAACTTGGAAGGAGAGTAATGGCCGGATTTTTGAGGGCAAGGCTAGGGCTATTGATAATTTCGAACTTTATTTCTTGAGAGTTTGTATATTTGGAGTCAAGTTCTCATTCATGGTACAAAGTTGACTTTTATTGGATTTTGTCGATATGATTATTGTAGAGAGCTTGAGGGCATGACGGTATTTTGTAGTGGCCTCCTTTTGTAAATGGATGACATCCCCATGGTGTCTTCTTAATACTACAACTTTTGATTACTTATCCGGAAAAAAAAAAAAAACTGAAAGTGAAAAACTTGTCCTCAGTAAATGACATTGGATGGTGTGGTATCTTATCAGTCTTGTGCAGTTGCTGGTTTGTTTAAGTTTGAACATTCTACCACAAACAATATGTTGGACTGATGCAAAGTAGCTCTGGCAACTGCTGATGTGCTTCAGCGTCTAGCTTGTGAAACCAAACCTAAGTAGCGCCCTTGAATCCTGCCCAGACCACGAGGGGGTAGATGTATGCAGCCATATATGTCTGTGCATTTTGAGCATGATCTTTCTTATCTTCTAAGAGCAATGGAGCTTTGGGTTGATTGAAAAATGATTGGAGCTTTGTGAACTTTCTTTGACATTGATCAGGTCGGCCATTGTCCTTGAATTTTGTTAGTAAGACTATGCTTTTGTGTATTTATGAGTTAGATTGAGAGAATTGCCTCTCTGCTTTTTGGTGGTAAGGATGTGTACGTATGGATTTCTCCATATCCTATATTGGACTCACATTGTGTGGTATTTATTGTTGTAAATGAGAGAGCTGTTTTCCATGCTATGTGGTGTTGTATTGTGCTGCTTGGAGAAGTTCTACATTGTAATGATGAAGCTTATACCTTTGGAATTTTCTGGTATAATTAATTTTTTTACTCTAATAATTTGTGTAAAAATTGGTTTCCTGTTTCTGATGCGTGTTTTTTGTTTGGCAGGTTGTAATTGCTTTTACTTACTGGAGAAATGGAGCTTTAGTTAGTTGCAAATACCGTGACGCGGCTAAGAGATTTTGGCAGGTTTTGCTCTGCATATCCTCTAGCAGCATTTGATGTCTTGATGTTAACTTCAGGCTATCATATCTTGTTTGTATGATTGACTTGTGCGCAAGCCGGAAGCTTTGTTTTCTTATCATAGCAACTTGTCTAAATCCCAGAAGTATTGTTTATTGTATCAGATTCTTTTTCGAAAAGGGTGCGACATGGGGTTGTCGGGTCGAGAAAACCATTCATTGAGGGTTAAAGTGACATATTCCTTTGACTGCTGCAAGTGTAAATGTTTTGGTGTTTCTCTTTTGTGCTGTGCAGGAAGCAGATACCGAAAAAATATTTTATGGCCTTGATGATATAAATAAGGCAACTGATATAATCGTTGTAAGTATTTTTTGAGCTTTAATCATGTGCAACTCTGTTTCTGTTTGTTCCTTGCGTTGCTGCCTATAATCTGTTGCCCTTTATTCAGCATGCATCCTTGCTGGCTTTTTCATTGCTTTTGGATGCCTAGATTATTTTAGTTTCTTTGCAACTTGGTTTGTACTGTTTTTTCCATTAGTTTTAAGCACATCGCCTTTTCAAAAAAAAAAAATCATGGTTAGATGTATCAAAATAGCATCTATGCTTGGCAAAGATCAGGTTGCATACATATGGGTCTCCCTATAGCCTATTTTGGCTGGACCTGGATGCGCATTAGGTTTATTGTTTTGTGAATTTAAGTTTGTTTCTTTATTAAACCTTTATGCATAGGTCGAAGGAGAGATTGATAAGCTTGCCATGGAGGAAGCTGGGTTTCTCAATTGCGTTAGTGTGCCTGATGGGGCACCTCCCAAAATTTCGAGTAAAGATGTTCCAGCACCAGATCAGGTTTAATCCAGCCTGATTTCCTTAATTGCTTTCGTTTATGGTTGTGAGAATTCGGAGCATAAGAATATTGGAAATTATGGGAAGAACAAAAAAAAAAGGAGATTCCACTAAAAGAAAAACGAAATAACGCATGAGACATGGTCCATGGAGTATAGACCATTACAACACCTATATCACTTCTAGACTTGATCAAGAAAGTGAAAATATCTGCCAGAAGAATTGTCAGTGTGAGCTACTGATCTGAGATATTCCTTGCAATCAAACATCTGAAGTGTGCTCTTTCATATCTTCTTAGAATGATGATTCTGTCATCTTACTTCCGTCATTTTTTTTTTGTATGCCTTCGTTGTCATGTGTTTGGGTGAAGCTAGGACAAGAAGTATCAGTATCTGTGGAATTGCAAAGAGTATTTTGATAAGGTTGGTACCATTTTGCAGTGCTTCCATTATAAAGTGAAATTGAGAGCAGAATACTTACGTATCTTGGTGCTTCTGTAGGCATCTAGAATAATATTGGCAACTGATGGGGATCCTCCTGGCCAAGCATTGGCTGAAGAGCTTGCACGGCGCATTGGCCGAGAGAGGTCTTATTCTTTGTTCGCGTCTTCGATGTATTCTTTGTAACCACTACCTTGCTGAGATGTGTATCTTCCTGACGTAGTCTCTTGAACTTGTAGATGCTGGCGAGTTAAGTGGCCCAAGAAAAATGAGGTCGAATCTTTCAAGGATGCAAATGAGGTCAGCATTATGTAGTACTCTTATCAGCATTCATGTTATGATGTGGACATCCTCTCTCTCTTTCTCTCTCTCCTAATGAGAGGCATGGATATCCTGTTCCAGTCAGAAAATCAGTTTGCTCTGTCAAATGCAGTATTCGTTTTAGTTAGTACTGATAGAGCTATTTTCCCTTGGAAATTAATCACATTTTTCATGGATCACAAAATCAAAGCGGTCTCGCCAATTGACTGACAGAGGGCACATTATTCGTTAAGCAAAAATATGGAGCTATGAATAAGGTTAGGGACTCGAATTGTGTCGGTAACAATCCAAGCCCTTTTTCAGTACTTTATGAAGAGTTCTAAACCAGATTGATAACTTTGCAACTCTGTGTCCCAATAAGGATATGACCACAAAAATACGATCTGAATTCAGGTCATCTTCTTTTTGACTGGAAAAACTGCATCTTTACGTTAGTTTAGTTTAGTTAGGGGTTGTGGAAAATAATATGAGCATCTACCACTCAGAGAAATTTGCGCTAGCCTGTTGAAACCACAAATAAATAATTCTAATGGATTTTTTATTTTGTAATCATACAATCAGCTAGTTGTGTTTCTTGATGCACATGTTGACTGGTCAGTACAACTTATTTCATGGATATATTTTAATGTACAATTTTTTGATATATTTTAATGTACAATTTTTTTTTTCATTTGTTTGTTGCACACACACACACGCACTCTTCTTTTCTTGAGAAAGACATACGAAATACTTCTATCATGGTCGCTAAAGATACATATGAGGGACTGAAGATGAGATTAAGGACATTAGAAGAAGAGGCACACGACTTTTCTATTGATATTCCCAGGATCAACTTTAAGCACATTTTTTTACAATTGTTAAGGATGAGCTCACTAAAGAGATTCTAGATAAGGTAATTTGGTATATATCATTTGCTGTGATGTTCTAATGCGTGAGAATAGAAAAGGTGTAAAAAAGTTCTGGCTGTGGGGAGATAGTTTGGAGTCCAAGGGTTTTAGATTGAGTGAGTTGTAAGCCGTGTACTTCAAATCTAAATTCAATGAAGGGGGAGGAGGGACAATAGAAAAAGTCACTACTGGAACACCATCACAAACTTAGGCTTGATGATGGAGGGCAAGGGGGATATCAATGAGGACATCGTCCACTGTTCAACGATGGTGCGGGAAAAATGGAGGAATGCGTGTGGTAAGAAGATCCCAGTAGAGTTAAAGGGATGAGTGTTGGTTGCTAAGAAGCATGGACACCGATTCGTGACACGGATACGACACGACCCCTACACGCGGACACGTGATTTTACATAACAGCGGACACGACACGTATACTAGACACGTAGTGGTTAGAAAATATTTATTCCATTACCTATGCATTTATAATGTGTTTTAGGTTGTTATCTTTGAGACGGTTGTGTTTGGATGAGCACGATAGCAAATTGTTCATAATATGTGCTTTCTACAACTATCAAGAACATAACCTAATTTCGTCATATTGTCTATATGTTTTTCTTGTGTTTGAGAGCATTCGGAGAATGTTTGAGAGTGTCAGTGTCCAATACGTGTCGGACGCGGATACGTGAAGCCTTGGAGAGTGTCCGTGCTTCTTAGGTTGGTTTGATTAAGACAAATCAAGTCCAAAAGATGATACATACTAGAGATGAAGATGATTTGGTGGGTGTGAGGCATATAAGATTGTTATTAGCGAAAAAGTAGACGAGGAAAAGACTCAAAACGATTCGGACATCAAGAGGAGTATATATGAACCGGTGAGGAGGTGTGACTGTGTGAGAGGATTAACATTCCAGAACGTAAGACAGGTGGAGGAAGAATAAAGAAAAGCTGGAATAAGGTGATTATGTATGGTTAATTTGCAGTTTATGGAGGGGACAACTTAGTGTGAGAGCTTTTTAAGGTCTACGATTGGGCTTATATACCTTAGGCTTCCTTTCGCTTGTGGATGTTTGGGAGACATTGTTGTTGTTTGACTAGCAAACCTGATGATACGTATTATATGTTTGTTTGCTACTTATTATTAATTTCTAATGCGTATCCCCTGCTCTTTTTTTGCTATTTTCATCAATACTACTTGTGATTTTTATCTAATGCTATTATATTTAATACGTGGTATTTATGGAAGGCTTTAATCTCTTAGAACACATTTTTTCGCAAATCTTTTGTTATGGGTTCCTCAAAATTAGTCTAAGTGCTTGCAAGGGGGTAAGCCTGCTTACATCTGCATCTCCTTCCACACCCCGCGAGGTGGGGTCCACCTCCCGCATCATGAGGTTTTGTATGTATTCTGCTATCTATCTTTCCCCCGCATAAGATGTCTCACTGGTTATGCAACATTGACTTGTGAGAACTTGTGTGATAGCCAATCATTTTTTTTTTATTTTTTTTTTGGATAAGTGATAGCCAATTGTTATTTGCTATTTCATTCCTAAGTTGATCCAGCCTATGTCATCAACATTGATCAACATTGACAGGAGGGTCTGGAATTGGGTTTGAGACCTCAACTCAGTTTGGTAAGCATGGAGCTTCTATTGCTATCATGGGCAGGCGCCAAAAAGTTCTTGATTCCGCTGTCTCTGTTCTCAAATCCCTTGGCATCCCTGCTGTTGGATTTGAAGGGGATGCTCGCAATCAGGAGCATTGTGAGCAGGTTGTGGAGGCAACTTTCAACCATTATGGTAGGATTGACATTCTTGTGAATGCTGCTGCTGGCAATTTCCTAGCATCTGCGGAGGACTTGTCTACTAATGGGTTCCGAACAGTCCTGGATATTGATTCTTTTGGGACATTCACGTTGTGCTGTGAGGCACTCAAATATCTCAAAAAAGGAGGCCCGGGAAGAACTTCATCTACTGGTTGGTTGATATTGAATATAAGTGCTACCTTGCATTACACTGCTGCCTGGTATCAAATCCATGTATCTGCAGCGAAGGCAGCTGTTGACTCTCCTACTAGAAACTTAGCATTGGAGTGGGGAACAGATTATGATATTAAAGTCAACGGTATTGCACCTGGTCCACTTAGTGGTACGCCAGGGATGAGTAAGCTTGCAACGTACCTCCATTACATGCATGCATTTCAAAGCGTTCCCTATCGTTCTATTTTGCAAGGGAAGTTTGACAATAATGTCCCTTGTGCACTTGGCTCCCCCTTCGAGTTGTTGAGCTAAGATTGGTCAATTGAGAAGGGGGGCGGGGGTAGGGGCATATGATGATCGTTGTGCATATAGTTACTGCAAATGTCCCTTGAGTTGCCCATTGAAGAGTGAAAAATTGTTCACCAGACCAAAAAAATAAATAAATCAACATTGATCAAACAAACTAAAATCCGATCTACGATTGCAATTTTTTGGCTTGCCGATTTGAATGTGTTGGCGTGTTGCCATTAATAAGATTGTCCAACTTTACGACTCTGAAAGCTCTTTTAGTCTCAGGAGTTTTTGTCAAAAGCTTTATGATGATGGGACTTGTCTTAATCTCTTGCAAGGTCCCTTTAGAGGTTTAGGGCTCTTATAAAAGTATGCTTTTTTCTTGAAAGATTAGCATAAATGACATGCTTAAAAGAAGAAATTTTAGTGGTCCTATTTGGGGTTGGTTGTGCCTTGAGGATGAAGAAACGAGAGACCATTGCCTTATCTTGACTGTTGTTGGGCTTGGTCTATTTGGCATTTATCTATTTCCTAGATGGGTCTTAGTCGGGTTCAACTTTCATCACTCAAAGATGTTGGTGGTGGCTTAGAGAAGAAACATAAAAAAATTGGGTTTTTAGTGTTTGAAAGATGATTTCTTTGGCCGTTTGGTGGTATAGTTGGAAGGAAATGAATTGTCGAAATTTTGACCACAAAGCCTTGACTTGTCAAATTTCAAGCTCAACATTTTGAGAATATTGTGTGGTTGGACTCTTGTGCTTAATGGTGGGAGAAACTTGAGTTTTTTGGATTTTCTAGATATTATGCATAAGAGTTTGAAGGTGCATGGTTGACAACCCTTGGGTGTTTATGTAATGCAATATTTTGATTACTCTTAACCCCCCTTGTAAAAGTGTGTGAATAATGGGGCATTGAATACATATGGTGAGCTACAATAGTGGTTAAGGAGCCTAACATGGCTAGGTTAAGAGATAATTGAGCATGTAAAGGATAGGGAATTATATGCAATATACAAGACTATTAAAAATTTAGTACAGAAGAAGCAATTTTACAATTTTACAGCCCCTTTTTTCAGCCCTAATCTTTCTTTGATGAGTAATCAAAAAATTTGGAATAAAAAGATACCATTGGGATATGACCTATGTACAAAAGGAGGCAAATCACAAAATGGCCTCATGCCCTTAAGTTCTCTATAATAATCATATCGACAAAATCTGTCAAGAGCTTTTGCTTTGCACAAGTTGAAATCTTGGACGGTTGTGTTTTTCCCGCTAAGTCTATTTGGAAGTCCAAAGCCCCCACAAAAGTGTGTTTCTTTGCTTGGGCTGCCACTCTAGGCAAGATTCCCACAGACGATATGCTTAAGAGAAGAAATTTTAGAGGTCCAAGTAGATGCTCCATGTGTTTGGAGGAGGAAGAAACCGCGGATCATCTTCTTGTACATTGTCGGTGGGTCTCCTCGCTTTGGGCTTTATCACTCTCGCTTATGGGGATTAGTTGGGTTCAACCTTCTAATGTGAGAGATGTGGCGGTGGCGTGGAGCAGAAGGATGAAGAAGAGCTGGGTTCGTCAAGTTTGGGGCATGATTCCTTTGGCTATTTGGTGGGCTACTTGGAAGGAGAGGAATCGCCGTATTTTCGAGGATAAGACCTTGGCTCTTCAAGATTTCAAGCTCTATTTTTTGAGGTTGTTGTATAGTTGGTGTATGAGGTTCAGTGACGAAGAGTTAAATTTTTTGGATTTTATTGATTGTATATTGGATGAGAGTTCAAGGAGCTAATGCGCTTGAAATACCCCTTTTGTATATGGGTGACATCCCCTTGGTGTCCTTTTAATATACTTCTATGATTACTTACCAAAAAAAAAAAAATAATCATATCGACAAAATCCAAAAAAGACAACATTGTTTCATGATCGAGAGCTTGACTCCGACCATACAAAATTCTCAAAAAATAGAGTTTCAAATATCGAATAGTCCTAGCATTGCCCTTAAAAATTCTGCACTTTCATCAAAGAGCCAATGACATTAACTTCCAATCTCCAGGGACCCAACTCTTCTTTAACCTTCTTGTCCAAGCCACCAAAACATCTCTAATGGTACAAGATTGCACTCAACTAATCCCTATCAATAATGATGACAAATGCCACAATTCAGAGACGCACCAACAATGGACAAAAAGGTGGTCTACTGGCTCTTCCTCGGCAAAACACATTAGACACATATACCTAATTGCCTATTTAAAGTTGTTCTTTGGAATCCTTTCTTTGGTGGTCGCTGAAGCAAGGAAGCATGCCTTGGGGAGAGCTTTAGACTTCCAAGTTGGCCACTTGACCCACCTCGAAAATCAAGTTGATTCACCCTTTTATACATATCTCTGAAGTAACTTTTGGTATTGAATTGCCCACTTGGGCTTAGTTTTAAAAAGCGCACTTGAAGCGCGTTTAGGCAAGAGGCGACTGGGCCAGCGCCTCAGATGACCCAAGCGCAAGCGCACAGTGAATTCCAAAGGTGGAGGGAGGTGCGCACCTTACACATGCCTCAGCCTAGGCGACGGCGCACTGCTTTTTTCGTGGTGGTAGAGAGATTTTTGAGAAATTTATTAATCAAATGCCAACTTTTCTCCGAATTAAACTTGCCCAAGTCATAATTAATGAATTTGCAATTGCATTAAACATTATGCCCTCACGCTCTCATCCATAATGCAATCGACAAAAGTCAAAAAATTTAAATGTTTGTTACCACTAAGCCCACACTCCAACTATACAACAACCTCAAAAAATAGAGCTTGAAATCTTGAAACGACAAGATTTTGTCCTCAAAAATACGACGATTTCTCTCCTTCCAGGTAGCCCACCAAATAGCCAAAGGAACCATGTTCTAAACTCCAATGACCCAACTCTTCTTCATCCTTCTCTTCCAAGCCACTACCACATCTTTCACAGTAGAAGGTTGAACCCAACTAATCCCCATTAGAGAGAAGGATAAATCCCAAAGCAAATAAACCCACCGACAATATACAAGGAGATGATCCGCAGTTTCTTCCTCCTCCAAACACATGCAGCATCTACTTGGACCTCTAAAATTTCGCGTCTACTTGGACCTCTAAAATTTCTTCTCTTAAGCATGTCATTTGTGGGAATCTTGCCTAAGGTGGCTGCCAAGCAAAGAAACACACTTTTGCTCCGAAGTCTGAATTTAACCCTAATTTTCAACCTAATTTTTGAAAACCCTAATGTTTTGAAACTCTAATTCTCTATGATTGGAGGCTTGTATCTGGTTCAATGGAGACAAACCAGGTTGACCCTTCTCAAGCTTTTTTGCCACTTGAACTCCCTGTTCGCCGGTGATCTGCTCTGGTGAGTGCTGCATGAGCCGCTGACTTCCTTGTGCAGGCTTCGGATGCCAAAATAGTGGGTGTCTGAGCTGCTAATTACTTCTCTCTCTGTCTCTCTGTCTCTCTGTGCCCGCTTTGATATCTGCTTCTTTTCCCTCTTTTTTTGAGGTGTTTTTATTATTAGGTGTGCGAGCACTAGGCTACGACCCTGCTGTTCTCCCCCTTTAAATAACAGTATGGGGGATTATTTGTACTGTTTGGGTATATTATGTGCATAATAGTTCATCCTGATAATTTTTCAAAACTTTTCCATTTTTAGGATTTTGATTTTTTATTTAAGTAAATTATAATATTATTTTATCGTATGCTATACCGTTTTGTAACCATTTTGGACTTTATACCGATTGTAATGGTATCTAACTTGTGTTGATGCAAGTATATATCTTATTTGGGCATAATATATTTTACGGATAAATTTTTTGCATTTTTTTTTAGAAGTGTGCGCCTCACGTTCTTAGAGGTGCGCACATTGCGACTCAGAACCTTGTGTGTCTCGCGCTTTTTAAAGCGAAGCACTTGGGTCGTGGGGCCTTAGAATCTCATAATCATTCTCAAAATCAAGCTTTGCTCAGCAAACACAGCCAAAAGATTCATAACACCCTCTTCTTCCCAATCATTCGAGCTTCTCAGGAAAGTTTTGTTCCAGTGGTTTTGATTGTCATTCCGAGATTCCAAGAGACCATTTGGTGCACGGTTACCTCTTTCAATTGTGCCATCCTAAAAAGATCATGGAAACGAACCTGAAGAGGTTGATCACAGAACCGCACTTTGTGCCAAAATAAGATTTTTGACCTAATTTTCACCTTAAATTTTACAAAGAGTGGAATGGGTCTAAATCACTCATAATAGATTTCCAACAACTATCCCCATGAGCATAAGATTGCTCCAACCAAAATTGTCGACCCTGTATTTCGTTTAAATCACATCTCTCCACAAAGCGTCCTTAGCAAACCTCCAACGCCACTTGGCCTTGAGAGCTTCATTCATTTGGTGGAGATGTCCAATACCTAGGCCATCCTTCTGTTTCGGATGGCAAACCTCATCCTAATTTACCCAATGAACGCCATTGTCGGATTTGTTGCTAGACCAAAGGAAGTCTCTTTTGTGTTGTTCTCCAATTGGTTCGCAATGCTAGCCGGAATGGTAAATAAAGACAATAAATACATAGGGAGGCTACATAAGGTGCTCTGCATTAAAGTTAGTTGGCCCCCCCCCCCCCCGGGGGGGCCAAAAAAAAAGTTAGTTTACCCCCCTCTAGAGATTAGCTTAGATTTCTACCTACTAGTCTTCTGTGGAGCCTTTCCACAATTAGTCACTACACAACTGTCCATTTGTATGGAGCACTAAGTGGAAGGCCAAGATAAGATGGTAGCTAACCAACCCCACAACCTAAGGACTATGCTAGATGATGAAGCTTTGGCGCCTCACCAATTAGGCATGAGAGCACTTTTTGTTAACTCTATGGCCAGACATTTGCTTCAAACAACGGCACAATACATCTCAAAGAATCTAAATTGCTCTCCTCGAGTTTACAGAAAAAACAAAGTATCATCGGCAAAAAGTAAGTGAGAAATCGACATACTTTGTGATTGAGAGTTAGTGACAAGAAAACCTTCCAGCATGCCAACTTCAACCTGCTTTGTTCACCAACCTTCTGAGAGTCTCCACTCTCCATCACCAGAATTTTTTTTTGGGGGGAGCGGGGGGGAGTAATGGGCCACCTTGGGGTAGTCCCCTGGAGCTAGGAGTCAATTCACTTGCTTCAGCGTTGACTAGCATGGAGAAGTGGATGGTAGAGATACAAAAGTACACCCATCTCCTCCACCTACTAGGGGAGCCCATTTTATCAAGAGTAGCCATGAGAAAGTCCCTAGTAAGAAAGCGTGTTTTTTTCCTGTGCCAATCTTATATATAAGAATTTTGAAAACCTGAGGATTTGTAATGATTTTATTGCTTTCAGCCTAATTGTTTAGTTTTATTTAAATAGGAAACGTGAAGAAATGGAAAAAAAGATAGAATACACTAGAAAAGACTGGATAGTTAGAAAGATTAGTTGAAAAGAACAGGCCCTGGCCCCTGAGTACTCACTGCGCAACATTTCCCTTACATTTTTTTAAATTACTTATTCAAAAAAACATTTCCCCTAACATTATCCCCTGCAGCTTCCTAAAGCATTGACTCTGACTGCAGTGAGGAAAAAATCTGCCTTATCTACATCTGCTAGTGAGTAGTTTTGTGCAGCGTGCCCATGCATCTCTGATTACTTTTTCTTTACAGTAAAGAGACATTAGTCGATCTTAGTGGTGCTGCCTTTGTATTCTGTCTTGTACGGAATGTTTCATGCTTTTGGTGAAGTACCGAAATAAATTTACTTTTATTATCTTGAGTATTCTTTCGACAATAACATTTTGTTGTTTTGAGAGGGCTAAGGGTGCTTATATCTTTCCTCAGACCCAGATTTGCTGGTTGTTTATTGTCGTACAAACTGCAGTTTGATGATTATGCTTAGATTTTTTCTCTGCTGGTATTGAGCACATACTGGAAGGATCAGAGGTCTTTGTTGTACTATAAAGTTTTATGTGGTTGATGGTGTTGGATTAACATGCTAATGTCATAAAACTTGTTTATACTTTGCTTCTATGTTTTGCTGAAGTTAGTTTATGACCAAGGAGAAGAAATGCGTTGTTGCTAAATGCAGATGTCACCCATTGCTTTGTTCTGTATTTTGCTTCCTCCAATTATTCGATTGAAAAAAACACCTGCATGAGGACTTGCCATGAAGACGGCATTAATTTTTTTTCCATACTCGTACAAGTTACCATGATGAATGGGTGCTGACTACGGTTATGTGATACTGACAGGTACTTACGTATTTGGGGCCACAAATGCTGAAGCAAACAATTGAGAAGGCCGAACTATATCCTATTCGTGGATTGTTTAATTTCAGGGACTACTTTCATGAAATTGATGACTACTATCATAGGGTTCTTGGTGATGAGCTTGGCATTTCTACTGGTTGGAGGTGCTTGGATGAGTATTACAATGTAAGCATTATCTATGAAGAGAAAAGGAGTAGCATCCTGACTGTTCCTTGTACTAAATGGTTGGAAGATTTTGTAGTTTAACATTTTGTGTGGATCCCAAATTTTGTTGTTGAAAAGATCAAAACACCTAATCTTGTGAGTAAAGTTTACTGAGGTGTATCGTGCATGAATGAATCACCTAGGAAACAATGTTGAGGGTCAAATTAAGTCGTCCAGAGGTTAGTGAAAGTCCTTAATAGTCAAATCAGAGGTACAATTGAACTCTTTCTTTTTCCTTTTCTATTGGGGATGAGGGGAGGCTGTTAAGGTAGCCCAACTTGGGGCCATCATCTCTCACATGGAGATCCTAGTGGGGGGGTGGTCGTGGGAGGTTCATGAGGGAGAAGAGAACTCTTTTATTTCTTTAGTGAGATTTTGACCCACACGCTTTTAATGTTGATATCTAAAGCACTACAGTATTGAGTTCTTCACTTCTGTGAGGTCATGGTGTTGATACCAAAGCTAGCGCCACATGAGAAGATTGGACATATAGCCTATGAACGGTCTACTTGAGCTTTTTATGAGGCATTGATAATTGATTCATGTTGCTGTGTAGATCAAGGGATGATTCCAAGAGTCCACTGAGCTTTGAAAGGGAACAAGGATCATCTATGAACTCGATAGGAGCTATATATAATTCTAGGAGAGAGAGAGAGAGAGAGCGTGAAAGCTACAGTAACTCCCATTGGTTCGGGGAGAGAGAGAGAGAGAGAGAGGGTAGGCTGGTTCGTGGGTGTCTCTAACATGAGGTCATCGGAGGGCTACTTGGGGTTCGCTGGACCTCGGGTCTTCGGGAGCCGCCGTCATCTTTGCTGATCGACGGCCGGGCTACTTCATCGACCTTCTTCCCCTTTTTCCTTCGGATCTTCTCATTTCTTCAGTGTTTACACTTGGCTGTGGCCTTTGCGGTGGACGTCCGCTTACTCTGTTGCCGACGGCGAGGCTTCCACCGGCGATCTTGTCGCCGGCGACCTTCCCAGGGCAGTCGAGGGCAGTGGAGTGTGTTTTTCAAGTTCGGCTCGCTCCCTCTGGTTTCCTTCTTTCTTGAGGTGTCCATTGCAACGGCCTGAAGTTTCTGTTGCAGCCGGTGAGGTCTATTGCTGGAGACCGGTCGCCGTTGACTTTCCCGGTCACCGGAAGGTTGCCGGAATTTCATTTTCTGCGGTTTTCGTTTCAGAAGTGGACGCCGAAAGTGATCTTGGGCCAGGTTTGTTCTTTTCTCATTCTCTGGAGTTGCTGGCTGGGATTCTACTTGGATAATGGTGTTTGCTTTTTAGTTGGCTTGTTGTGACTATTAGTATGAGAGGAGGTTGCAAGAGGTTTGTGACAATCGAAAGCAAATCCTTTGATTTTACTATTGTTGGGACTGCAGAGGATGTATTGAAAATTTCTGAGAATGGAAGGGGAGGAGAACTTCAGTTTTCTTGCCAGAGCATGTTGCTTTATGGTTACTGAGGACCTGGGGTAGATTTTATAAGTCCAAATTCTCGAATTGGTGTAATCAAGTGCGCCAAGGCTGTAGTATTTTTCTTTTAGAATCTAAGAGAAATAGGGCGGGAAAATTTCTGCAGGTATCTGTTATAAACAAGGGCAAGAGAACTTTTGTTATTTTCCCAGCAGGATGGAACGAGAGAGGTTGGGCAATGATCTTTGATGCTCTTACCGAGATTGTTAATCTAGCTTTCTCGGTTGCATCAGGAGCACTCAGGAGGCCTCCACACCAAGTGACAGTGGCACATGGAGATGCACTTCCACGTCCACCTCAGCCTCCTCCTCCACCTCCGGGTTGTTGCCCAAAGTGTGGTTTTCTTGGTGAACCAAAATGCTTCCCGAGTTTGGTCCCACATGTTGCTGTCTCTATGCAGTTATCCAGGCATATGCAAGTGGACAGAGGAAAGCAAAGGTTATTACAGAGCTTGGTATGAGGCCATCTAGATCAAGTTTACTCTCGCCGCAACAGTTTTGGGAACAGAAGAAACACGGTGCGTGAGAGTAATGGGTGTAGCAGTGAGGGCAACGTCCGTAAAATTTGGCCTCCAGACGCTTTGCTTGTGTGTGATACAAGCTCTCCTTCCACAGATGAGGCTAAAGGTGTTGATCCTGCACTGTATGAAGCTAAAATTTGTGGACAGGCGACTAGCAACTCTTTTGTTCCTTTGGCAAGGGATGATGTAGTCTCTCACCAAATCCACAGGGGTTCTCTTCTTTTGGACTTTCATCCTTTACCAGATTCCTTGAACCTTACTAACGAGCTGGCTCTATCATATTCCAGGAGCTTGCCGTGGTTACGTGAGGAGAAGGACCAGGCCCACTCCTTAGTGGTTAATGGCCCATCTTCTTTGTTCTCTATGGGTAATTACACATCACTTTCACTGCATAATTGGGGGTTGGATTTATGTGGTGGTGTTCCTTGTGATTTGCCTCGGGAAGTTGTTCGTGACACAATTGCAATGAGTGTGAGCTCTCGCAATAATGCTCCTACTTCCAGGGTCCGGAACACAACCCAAGAGCATGCTAGGCATGAGTGGCCGTTGGTGCCAATGGGTAGCTGCTCAAGAGTTGATGATTCGGTAAAACCGCTGGCTCCTGTTTTCAAGGCCCTAACAATTCCTATTCAGTGGAAGATGTTTGGGATGGCATGAATGTTAATTTTGGCAAGGTTTCCAAGTGGGTGACCTCCAAACTCAAAAGCCACTGCCGCCTGTATTGGGGTGGCTTTCTCAGGTTATGAGCATGAGGTGATTCATCTTCTCTCTCGAATGAGAGTAGCAACGTTACGCCCAAGCCAGCTATGCAGAGAACACCACCTTCTTCCAGGAGGCAAAGGGAACTCAGGAGACTAGAGTTTGGAGTTAACTATGCTAGGTCGTGCACTTCTACTAATGGGTTGATGGTGCCTTATGTTTAGGTTTATCTCTTGGAATTTGAGGGGTATTAATGATCAGGACAAGAGAGCTTTGCTTAAAATTTTTTTAAGGGACTGGAATTGTGATGTCAATTGTATCCAAGAGACAAAACTTGAGGAAATGGAGCTTGTTGATATTTGTGGCATTTGAGGAAACCAAGCCGTTGGTTTTGAGGTTCTCAAAGCGACAGGGGCAGCTGGAGGAATTTTAGTTTTGTGGAATAAAAATTCTTTCCATTTGATTCCTCTTTTTGTGGTAAATTTTCGATCACATGCTTCTTGCAAATGGGGGATGGCAGCACCACTTGGGCCTTTACTGGTGTTTATGGTCCGCATGTTAGAGTTGACAAACTCAGGATGTGGGACGAACTACGACGGATTCGGGATGGTTGGTCAGGCCCGTGGTGCATAGGGGGGGATTTTACTTGGTCTAGGAGTGGAGATGAATCGGTATGTTCAAGGTTAGACCAATTCCTGGTGTCTGCAGATCGGAAGGAGCTCTTTCCAGACATGTTTCAAAAGAGGTTGCTAAGGCCAATTTCGGATCACTTCCCTATTTGTCTTGAGAAGACAAGGCTAGAAAGGGGTAGGACCCCCTTCAAGTTTGAGAATATGCACTTGGAATTTGAGGGATTCTCGGAACTTATCAAAGAATGGCGGGGGGAGCTTCAAGTTGACGGGTTTGCTAGTTATATTGTTGCAACCAAGCGCAAGTTTGTCAAAGAGAAACTTAAGAAGTGGAACAGGGATGTGTTCGGAGACATCAAGACTCAAAAGTATATTCTTTTGGGAATTATAAATTCCCTCGATGTAAAAGAAGAGACTTCTGGCCTTACTAGTGTTGAAATTTAGCAAAGAAGGGATGCAAAAGAGGATTGGGCTAAAATTATTTTGATGGAGGAAATCTCTTGGAGGCAAAAGTCGAGGGCCTTATGGCTTAAGGCCGGCGATCGTAACACCAAATTCTTCCATAGGGTTGCTAATATGCGTAGGAAGTTTAACTCTTTGTCTTTTGTGGTGGTGGATGGGGTTCAATATGATGCTCTCCCAAATATGAAGTTGCAATCTACAACTTCTACAAATCTCTTTTTTCCGAGTTAGAACCGTGGAGACCTAGAGTTGATACGTTGCCTTTGCCCTTGTTATGAGACTTGGAGAAAGAGTTTATTGAGATGCCTTTCAGTGAAGAAGTCACTAAAGCTCTTCTAGATTGCTGTGGGGATAAGGCCCCCGGACCGGACGATATGACTATGGCATTCCTTCAAGGCAATTGGGACATTGTTAGTGGAGATGTGATGAGAATGTTCTCCGAGTTCTTCTCCTCAGGAAGATTCGTGGCCAGCCTTAATGCCACTTTTATTGGCCTTATTCCTAAGAAAGCAAATGCTGAGAATATTAGAGACTTCCGGCCAATCAGTTTGGTTGGTTGCATTTATAAATTGCTTTCAAAAGTTTTGGCCTGAAGGTTAAGAAGCATAATTGGGAATCTCATTTCAGAGAACCAAAATGCCTTTGTTGTAGGCAGTCAGATCATTGATGCGGTGCTTATAGCAAATGAGCTCATTGATTCTATGGTTAAGTCGGAAAAGTCGAGTCTGGTCTGTAAGTTGGACATTGAGAAAGCATATGATCATGTGAATTGGGATTTTTTGTTGTATGTCATGAAGAGAATGGGCTTTGGGGAAAAGTGGATTGGAAGGATCCGACACTGCGTATCCTCTACATCCTTTGCGGCTCTTGTCAACGTTCTCCTACGGAGTTCTTTTCGGCTTCTAGAGGTCTTCGTTAGGGAGACCCTTTATCCCCCCTTTTGTTTCCGGTGGTCATGGAAGTATTTACAAGGATGCTTGATGTGGCATCTAGTGCAGGGCTTATTGGGTTGGGTTTAAAGTGGGCTGCCCGAGTACAACAACTTTGAGTGTCTCTCTTCTGCTTTTTGCGGACGACATTATTGTTTTTTGTGAAAATGATTGTGAGCAGATGGTAAATCATCGGTGTATGCTCACTTGGTTTCAGGCGGTTTCGGGTCTTAAGGTAAACTTGGCCAAGAGCTCTATCTTGCCTATTGGGTACATGGACAATATTCAAATGCTTGCAGGTGTTTTAGGTTGCAAAGTTGATGCCTTTCCGACTACATACCTAGGTCTCCCTCTCGGTGCTAAATTTAAGGAGAAAGCCATTTGGGACCCAATTATTGAAAAGTTTGAGAAAAGACTCTCTGGCTGGAAGGCTATGTACCTTTCAAAAGGGAGGAGACTAACTCTCATCAAGAGTGTTCTCTCAAGCATCCCTACTTACTTCCTCTCTCTTTATCCCTTACCTTCTTCAGTGGCCATGAAATTAGAAGGAATCCAGAGGAATTTCCTTTGGGGTTCTTTTGGTAGTGACTTCAAGTTTCATCTTGTAAGATTGAACATTGTGAAGCAACCAATGCTTTTAGGAGGGTTAGGTGTAAGGGATTTGCATATCTTTAATGAGACCCTTCTTGGTAAGTGGCTATGGAGATTTATGAATGAAAAGGGCAATCTGTGCAGGAAGGTAGTTACCATCAAATATGGGGACGATAGATTTGGTTGGTCTCCCTGTATTACGAGAGGCTCTTACGGGTATAGTCTTTGGAGATATATCTCCAGAGGTTGGGGGAGATTCTTCCCACACTGTTCCTTTGAGGTAGGAGATGGCTCTTTAATCTTTTTTTGGCATGATCACTAGTGCGGCGACTTTCCTTTGAAAGACCGGTTCCCTAGGCTTTATGTTTTGGCAGTGGACAAAAATGCCTGTGTTGCTAAGTATCGGGAGCAGGTTCATGGTAACAGTGGGTGGGCACCTATTTTTGTTCGAGATGGATTCGTTGATGATGATTCCTTGGTCAGTTTTTTCAATAAGCTTAGTGAGACCAAAGTAGGAGAATCTTCAATTGATAGGGTGCAGAGGGATCTAACCACTCAGGGGTGTTCACTGTTAGATCTTTTTATTTGAAGCTTCTTGATGGGAAGTTTCCACCATAGGAGATCCATTTTGAAAAAGGCTTCCCTTGCAATCTCATTTGGAAGTCAGCCTCCTTGAAGGTTTCCTTCTTTGTATGGGAAGTTACACAGGGGAACATTCTAACGTGTGACAACTTACAAAAAAAGAGTAAAGTTTTGGTGAATAGATGATTCATGTGTAAAAGGGCATGGGAATCTACGGATCATTTATTGCTCTACTGTCAGGTTGCAAGCATTCTTTGGGGTCTAGCTTTCAGTTGCTTGGGAATGTCCTGGGTTGCTCCTGATTCTATTAGGAACCATCCTTGGCTTGGGAAGGCTCCTTTGATAGGAAAGTTAAGAAGAATAAGAAGGAGGAAGTCATGGTCCTACCTCTTGTCATCTTTTGGAATATTTGGAGAGAGAGAAATAGAAGAGTTTTTGATAACGTAGAAACTCCTCTTCAGCGTTTGAAAGAGAATTTCATCAAAATTCTCTACTTTTGGAAGAATGAGAAGTTTAGCTTTTCCTTTATTGATTTGGCAGATTGTGTGTATAGTTTATACTTAGGTTGTAAATAGCCTTTTGTACAATGCTCACATTGCTCTCTGTGCAACTGAGCTTCTTATTTCTATATTAGTATATTACCTTTTCCTATCAAAAAAAAAAGAAGAACTCAACCGGAGCTTGAGGGCATGATAATTTTTGTAGTTCCTCCATTTTGTACTGATGGTGACATTTGCTTGATGTCAATAACATAGCTTTTGATCACTCACTTAACAACCAAAAAAAAAACACGATAATCCATAGCTGAAGTATGGGATTGATTGCCTGGAGAATGTGCTGTATATCCAGGCTTTCTTTGGCTGTAAACCTGTGATTGTCATCTTGTCTGTATTTTAAGACCAATTTTATTGCACATCTTAAATGACCAGACAGTTGCTTCATTCTCGTTTTCTTGACAATGCTGTGGAATTTTGTTTGTTATCATGTTAGGTTGAGCTTTAATGATGATTGTGATTATGATAGGTTGTACCTGGTGAGTTGACCATAGTAACTGGTGTTCCGAATTCTGGAAAGAGTGAATGGATTGATGCTCTGTTGTGCAATCTAAATCATAGCGTTGGCTGGAAGTTTGCACTTTGTTCCATGGAGAATAAGGTAAAAATACTAATGAAATCTGAGCATTGTTAGAATTTAGGAGCCAAGACTAGTTCCTGCACATGTCTTCAGATAGAATGGCAGCAATTTTGGTGGACTCTTGAACAGTTGAACTCTTTTTCGTTGATTATGTTTTATTTACACTATTAACCCTGATCTTGCTTCTTTTTGCTTGCTTCAGTCATTTGTAGCATCTGAAGATATTGTTAATCAATGGAATTAATGGAACATTGCACTTGTACAATATGAGGCAGTGAACATTGCACGTATGGACTCAAGAATCAAGATAATGAAAAAATTGCAAACACCATTTTCTCTCTGTACATGCAATTGCCCCTTTTCTACATGGGTGGCATCGCTTTGGTGTCCATAAAAAAAACATCTTCCTTCTGTACTCTGTACATGTGCTCCTGTGCTTACGTGCAATAAAACAGGCAACCGATAGCACCATGCTCTGCTTGCCTTTTTGCCTCTTTTTTCCTAGAGAAATAATAGAACTTACCATTTTTACTCTTCAAGATTGGATGAATATCTTGTTTATTTTTATCACTCAAATATGGCATGCTTTCAAAAGGCCTGGTTTAGATATCGGGCTGTGTGAAGGAGTGCAGTTTGATGAGACAAAATGTCAGAAATATGTTTTTGATGTCCCAAATGTGCAGGTCATTCAGTCAAAATTATACAGAAGGGTGGGTGTGATTAATCTTAGAAGTTTTGGGTTATTTTCATAAGGTACCCTGTGAATTACCCTGCCATTTTTCCCCTTTTGTACATGGGTGACATCCCCTTGGTGTCCTTTTAATATACTTCTATGTTTACTTACCAAAAAAAAAAAAAAAACCCTGCCAGTTTTTGTAGTTATTCAAGCAATGTGATATCTGGTTCAATTTCGATGATGATGTCTAGACGTCTTGTTAGTTGTGCGGTTCAAGTTCAATAATGTGCTGTTCAAGTTCAATGATGATGTGCACAGATGTCATGTTCGTTGTCAAAGGTTCTACTACATTCCTGTTGACCCCCGTCTTTGTACATGGATCTGCCATTGGCATTGATTTGAGGCATTCTGGAGAGACCCCTTCCCATATGTACATGACTAAATGTAGATTGTGCTGGACTTTACATTCTAGTTACTTCCTGGACTTGCCCCTTTTTTTAATCTACTAGCTTTAATCATCTGAATGTTCTGAACAGTTGCATGATTGCTAGTAAGCATTTATTTACTGTGTATATTGACAATCTTGGTATTCGGTTAGTTGTTTGAACTGTCTGTTCTACTTTTTGCCTTTCCGGTGTATTTACATGGTGTGCAAAAACTTGAAGCTTGAGCTTGTAAATATTTCTGTTTGATTGTTTAAATGTGATGACTGAGTACTCTGGGACAGCATGATTGGAAGTCTCATCCTAAGTCATCATTTCAAGTAAAATTCATAATTTTTTTGAAAATTTTGTATAGTTGGCGCCACCTGCTTAACTATGGTAGAAACTCATCTTGTTTTGGATCTTGTTGATAACTTTATGTAGGAGAGCTTTAGGGAATGATGATTTTGTGATTGCACCTTTTATAAGTGGGTGACATCTCACTGGTGTCTCATTAATATGGTTTTCAATTATTTGTTAGAAGAAGGGAAAAAAAGCTTATAGTTTCAATATTGAAGTCTTGACAAATTTTGTGGGTTTCTTTCTTTCTTGATGTTAAATTTCTACTTGAATTGCATGCAGAAACTCCCTAGGCCTTTATTACTCATAGTGTCTACCTTGTTTTCTTTAGGTTCGTGAACACGCAAGGAAACTTTTGGAGAAGCATGTAAAGAAACCATTTTTTGATTCTCGGTAATTAACTTTTCTTCAAATATATGTTGTAGTTCTTATTACCTGCTTCTTTGTCGCACCCTATTATTGTATATATAATTGGCAGCTGTCTACGAGCCTTAGAGAGGAGGTGGTGGATGTCTCGCCTCTCCCCCTATTTTGGTAAGGAAAATGGAATATATTTATAAAATATGAACAAAATAATGGCTGCAAGCAAGCATCCTACAAAAGGGTTGTGTACATCCAAGATAGAATCTATCCACAATCAAATACATCGAAAGAAGATTGACAGAAGTTTGCTCCCCCCCCCCCCCTCGGAAAAAAAAGTCTTGATGAGATTATCTTTGATACATTGAAGAAGCAGAATGAGACTTCTCTGTTTCTCTCACGCCAAATAGTCCAAAAAATCGCATGTGGGATTAATATGGCATTCTTCTTTTTTGGTTTTCCACCCAAAGTTCTTCCCAAGCCATAAGATGGTTCCTCACAGAGTCGGTAGCAACCTAAGAAATCCCCAAGCAACTAGATGCTAACTCTGAAACAGCCATTGCATATTGACACCGCAAGACTACGTGATTAGGCGACTCCAAATCCTCTTTGCACGTTGAGCATTTATTCACCAAGATTTTCTCCTTCTTTTGTGACTTACCATGTGTCAATAGACTTCCATGCAAAACTTTCCAATCAAAAAATGACATCTTCAAGGGAGCTGAAGTCTTCCAAATAATCTTCCAACGGAACCGCCCCGATGAACTAGACTGAATGGTGATAGAAGAATAAGACAAGAGCTTTAGATGATAAGATTGGGCAGTGAAAACTCTTTAGAAATGAGATCCTAAGTAACCAAATCAGTAGAAGAGTCTCAAACTGTAATCTCATTTAACATGTTGAGAAAACTGACAAGAATAGCCTCATCAACAAAAGCATCGCCGATGAAAACTGGAGACCAAACAACAGTACCATCGGCGCGTTGACAATAATCTGCAATAGTAGCATCTCTATTCACAGAAGCACAGAAAGAGAAGGGAAGAGATCACGCAGAGCACCACTCTGACACCAACGATCCAACGATTGTGCGAAAGAAAGATGGAAGAACCAACACCAACCCCAAAAGAAAATTGACGATGAATCTGCCCCATGCTTTGTAAATGTATCTCCACAACTTTGCCCATAAGGACCACTAGGTTTAGAGGGATACCATCCAAGGCCATTATTACCATATTTTCTAGTAAACACCCTTCTCCAAAGGCAGTCCTTCTCATTCATGTATCTCCGCAGACACTTGTAGAGCAATGCCTCATTGAAGAGCCTAAGATGATAAGATTCCTAGCCCTTGATCCTTCATCAGGAACGGGATTCTTGATAATATTCCATCTAGCAAGGTGACATTTGAGATCACTTCCAAAAGAACCCTAGAGACACTTTCTCCAATACCACCTCTACTCTTTTAACATTTTTTTTTTTGATCAGGAAAAAAGAAATTATATTAACAAAAGAATGGATGCAAAGATAGCATCGTACAATTAGCTATGTACAGCCCAAGTGCATCAAATCCACAAAATCTAAGAGATCTAGAGGAGAGTTACAAACGTTCCCTTTGTCCCAAAAATAGAGTGCCTTGATAAAATAATCTTTAAAACATTGAAGTGGCATCTCCTCATCCTCAAAGACTCTTCTATTCCTCTCACGCCAAATGCTCCAAAAAATTGCATGAGGAAATAATCTTGCAATCTTCACCTTTGCTTTTCTACCAAAAATTAGCCACTCTTCTACTCTTTTAACATATTAACCTTCCTTACTGACGCCGTTTGCTTTTTATACTTGGCTGTTGTTGTCCAGTCAGGAGTTTGCAAATGAATTTTCCAAAACTGCCTCTCTACTTGTCAGGGATAATCGGTCTCCATCACTCTGCTTTGGCGGGATTTACCCTTAGCATATTTGTCTTATTGCTTCTGAGTTGCACATATTGGAATTAAAAAGGGAAATATTATGAGATTATAGAATTAACTGCAAATTCTTTTTGAGGCCGTAGTGTAACCTATAGATTTTGAAAAGGACAAAGGAAGAGATTGCTACGTGAAAATACTCTCTTTATGATCTTTTTGATGTATACGATTGGAGAAAAATTGACAAAATGACATCGATATTTGCATATTTTATGTTACATCGATACATGCTATTTATGGGCGTCCTCTATTGTCTTTGGCTCTGTCGATTTGCTTCAGTGTTTTCCCTTCTTTCCTTTGGCTTTGCTCAACTTATCAATCAAACTAATTCATTGGCACAAATAGTTAACGTGAGAAAATAGATTTTTTGGCGCTATGAGAATTGCTAAGGCCTTTTCCCTCTCCTAGAAAATCTAGAATCATTTGTACATGAATTAGACGACTTCAAAAATTTTCTTGTTATTATTTCTATTTTAGGGATGTGGCTAATCACCAGTTTAGCTACTTTAGGAGCTTGGCCAGCAATCCTTGATAATTAGGTTATTGGGCCCCTGAAGAGTATTATAAGATTTGGCAATTTCTTGACAAAATTTCATTTTGCAGAAACGGTGTTTTGACCCATGAGCTCAAGTTATGAGTCTTATCACCCAAAATTGTCTTGATTTATGCTAACATTTACTAATTTGGTTGCTCACCAGTAAGCTGGTGCATTCTAGTGTTGGTCAGGATTTCTATCCTTTTGTAATATGTAAAATCTTCAACATAGTTTCTAAAAGATTTGTCGGTCAGCAGTTTTACAGAAAAAGTTTTTGCTGCATTGGTTTATGGAGTCTTGTAATTTAGTAGCTGCCGGACGACTCTTGGTTTGCAGTCAGAAACTGATTAAAAAAAAAAAAAGTTGTAATAAATCGCTGAATCAGTCCTAGAATATCACAGGGCTGCTGGAGTCATGGGGAATCATAGGCTTATGAAGTTTTCCTTCCTTGGATCTTAAGTGGGCATCTGTGTGTCTGGGTGTTGAGGGAGGGACCGAGGGAGAACAATGGAAGAATAATTTATGAATGTCCGTCAATGCAATGATTTGTTTATAAATAGAGAAAAATTTAGACTTCTGCAGATATTCCTTCCGAGGATTCAACACCCATGATTTTTAGATAAGCATGACTGAGGACAGCATTGAAAATACATGATTAACAATGTCTTCGTGGCTTGGGAAGGAAATTCCATCTTGCTTACTTTTGTTCGGTCAGGACATCATATAGAGTTGTGCATTGTCCATTTGGTTCATGATGAGAATACTGTGTTATCTTAAGTCAAATAAAATCAATTTGCCTCCATTTGTGAGAGGATTATGAGTCTTTCAGGACAGTATTGTTTCATTGAATGCATAAGATTCTTTGCTTCGCCTTTCTTTCATTATTGTAATGATCTTTCTTGCGTATTGACTGTAGGTATGGAGAATCCCTTGAGCGAATGTCTCTGGCAGAGTTGGAGAAAGGAAAGCAATGGCTGGATAGCACATTTCATCTGATACGGTATGATCTCTACATCTCTAGTTGACATTTGGTTATTATAATGTGCTGTCGCAACTACACAGCTTTTTTCGTGTTTCAAATTCTTGTTTTGCTCATCTCCAAGAGTAATGAATGTCAGCATGCTATAGTAGTGGTGGTTTAAGGCTTGGCATTCCACATTTACATGCTCAATGCTCTCCTTGTTTATGGGCTGTACATGTTATGATGTTGATTAGAACCATATATTTTCTGGTATTGAAACTTAATTAGCTTTTGATTTGAAGAGGCCTTGTCAGCCCTTATGACTATGTCTGCATTTGACTTTCCTTCGGCACCATTGATACACCTTGAAGCTGGTAAGTAGTTAGTACATGATTCAGCATCTGCTTTTCATTTATAACTTTCTCAGAAAACATTCTCTATTCCTCATTTCTGTCTTTTCTCAAGTCATCAATGCATAAGCTTGGTTACTATAAATCAGTGTTATTCTGACAGATGTTATTGTTGACTTGTTTACTGAAGATATTTCATTCTTATTCTTCCTAGTGCCTATGTTTTATCTGTTATATTGTACAAACTGCTTCTTGGAATTCCTTTCAAATGTTTTGTTTCTATATTCTGTAATTTTTTGCATGGTTTGACATTATTTGTTCCACTCTTAACTATTCTCTGCCCACTTCTTTTAAGAATGGTCATTTAATTAAGAAAGAGAGACAGAGCTACATCGTAGGGTGGACACTGAAAAACCTACAAAAGAAAAGTGAAATTAATTGCTTTGTGGGACACCCTTCTTAGCCTATTCTCATTTCAGTTCAACTGATAAAACTTGGTCTGCTTAGGGCTGATAGGGGGTACGACAGATAATAGAATTTTGCTCATGAGATGAGTCTGGGAAAGTCTGATGGGCGTTAGGGTGGGGAATTGTGAGGCTGGGTTCATGGTAGAAGCAGGAGAGATTTGGGTGGGTAAATTAACTCCCGCCACTATGAAGAAGCTTCAGGAGTTACAGCGGAAGCTTAAGGCTCATATTGGTTAGTGGTTGTGAATGACTAATTTTTCCCAATCTTTTCGACCTTGGTTCCATAGGGACCTCCACCCCCGCTTGTGGAACCCTTTTGAGGAGCTTCCAGGATATCTGGGAATGTTATGTCGTATTTTCTCAGCTGCTGTTGATCAACATACACAGTTCGGTGGGTTAGCTTGCCCAGGAACATCATAAATAGTACCTGCTACTCTTACTATCAAAACTTTGCCCAAATTCTCCAATAAAGCTTCAGCTGAGCATCTTCCTTTTTGGCTTACAAGGAGATCTGGAAAGCCTCATCCACGTGTTACTGTGGGTTGCAACATCCTATCCAATTTCCAAATATGTTTTCAAGAACTCTCGTGTCAAAGTGACCCTTTCCTTAGTTGGTGTGGCATGCAGATATGAGATATCTTGGTTATTAGTTGGGTCAGATCATCTTATTGCAGGCGCCCTTATTCTGACCAGAAATCTCCTTTATGAGGAATGGGCATTGTACTAACATCCTTTTGGATACCTTTGTCATTCTAAGCAAAGGAAATACTTGGTTCATATTATTATGGGTTTCCCACTATTGAGAATGTTTCATCTCTATCTCTTCCTAAGCGGGATTCCAGATATAATTGAGGAACAAAGCGCTGCCTCTTAGGGCTGATTGGTTGGTGATGTCGTGATTTTGGATGCTTTTATGTCTCTTTGCTGTAACAGGCAGTCCAGGAGAGTAATCACTCTTGATTGCAAGTTCCAGTTGGCCTGTAAGGCTTTAATTGAAACTGCTTACTCGGGGTGTTACAAGGAGGTGCATAATGTAACAGGAAGTCCAGTAGAGCTTTCTCTTTCACTGTGTGCAGTCATTTTAACAGATTTGAACATCAGATTCTGACATCTCTTATAGGATGTTGCATTGTGATATGATAGCTGAAAAATTGATGACTAAATTATCACGTAAAGCATATGTTTCTTTTAAATTGTTATAATTCCTGGTTTAGGGAATATGATTGCTCGGTTGTTCTTATCTATAAGCATTTCAAACAGCCTGTAACTCTTGAAGTTTATATATTTTTGTTCAGGTGTGAGGATGATTGCCTTCCGCATGTCAAATGGGTTCTGGACCTTGCTAAAGCTGCAGTATTGAGGCATGGTGTACATGGTCTTGTGATTGATCCATACAATGAGCTTGACCATCAACGTCCCAGCGGCATGTGAGGATTTGACCCATAAACTTTCTTTGGCCAATATTCTCTACTGAAAGTTCATATAGCAGGTCTAGTGTTGAAATATCCAAGAGTAAAATGAATCCACCAAAGAGAGAGAGAGAGAGAGAGAGAGAAGAAAGAACCCAAAGAATTGCGTTTCTTACATGACAATCACAAATACTATCCATTTGACCAAAAGGGATTTGCAAGCCAAAAACACCTGTACCTTTTGGCTCGCCTTCTTGGGGGGAATTGCCTAATATCATGTGCAAATGAAGCAAGATCATCACACACACCTATTAAGGTACAGAGTTTGCTACTTTGGCTGTGATGCACATCTGTGTCATAATTTACATAACTAGTTGAAACCTGCTGCCTAAACACACTGTACTCTGACTCCAAGGGAAACTTTCCGGGTACTAGATTTTAGGAGTCACCAACTACCATCATCTTTGGTTCCTTAAAATAAGGAAAACAATATTTATGTATGAATAATGATCAAAGGAATGGATGCATATACATCCAAAGTGCAAATTTACAGAATCAGTCACATCAACAGAGGAAGCAAAAGTTCCCATTCTCCCAAAAATAGTGGGTCTTGATGAAATTGTCTTCTGAGAGCTGAAATGAAGTTTCAACACCCTTGAAGACTCTTTGGTTTCTTTCTCCAAATGCTTCAAAAAATCACATTATGAATTATTGTCTGATCAAAGTATTGTTATTATTGTTTTGCTTCTCTGAAGGCTAGTGATTTAGGAACACCCTCTCTGTGTTTGAAGTAGCTGAGACTGTATACAAACTTCCCCAGCATGCTGCATTAGAGCCACACTGCATAGTGCTGGTTTGTTTATGAGGATATTTTATGATACTTGTTCAAGCTAACATGTGACATTCTTTCTTGATAATACTTGACATCGCTTCATCTGTTTCTGTTGGTGTGAGTTCCTTTGTTAAACCATAAATTAGCATCTGAGCGCATATATATTTTAACAGGACAGAGACAGAGTATGTCAGTCAGATGCTCACAATGATTAAGCGATTTGCTCAGCATCATTCATGCCATGTTTGGTTCGTAGCCCATCCTAGACAGGTGAGCTAACAGTAGTCAGTCTTCTAGCCCTGTCTCTCTCCCCTCTCTTCTTTTAATCCTGGTTTCTGAACCTTCATCTGCATAACAGCTGCACAATTGGGTTGGCGGTCCTCCCAATCTGTATGACATCAGTGGTAGTGCTCATTTCATAAACAAGTGTGACAACGGCATTGTTGTACATCGTAATAGGGATCCAGAAGCTGGTCCTGTTGATAGAGTCCAGGCAATGAATTCTGTTTGTAAATTTGTCTCTTATTTTTCTTTGAGACTTGCACTTGCCCAGTACCGATATTGAAACAATATGTGCAGATCTGTGTAAGGAAGGTACGAAATAAGGTTGCTGGCACAATTGGTGAAGCTTTTTTGTCATACAACAGGTACCACATCTGCTTGCTTGTATTCCTGTTTGTGTACCATCCAGTTGTAGCAGGCACATATTTACCAGGAATGGTTCTTGGTCTGGAATGCGGATCAGTACTTATTACACAAATTTAGTTTAATTTAGGCTTAAGATGGCGTGTTCCGGGTTGTTGGGGTATGGAGTGTTCCCCCGTGACTATGAGCAGGCTTTATTTCGCATATGGAAAGCGGTGATAAACTGAACAATGCAAAAGAAGAACGGACAATGAGAACAAGGGGCAGATGGTCCTAGGATAGTAGTCGTTGTAGACACAACTTTTCTAGACTGAATACTCCTTGTGTCTAAATCTCCAATTGATAAACAGGTAGTCTAATTGGACACGGTGCTGGTTTCGAGTTGTATGTTGTCAGTTGAGACACTGAGTTGTCGATGTCGCTGATAATGGGTGTTTATTGGTTGCTTCTGCAGGGTAACTGGTGAATTCTTGGCCCTGAAAAGCTAACTTCACCAACTTCCAGTCTAAGTACAGCCCGTGACACTAGGATTTGCCAATTGCCTAGTAAGCATCGTCTGTTTCTAGAGCCTGCAAATGAAATGCTGTGCAATCTGCTCATCAGACAGCTGCCAACAGTACCTGTAATATAAGGAATCAAGGCCCGCTATTTTTGTACAAATTACTGAAAAGCTTGCATAGTGTACTGTAGCAGTTGCCCATTTGTCCATTAATTCTCAGGTGTTGAACAGGTCCTTTTAATATATGCAATTCAGTAAAAGTTTTGGTTTGAGGACTGATAATTGCCAGGTTCCTAGAATTTTGCTTTGGGGACTAGTCAATGGTGATTCTTAAGGTTGCTTTCACAACTACCCAAGGAGCTCTTGCTGTAGCGGCATATGCACTGCGGTAGCTGCACTTTGTCAAGATGGGAGTCAGGGTGACCACAAAATTCATAAAACTACTGGATTTTGGCTAAAAATCTATGAAAGTTATGACTGGACTGGCACAATAATGAATTAAAGCTCAAAAATCGGATGCCAAAAGTGGCCTGTACTTGATTACACAATTTGAATGGTCCACATTCAGCCGCCCTGAGACATGAAAAGAGACGAAACCAGTTTTGCTTGAACATGATTTGAAGTTGCAATTCTGTCTTGTTTCCCTCTTTTCTGTCTTTTTATTGGCTGAAAAGTTTTTTGCTTTAATCATTGATTGAATAAAGACACAGTTGACTGGGAAATTTTTTCTAATTTTTATTGAACTGAATAAAAAGTTAAAAATCCTATCCATTTGAAGTCTGAACATAATGTGATCACGGTTAGTACTAGTTAATCCCAAACATTAACAGTCTATTTGCTAGGTTTACTTAAAAGTGAAGATCATTGTGTGAGACATCTAGATTTACCAATCAGTTGGTACCTGACTTCAAAAATTTTCTACTAGCATTTAATCCTTGCCACACGCAGCTCAATTGTAACTTTTTGTTGAAAATCGAAATCAATAGATGAATCATAATCTTTGGTCGTTTTGTTTTCTCTTGATTTTCATTTTTTCTCATGATATATTAGGAAGTAAATGAGTTGAGGCACATAAATGGCAAGCATTTTTTGAATGCGTGAATAATCTACTTAGGTTATATCGTGTTAACTTTAAAAATTGTATCTTTTTTAGGCATTCTACGAAGGTTGCCCAAAAAGAGAATAGAAATAACATCACTCCTTAGAATAAAGTTCCAAACAAGAAAAGAAAAAGATCATGTGCGCCCTTTTGCCTTGAAATCAACTAGTTTTTGATCGAAATTAAGTAACTCTATTACTCTAATATCAGTATTTGATTAAATTAAAGTATAAACCACTAAGTACTGAGCTAAAGGAAAATTCCTTCATACTGCCAAAATTGTGATAAAATTAAATGAGAATTTTGAGAGAGACCAACTCTAGGCATTTTGAATTGTCATTTTTCAAGAGTGAGAACTACGCAAATTATAACGTATGATTGGGTCGACGTTCGTTTTATCCACCCGGCCTTTCCTCATTTATTTTATTCTATAGAAATACTCAATGTGTGAGCATTGCCTAAGTGGTCAATTACACCTTTTGCTCCTTTATATATGGGTCACGAGTTTGAATCCAAGGAAAGGCAAGGTTAGAGCTTTCAATTTTTTTATCTTCTCGTCTTGCTTTTTTTAAAAAAATTAATTACGCTGTTAATTAATTAATTAATTAATATTTCATTTACTTAAATTTTTTAATATACTTATTTAATACAACTATTTTTGATTTTTTTTATTGCATATTGTATACGCATCATTAAATATAAGTTGTAACTCACTAAAAAACATAGTATAGATCAAGAAAATATAGGTTTTTTTAATTATTTGCTACTAAATGTATATTATATCTCCCCAAAATATAATAAAAATAACTCACTAAAAAGTCAGAGTACAAGTAATTAAAACCTTTCAATTATGTCATTCTTGCACATTGAAAGAGATCTTATATAGTTAATCAAAAAATACATCATAGCACATTAGAAAATAAATATAGAGTATTGCTCACTAAACATATACCGTGACTCACCAAAAGTTATAATGCAGCTCATTAAGAAAATATTATATCTCAAAATATGAAGAAGAATATGCGATTGTATATTATATTGTTTCTCGCTCATTTTGATTAAAAATAGTTAGTATTGCTCAGTGCATCATCTAGATCACTAAACATATTTTGTAACTCACTAAATATATGTTATAGTTCACTAAATAAATATCATAACTCACTAAAAGAAATAGTAATAGCATAATGACTGAAACTTTTCAAGTATGTTATTCTTGTGTATTTAAATAATCTTATATTTTTAGTTAACCAAACGATATAGCATAGCACATTATAACATAAATATAAAGCATTGCTCACTAAATATATATTATAGCTCACCAAAAGTCATAATGCAACTCACTAAGAAATCATACATCAAACTATGAATAAGAATGTGTATGTGTTCAGTAAAATTGTGTTTTATATATGCTCACTCTTTTGTTATTATGAACAATTAGTAATACTCACTAAATCATATTGATCATCAATTTTATTTCATAACTCACTAGATAACCATTACAACTCACTAAATAAATATTATAGCTCACTAAAAAAAATTATAAATAACCGGAATAATTTTTCAACTTCTTTGATCACTAAATATATATGATAGCTCCATTTCTTTTTAACTTCATTTATTTTGATGAGGACAAAAAGTCATATTATAAGTCACTAATAATTAGTGAGTATTATTGTATATATTAGTGAACATTGTGTTTATATTAGTGAGCATGATATTTTTCATTTTTTTGATACTATAACAACAATAATACCATTGCAACAACGACGACAACAACAACAACAACAACAACAACAACAACAACAACAACAACAACAACAATAATAAAAGTATCTCTTAGTTCACTAAAAATATATCTCAGCTCACTAAAATATTTTAGTGAGCTATACAGTATTTGTAGTGAGCGAACATGAGTATCCAATAGCATATTTTAGTGACTTATAGGATATTTTTAGTGAGCTGAAATCCGATTGTACAATTGCTTCTGTACACCCGGTTGTATGATATAACAACTGTGAGAACTACAATAATTAATTGAGACTTTATTATCAAAAAAACAAAGAAGCTTAAAGCCAATAGAGATGTCACACCTATTTAACTCTAACCAATAAAAATATATCAACAAAATACATTCAACCAGTGAAATGGAAAATTTTTCCACACAGTACTGGTTAATGAGAATCGAAAAACAATTATGCACATGGCTAACTCTAGGTGGGACACTTACTTAGCCAAGACAAAAAAAAAATAAAAAAAAAATACTCCAGATGGGACACTTCTATTATGGGAAACATGAGCTGGAACAAAAGCAAGCTTCAATGATGAACCACTATGAGTTAAAAAATCAAAATTGATGGGTTCAATCAAAACTAGCCTCTAGTGGGTTCAATCAAAATTGATGGGTTCCCAAGTCACTTCGTTGAGAGTACCAAGGCCATTAACTTTAGAAGTGGGAAGGAAACTCAAAACAAAATGATCAAAGATTCTCTACTGATGAACCACTACGTTGATAAACTGATGATGACACTCTATTAATTTTTTAATAGTAAGAAGAAACAAACGATGGCATAGGTTGGTAAAAGAAGAGAAGAGATAGTTAATAGTTACTTGACTCAACTTTATGATCTCACTATTTAGAATGTACGGTTAGGTGAGACTATATTCCTGAGTCATTCCTGTCATTTGAGTAAGATATCTTGCCTAGAGAAAAAAAAATGACTCAAATTATAGGCGGATATAGCATTTTGCTAGGCAGGCTTAAGCATTGTTTGTCTAAACACTAATTTATCTAACACTAATATTTTGACTAATAAGCTATGTTACATAAACTTGGATATGAAGTGTCGGATACTGGTACGGATCTAAGAGTCCAACTCGTCAAAACTCTATTTTTAGGAGACATGGACACCATCTAAAATTTAGACACAGATATGAGGACTCATAATTTTACATATGGAAGTTGCAATTTTAAGTTAATCTTCTTAAAATATTTCAATAGTTACAAGGTTGTCAATTTGTTAAATAGTTGAACATTAAAGATCCGTTAAAATAATAATGAACAAAGAAAGAAAAACACATCTTCCTAATTTTTTTCACCCTTAGTGCTTTAGAGTTTGGATAAGGGTCCCACAAGGATCCTATGTCTTATCCGCAGAGTGTTGTGTTCGACATGGGTATGGTGGGGCAAAATGGAGAGTTCGGATATCATAGCTAATAAGTGCTTTAGCTTGATTGAGACGTTAAAGACTGTACCAAATACTATTGTCGACACCAACAATAACTATTTTTTTTTTTCATTTTACAATTTTACTCAATTAATATTGTCAAACTCATTATCAAGTAAAACCAAAGATTCTCATTCTATTTAGTTTATAATTATAATTGAATATGCTCTCTTTAAATGAAGATGCCCCATCTTCCTCCCCTACAAACACAAAACAAAAAGAAAGAGACATCATGGAATAGATCATGTGGATAAGTTTCTCAAATTCTCCATCTCAAGCAGCCTATCGCACTAAACATAAATAAATGAAATAAACAAACAAATAAATAATAAACAAAATTAATAAAAGCAAGAAATATATATAGAGAGAGAATTAAATTAAAATAGCACTTTCTAATTCAAAAGCCTGGGTGGCGTAGAGTCTCTCTCTGTCTCTCTCTCCCTCGGTCTCTGGGCTAATCTCTCTCCGCCCATTGCTTCCAAACCGAATTTGCTTGTCCCGAATCGCACCGGATTCCTCCACATTTTTCACGCCCACCGTCCAACAATTTACGATGCTGATAATGAGAATGCTTTCTTATTGTATCCCTTTATAAATTCAGAAAATGCGAATTCCCAAGAGAAATGTTCTGCTTTGTTTCTCTTACCTCCGCCCTCAATTTTCCTTCCCTCTTGCTTTTCTCTCAAATTCTTCTCTTAGACTAACAAGGTTTAGTTCCGGATTCCCACCTTCTTCTTGCACCCTTTCTTCTTCTTCTTCGTCTCCTACAAAACGCTGCCAAATTTTTGCAGGTTGGTTTTTCAATTCTTGTTTCTTTGTTTCTGTCAATGGTTGTTCTGACTTTGGCATTGTGTGCTCGTTTTTGGAGGATGCAATGTTGGGTCTATGCTGTTTTTGATGAATGACACATCCCATTATTTGTTTTATGATTTCCACCATTACCCATGTCTTTATTTGTTTGTGGGTCGATGAAGACTTGTAAAACTTGTGCATTTGTGCTTGGCTCTGCATTGCCCATCATAATTTTGATGTCTTTTTGATTGGGGTATGGTGGTCAACTCTTAATCTATTGTTGATCATTATCAGGAACTAATAAGTTGCAGAAAGGGTTAATGGATGCAACAGCTGATGAGCCCAAAAAGGCTGGTCAAATGCCATGTGTTTGGTCATCCCCATCGGGTGGGGAGAACTTTCCATTAGGAAAGCGAATATTCTGCAACAGGTCCTTGAACATGAAGAGCATTGTCGCTGTTGGGTTTGATATGGATTATACATTGGCACAGTACAAGCCAGAAACATTTGAATCCCTTGCCTATGATGGGACAATTAGGAAGCTTGTGCTTGATTTGGGCTATCCTCCTGAGGTATGTCTGAAGCTTTCTATTCGTTGTTCTTGCAAGGCAGGTTCTAATGTCCATGCTTTCTGAAAATTTGACTAGCTTTTGGTTTTGTGCCATCCAGCAATGCTGTTATGGTAGTTCTATTAGATCAAATGTGACAGCAGTTGCAGATATTTGGATCATATTATATAAAATGCTGAACCTGGATATATGAAGTAGTTTGTTCATTGCTTGTTTACTGACTGAGACATGTTTATATTTAGGCTCATTGCTGGAAGCCATTCATGTGGTGCTTATCAGTCTAGTGTACCAAAAATAGTGTTTGTATTAGGTAGTATGCTCCAACATTGTGTATAAGATGTTTTAGTTTATGTTTGTAGTAATCTATGGGGACTAGAAATGTTATTTAATGTTTTATTAAGATATTTTAGTAAGATCACACGATACTAGTTGGGAAAGGAGCTTTTAAATTACAATAGAATACTGAAAGATGTTTCATCTCATATTCTATTCTTCACAACTAAGCTTGCGGGTTAGGTTAGTAGACCCTTGTTCTTTATTTTTCAGATATTAACATCAGTGAAATTGACTTTGTTTGAGGGTAGAGGTAGAGCTGTACATGAACATTGATCTTCTATGTTGATAATGGAAATCTAGTAAGCTGATGATCTTATCTTTTATAAGGAAGTGTTTTCATGGGTCTATCTATAGGATGATGTAGATTGCTTCCCATATGGAATAGGAAATAGAAAATCTAACGCTATATATTTTTAGGAGAATTTTAGTTTCAAATTTGCATTGTGCTCCATGTGGTGTTAAGTTTTGTTATTGGGATAACAAGTGATATGTGTCCCTGATTCGATGTGGTAGATTCCATTTGCAAGGTCATATTTTGTACATCACTTTCCTTTGACTTTCTATGTCGAGTAGCTCATGCTTGATGGTACTATGGTAGTAAGCGGTGCAAGATGGGAGTAAAGGCGGAAGTTTTGGAATTGACAAGGATGTCTCTCAACATTTGGAAATGTCTTGTATTGTGATATAATTCTATTTTCATAGGTTTACTTTTAGTATATTCAAGAGTTGCTACAGTAAGGATTTCACTAGTGCTTTTGTGAGATTTAGTTTTGCAGCCCATTTAAGGATTATGTTAGGTAGATATTTTTGTGGGAATAATTCCAACTTTGGGGTTTTTAGCACCAATGATCCCAACTTAAGAAATAGTGGCCAACACCTGGACGTTGATGTTGTTTATGTTATAGCATACTTTGGATCACTAAATTGAAATAGTGTCCATCCATGTGTAATAAGAAACTACCCATCATCTAGTTGGTAAGTCAAATCATTCATGACTCAGTGTCCTTATGAGCAAAATAAGTATTTGTAAAGCTGGGAAGTGTGGTGACATGAGAGTATATTGATCACATGCCAATGGCGATGATAGGAAAAATGAAGGAAAATATACTATATACATATGATGAGGAAGCTGCCACATGATTAAATTGCTAAGTCAACGTATGTCTCACTCTGCGGTGTATGTAAAATAAAGGGAAAATTACAGCCGACCACCAGGTCCGAAGCTAAATTATTCGGCGGGATGATATACCCTTTGTACTTTAGTGTCTTCTCATATGCCTTAATCATATTAAGATTTTATGATCTCTTGAGCTTGTTTAGAGACATTCCCCCCCCCCCCCCCCGTTTCAATGTCATGGATATGCCTATCGAAACCGGGAACTCTTAAGGAGATCTCATATATTGAGAGTGTGAAAGTCTAGTTTGTGGTGATTGTTCCTTCTAGGCTTCCACTGATGACGTTTACCATTGTTAGGCCCTTTTTCCCCGTATTGGTTTTTATGGGAGGATGTTTGTTGCCTTGTAAGTAGGGCTGTCAAATAGGTCAGGTCGGGTCGCCTTCGTGTTCGGGTCGAAGTTAAACGGGGTTGAAGACCCCCCGACCTGAACATGACCTGTTTAATAAACGGGTTCAAAAACTCAACCTGAAACCGATTAAAATTTAAACGGGTTGACTTGATTCTGACCCACTTACCCGTTTAAGTTAAACGGGTCAGAATCAGGTACCCAATAACCTGTTTAACCCATTTATCTTTTAGGCATAAAATTCACATTTCAAAACCTGCAAGCTGTTTACTTATTGCAAGTTGTTTACTTCTACCACGAATCCATCACATGTGATTCATAATTTACTTAAACACATCACCAAATCCGTAGTGGAAACCTAAAGTACCAAGTTCAAAGCTACAGAACCAAAGTTCAATTGTTCAACAAAACATAACCAACAAGCAACTAAGTGCAAACACATAAGTCTAAGTCAAGAGCTATTAGCCTATTACACAACCAGATATAAGCTCAAAGCAATAATGCATAAGAGCTAGTTAACCAAAGCCGAATTTGCCCATATCCACTTTCGACCGCACTCTTCGATTGGCCTTCACCTTCTTCATGTTCATCACATCTCCACGAAGATAATCCAAGTTGACTTGAGGCCGTATGACAGCTAATGTAAATAACATACAAAACACAAAATCATTTTAGATAAAATTAAACCAAAAGCATATGAAACTAAGGTAATTTAACGCCAATTTGAAATAATCTAGGGTAATTCAACACCAATTCGAAAGAAATTACAGAGAATATTCAACCTGAAATAGATGTAGTCGTGACCGTGAATCGGAGACATGGCCACGACCGGTGACTGTGATTTGAAGGTTGGACGGAGATAGAAATCACTGCTGAGGGTGGCTAAACGAAGGTTTTTGTTAAGAAACAAGGGTTAGAGAGAGAGAGCGACAAAAAAAGAGAGTAAGAGAGAGAGAAAGACGATCACTTACCAGGTTAACGACGACTAGAGGTGACTATGCAAGAAGCAAGAGGCCAGAGTCGAGGATGAAGGTGCGACTGTGAGCAACAAAGGTGAGTGAGACTGTGAGCAACAAAGGTGCGAGAAGGAACAAAAGCTGACTGAGCAAGAAGGACAAAGAAGGTGTGATTGTGAGAGAGTGAGAACTGAGAAGCCAAGAAGGATGAAGGAATGAAGGAAGGATCTAGATTGTAGGGGTTGTGAGGGAGGACTAGCCAGAGCATCAGGCAGCGAGGGTCGAGGGGAAAGAAAAATGAAGCTTGTTGAGGGTTTGCTAGCTTATATACTTAGGGTTTTAGTGGGTTAGGTTAGATTTATTTAGTCATTAAAAAAATTGATAGCCCAATATTAGTGTCGGGCCTACCATGGCGCCCAAACAAAAACATATATATAGGTAACTGGATAATCGGGTTGACCTATTAACCCATTTAATTAAACGGGTTAGATAGGTATTTTTTCGTGTCGAAAATCTCAACCTGAACCTAACCCGTTTAATTAAATGGATTAACCGTGTCAACCCGTTTAATTAAATGGGTTGCAAATCTTTGCCCAAACCCGCCTAATTTTGTGTTCGGTTCGGGTCGGTAATCGTGTCAAGTCAGCTTTTGACAGCCCTAGTTGTAAGCTTGGAAGCTCAGAAGGTCTTGTTCGGTACTGAAGCTCACTCTTGTGGAGTATATAAGAAGTACAAACAACTCTGAATGTAACTGTGACAAGCAAGCTTTGTATTTTTTGTCACTTCCTCTTTGTATTTTTTGTCACTTCCTCTATATCGTTAAACATATTAAAGCTTAAATTATCAGCCCTTTCTTCCCTTCCTCTTGTGGGAATCATGAGGTTTAACTTATGCATTTGTGTTGTGTGATTTTACTGGGAAAAATGCTATTTGCTAGCTTCTTTTTTGTAGGTACAAATTAGGGGATCTTAGCATTGCGTTCATATAAGTTCTGTTTTTGCTCGTGGTGTCAGTTGAGCCAATAATTATGTTTTGTCATGTGTGCAGTTGCTGGAGTGGACATTTGATTGGACGTACATGGTTAGGGGCTTGGTTCTTGATAAGAAAAGGGGCAACATTTTGAAGGTTGGTCTGATCAAAATAGACTTATTTTATGGTGCTAATATTTTCGAGTATGTTAACTTTATTTTGTTACAGATGGATCGTCACAAGTACGTGAAAGTGGCATATCATGGTTTCAAAGAGATGTCAAAAGAAGAAAAAGTTGAAACATATGGTTATACTTTGACAAGAGATTCATTCGATGAGCCTGACTATGCCCTTATCGATACCCTCTTTTCCTTGGCTGAGGCTTACCTGTTTGCTCAGCTAGTTGACTTCACTGACAAAAATCCAGCGAAGGTTCCAGCAGGGGCAGAGTGAGTATATTGATTGAAATCCTTCTTTAATGGGAAACATTTTCTTAGATGAGGATGGTCCGCAATAATTTGCAAAACTCCTCTGTGTACTTGTCTTTAATTTGTGGAATGTCTTTGAAATACTGCCTGCAGTTATGCTTGTATGTACAAGGATGTCCGAGCTGCTGTTGATCTGTGCCATCGTGACGGAACTTTGAAGCAGATGGTAGCCAAAGATCCTCAAAGGTATTGGATTGCCCTAAAGCTTAGTTCCTTTTATCAAGAGATTGCCAAATAATGTCAAATTAGTACCCATGAAACATGCTGACGCATGTTGAGGGGAGCTATGCAGCGTGACTCCTGAATTGCAAAGAGGCTTTGTTCATAAGATCATTGTTATTTCCTTCTTCATGCTCTGTTTTTGTCTTTCAAGGTCAGTTCCCAGGATTGGTTCTTTTCTTTATCATCCTTCAAGAGCAGTTGAGATTTAGTGTCAAATCTCTGAACTTGAGCAATGAAAGAAAGAACTAAAGAAACAAGTAGTGATTAGAAGAGTTGAGAAGAGGCGGAAGGAATTGAAGTAGGGAGTAGATTTGTTTCAGTTTCAATTTTGAGGGAACAATGTCAATGATTCGTCTTAAAAAGTTGTTATTGTTGCCAATCGCAGCTGTGGCGAATTGGGCTGTTGATTGTTATTGATTATGATGAGACACTATGTCCTTTAGTCGCTCTCTTTATCTCATATGGTTACTATTTGATGATTTCAGGCAATTTAAATGTTTTTCTGATGAGTAATAATTAAATTGACAAAAGGGGCAATAAGGCCAGGCAATCTCATTAAAACCCTGAGGAAGCACATTCATCTTGGCAAGTGGAGCGAAAACATTGCAGACACTTTCCTCTTCCAATCATTGGGGCTCCTTGAAAGAGTTATGTTCTAGTGACTCTGATCACCATCTTAGAGACCACATCTCACACCCTAGCCTCTTTTAGAAGAGCCATCCTAAAAAGATCAGGGAATTGAATCGTGAGAGGTTGTTTAATTTAAATGTTAAGCTCCTAATTTATTATTCTAGAAGAATAGGAGTTATTTTCTTATATTATTCTACCTCAGGGTAATATGCTGTAGAGTATGCGCTTAAATATATGAAATAGTATTTTGCCAATGGGTTTTCGGTTGGAACTTTATTTGAGCTTATTTTTTGGGATAAAGGAAACTTTTGCATGTCAGCTTTTGATGTGGCTGATCTTGTGGATAGCTTGCATATTGAATGTATAGAATCTTTTGTAGGATGCTTTTTTGGCATTGATCTCTTATTCCTTTTATATAGTACATATTTTTCCTTAACAAAAAGCCTCTCTAAACTTCATCTGCTTCGTTTTTGTGGAGTAGTAGGTAGTCTACGTTTTTTAAATCTAGGGATAACCGGAATCAACCTCTCTGTAATTTTGCAATTCAGGGTTAAGGCTGCGACATTAGACCCCCCCACACCCGGCCTGGTCGCGAGGTTTTTGGGGTATTGGATTTGGATTTGGATATTTGTCCTTTCCCCCCCCCAAAAACAAAATGAAATAGTATCTTTCTTTGATATTATAAGAAAATCAAGTGTGTAATCATCTTGAAACTCTAGCTCGGCCTTGTCCCCCTGAACTTACTGTAAGGTATTTTGTTTGCAAACTGTAGACTTTAAAATTGAAGAGTGATCTTAGCTAAAGAGCCGGGATGGATCTTGATTGCTTGCTAGAATTTCGGTAGAGGATGCCAGCCTGATACATTGGCTAGCTAAAGTCCAGATAATCTAGAAAGTGCCTCCCTCCACAATAAGGAAAATGTGAAATGGATCATAGCTTAACAGATACTAGCGCTCTCTCTAGCAGAGATAGATGCACCGTGGCAAATCCTATGGACCTAACTGAAGAAGGCATGCTTATGGGAAGACTCATATCAATATTTACCGTTTCCTTGGAAGCCATGATTGCAGTCCGCGATCATGCTTGTGACTTCTTGACCTGCTTTGGCTGGTAGCATTGTACATTTCATAGGTGCTCTTCTCTTGCATATGCTTGAACATTCAGAGGGAAATTACTTGTGTTAGTTGTGTATCAGGCAGGGTTATGGAAGACTGCATTTACCTTCCGTTTATTCCTTCTGCAATTGCTCTAATATTTGCCTGTGCTTGTATTTTTGTGGTCATTTGTATTTTTATTGAGGAGCCAATTCTTCTTCCCTTTGTCTTTTAATCATTGTGCTTATTGATAAAAGAATGAAAATGACGCCTTTGATGCTTTATTTTCGATCACAAAGTGCTTTTTTACTGAGAGGAAACCTAACCTTGCCATTACATATTGCACATTTTCTACTATAGGCAACAGTCTGTTCTTGTAAATTGCTCATTTGTTTCTCTACCGCTTAGTTTCATATACAATTATGAGTTAAAACCGAATGAGAAGATTTGCGATGTGTCAATTAAAATCTGATTAGGGGGTCTTTTAAAGGTCTCCTTTTCTTGCTGATGTTTATGGTAAGGTTATTATTTACATTCTAAGTCAAGGACTGAAGTTGTGATTGACTTCTTAATGTAGATATTCAGACTTATGTGCTTTTGTTTGTCAGGTATATTAATGATGACACTTCAATAGTGCCAATGCTGGAAATGCTTAGAGACTCTGGCCGTTCAACTTTCTTGGTGACAAATAGGTAACTGAAAGTCTATTATTGATAGGCTAATTTTATGATTTTTATTGAGCAATCTAGCTTAACTAATGGGATTGTGTAGGACAATGAATAGGAAATGATTGTAGCAAACTATTGTTGCCCTTATTTGATCTATTCTTTCTAAATTTAGACTTTGTAGGTATTTCTTTTCCTGCTTGGCTTTTCTTGATAGCTTCCACAAATGTGCTTTGTTCCATAGATGACACGCATAAGCTGGCTTACAGACCAGATATCTAACCAACCCCTAAATGGCATTTTAAAGCCTTTTTGTACCATATATTTGTGAGTTCCTCTGGATTTCTTCATTTGTGATATGCGTTTCACTATCACATGATTACTGTAGATGAATTTTGAGCTAAAAAGGTACTATTCATCTGGACTTGTGACAGTTTCTATGCAGAGAATTATGTTTTAGTTGATCTGTGTGATTGTTCTTCTCCTAATTGGAGTTGTTGAGTTTGCTTCTTCTAATTTTTGATAAAGCATATAAGAATAAAATAGTAAGAAATTTCAAAAATTGGGATATATTTCAATTTGATCTTTTTTTTTGGGGGTTAGGTTTGTTGTTAGCATATTTTAAAGTAGTCAACAGAAGGATATTTAGCAGTATGTCAATGAGATTTAGTTCCTTGATATATTAGGGGTATTTTAGGTTAGACACCTTTGGGTCTTTGTGGCTAGTTCCATGCTTTTCTAGTTTCTTCATGCTGGTTAGTCTTTTAGTGATATAAGTCTCTAATGTATTGAGGTGAAGCAGATGATTGTGCTACGAGCGGTCGTTGAAGTTAAAAGGGAGTGAGTTGATTATTTTGTGTGAGGTTTCTTTTTTTTTTTCCAATTTTTTCCTTGGTGAATCCGTCTTTATCAGAATTGCTATGAGAGCATGGTATTTCAACTATCCTTTGTGAGAATTTTCTAAGAACATCCTACATCAATTTTCTAATGCGAGCTGGAGTACAGATGAGGATACCCCTTATTTACAACAACACCGTGGCCTAATGCGGCATGCCTTACTGCTGCAAGCTGAGAGACAGATTTTGAGAGAGCGACCAAAAACCTTTTTGCAGATAAATGGTTTTTGTGGGTTAAAACCTTTTTTAAGAAAAATACGTAAGGCATGCAAAAGGAAAGAGATAACAATTGTGGGAAGTACTACTAAGGGTTTAAAATACGGTTTCGGTTGCAATTGCAGTAACAGATGTGGTGTTGCAAAATCAATCTACTGAGCCAATCGCATGGCTAATTGCGGTTGTTGCGGAGTGAAAACATGGTTTGCTTAGCTTAAACAGATTTCTGATGTGGCTGTTTCATCGTGGATCCCCCTAATTTCGCATCCATTCCTACAGTACAAGAAGAATACTTGGTGTGGATCCCTCCTTGGCCTGATGTGTGGAGATCCAGTGTGAACATCGTTATCCTTGGACGTAGAGATGTTGATTTCAAGAGACTCACAAAAAATTTTCTGAAGATGTTTTTGTAGATTAAAACATTTTGTATGATAGAAACCGAAGGAGGGGAGTTCAGAAAGCATAAGATAACAATAGCAAGTAGCAAATGATGGAATGAAAAATGTATAAGGAGGTCACCCGCCCCTTATGTGATTTTATTATAAATAAATTCATTTTATCCCAAAAAATAAAATAAAAATAGAGTTATATCAAGCACACTGATAGCTTCAATTGTTTGCTTAAAATTTTCTCTCCATTATGCACAGCCGTGTTCCGTTTGGTTCTATCTTACTGTGCTTATTCTTCTTGAAAAGGTGACTGGGATAACACAATTAGGAATTGAGATGTTCTGTGAATGGATATAATTCTGTGTGTACATTTGTCAATAGTATACCAAATGTGACTAAATGGTGCATGAATGGATATAATTCTTTGTATAAATTCATGAATCGTATGTCGATGTGATGGTTTCTATATTGGACATTTTTACCCCCCCCCCAAGCGAAGTAAAAGTTGTCCTACCCTGTGGTGTTAAATTTGTCAGTGATTATAGTTCAAACTAATGCATTATGGGTAGTCCAATTCTTTGTATGATAAGAATAATGGGTAATGAAATTCTTAGAAAATGCTGAGTTAACAATAATTTTTGGAGTTTGAGGCTGGTGGTAATTCCCTACAGGAGTTTGTAAGTGCAAGTGTGCAACACATTAGAAAATGGTAAGAGTATGGAATAATTTTGTCCATATTTTTGCTCCTGGTGGGATTTAGTGCAGCTTTTTGCAGATCACTCTTGAGCCTTCCCTCTGCGTCTCTGTTCTGCTATTTTTGTCTGTTTATTTAGTTTTTAGATCATGGAGATACCAAACCCTAATTTCATTTTAATGGGACGCACAGCGTGCAATTTGAACTTTGAATATGTCATGGATGACTTTTCAAATTTACAAGAGTAGGAAGCCAAAACAACTTTATGTGGGCTCAGGGAAGACACATGGGAGGAGGAGATTTTGCATGCGGCTGAACGAGAAGAGGTTTGAAATAACAAAGTTAATTTCGTGAAAAAATGGAGGTAAGGTCGACAGGGGAAATGATGGTTGTTAATCGTGATTTGTGATCAATGTGCCGTTCAATGAAGTTTAGTTGTGCTTGAAGTTTTATGAATTGAACAATTCAGGAAAAAGTAACAATAGGAATGCATTTGATCAAATAGTTCAAGAAAATCAAAGAAAAAGCCCGTGTATTAACATTGTAATCGATACTGGGGTGGATTATAGCGCCGCTGCAACTTAGGAATTTGTTTATCACACTTGCCTGCAAAATCAGCATAATGAAAACACCACAATGAAATCACACCGTGGTGGCACTGGGGGACACTTAACCCTATGAGTTTGGAGGGTCCTTGTATACTATTGTGATAGCGTATTTGGTTTGGGTTCTGGCCAGTGTCCCTGATGATGCTCTTCTAAAACCTGGAGAGCAGAGAGAGGTGAACTTGGAATATTCCATTTTCCACCCTGATGCGGAGCCTCGAGCGAACTTCAAGGAAGTTAAAGGGACGTGAGAGATATAAATGATCCTTTCAGTCTTTGAATGGATCAAATGAGAACTCCCTTTCAAATAAGGGCTCATTATTAGTGTAGGAAGTTTTAATCTTAGCTGTATTGTGGATTGCGCAGAAGGTGAAATCTTGGTCAGGATCTACTGGGTATGGGTTACTTGAGAACTAAAATAGACAAGGAATAAAGGATGCTAACTGGAAAGAAGACTAGAGCTAAACCATTGGTAATCTTGAAGTTCAGTGATATCACCTAAATATCTTGGAGGGTGTTTGTGTGAGATATTCAAAGCAGATAGAACAATTGCTTGTGAATTGGAACTGGCCGTATGTTCTCTTGTGCAGCAAGGATGAATCTGGCTCTTGGAGGTGAACAGTGGTTGCAGTGCTCAAGGAAGTGAAACGTAAATGTTACTGCCAGGCCTCCTGTGTTGGGTGTGAAGTAGTGATGGATGGGGTATAGAACTGGTAAGGTGCAGAGGGGATCACTAGAAAATTTGTCAGTGAGTTCTCTTTCTCCCCCTCTCCCTCCCTCTCTTTTTTCTTGTGTTTTACCTTTTGAGCGGGATTAGGGAGAGAGTGGTTCTAGGAACTATCTCTAAAAGCATGTGAAAATTATGATGTTATCAAGGGGGACGTACCTTAATAAGCGTTCTGTAATTTGTACTACTTGCCGTTGAGGGCACTGTGTCTTTTCAATCACTGTGATCTCCCTTTTCTGAGAAGCAGAAACTGCTTTCTGTATTTTAGCAACAGCATCTCTCCTTGTTTAGGGCATGGCTGGACATATTTGCACCTCCCCATATCTGACTTTGTTAGTATACATACCGTGTGGTGCTGGTTTTGGTGTTGTCTGGGCGCAGGATCTTCCACAGGCAGTCTGGTGTGCGTGCTAAACTGCTGATGTTGTTTTCTTCACAATATGATCGATTTGCTGATAACTATTTTGTTATTCTTTTGTGCAGTTTGTGGGACTACACAAATATTGTGATGAATTTTCTTTGTCGAAGAAGAACTGCAAATGTTAATACTGGTCTGAGTTTTGAGTGGCTCAAGTATTTTGATGTTGTCATCACTGGCAGGTTGGTTATTCACTTATTCCTCTTTCCTTCCCCCCTTATGATTATATGCATCTATGCTTTGCCAGTCCAAAATATACCTATTCTGATGCGTATTCAAATTTAAGTCCGCCATAATGTGCCTTTCAAGTGAAATTTTGCACAATGACAAGTCAGATGAGAGACCCCTTTTACTCAATGTGTTTTGCTGTGTTTCAATATGTGCTTACCAAAGATCTAGAATGCTGTGTATCTACTATTCTACTTTTCGTGCCATTGGAGAATGGTGAGTCACCATTATGGGAAATGAGCCAGTGATACCTTTCAGACTTTCAGTGAAATGTCTAATTGTAACAACCTCATTCTGATTGAACGGTAAAGAGATGTAACTGTTATTGGACACCTGACATCAATGCTTTGGGAGGAGATTTGCTCAGTGAAGAGCCTAAGGGGAAGACTTATGTTGCATGTTGTACCCACTAAATCAGTTAAGATTCATGAGCGTAGGATGTTTCAATTGAGGCTGGGACTGGGGAATTCTTTGTTACCTTAATGGCTGGTGTTTTCTTGATCCTCCAATGAGATAAGGCAAGTCAATGTGGCTCTGTAGGAAGTTGTATATGCTGACCCTTGGGACAATGTTGTCTAAGATCCACTCTTTGTAATCAGATAGCAAGGCTTCTGGTCGAAACACTTGGCCTGAAAACAATTTATGTTCTTCTACACTCTCCTGTCTTAAGGTGAACAAAAGGCTTCTAATCATGAAGATACATGCTCGCCGTCTTCTTTGGCTGTATCAGTATCATACAGGTCATTGTCACAAAATCCTTTTTGTTTTGGTTATCTAATACAATTGGATCTAGCAAAATTGTTTGGTTTTTTGCTAGACAATTGCTGGACTTATGTTCAGGCGGATCACATCAATAACACTCATCAACTGATGGCCCATTATGTTCTATCCAGATTATTTCTCTTATATATGATATTCCATGGTCCAATTGGGGCAAATGATTTCCGTTTTTCTCTCCTTTTAAATTATTCGAACCATATTGGGGCCTCTCGTTCATTTTATGCGTTACCATTCCACAACTGAACTTTATATGAAGCTGACAAGCCATAAACAGATCCTGCAAATAGAGCATCAATTTTTCTGTTCTTACTCAGATGTACCCCTGAGCAAAGGTTTTCTATATAATTGTATTCGACATGGTTGTGGACAGAAGGATTGTAATTAATTGTTCCATGATATTGTCTTTCTGATATGGGGAAGAAAAAGCCTGGGGAGGGGGGGGGGGCAATGCAAATGTAAGCTATTTCTAGGTTTGAGTTGGGATGTGTAAATGCAACTTGGCAGAATTTCTTTTTCTTTTTTTCTGTCTTAATTGCACTAACTATTTGTTCTCTGATGTGATGATTATATAATAGTGCAAAACCGGGCTTTTTCCATGAAGACAATCGTGCTAATCTTTTTGAAGTTGTGCCTGATTCTGGAATGCTTGTAAATACTGACAATGGCACACCTATGCCTCAAGTGAGTGCAGAAATATCCTAGTTTCTTTTAATCTTGTGGACCTGCGGTGTTGTCTGAGCTTGTAGTACTGACTGTACTGTAACTTGATCTTGCTTAATGCACAGGTTGGAAGCACTGTGCCACATATACCATCAAAGGGCCTTGGCAATGGATGCCGGGTGTTCCAGGTACCATTGCATCTGATGTCACGTGTGTCAACATGGATGTTTATGTACTTCCATGGCTAGATCTGCTGCCCTAGATTTTGTTGGTCATACGATTAGTTAGGCATACTGATATGTTAGCTTTTCCATTTCAGGGTGGGAATGTGGCTCATCTTCATAAACTTCTCAATATTGGGTCGAGCTCTCAGGTGAAGTTTCCAGTGTAAAATTGATGCATAACAACTTTAGAGTTTGGGTAACAGATTTCCCAAATTCCTGTCACTTTGGAAAAAGTAAAAATGAGGGAAGGCTTTTGTCATATACATTGCTTGGGTAGTAAGAATGATGAATTATGAATTAATTAAACAGACAAGGAAATTTGTATCCACCTACACTATTGAACAAGGGAACTGTGCTAAAAAAAATTGATCTAACATCTCCATGAGTTGCCAGATTTTACCACGCACGCTCAGCATTGTTTGTCTTTCTGTAATGGTGTTTGCATGAGCATCGTAGGGAACTATATTGCAATGTACCCAAGACTACCATCAGGAGGTTTTAATTGAGTCTAGCAGGTTGGATTATGCTTCAGAGGTGCATCATGTTTGAGTCTGCCTGACTAAATAGGGTGGTCATGCTTTTGTGTTTGGGCTTCAGAATGCTTGATAAAGAACTTTCTGCTTCACATTAATCTATTGGGTTCACAAACAACTAGAACCGCTACCACCACCACTAGTATGCCTGTGTGGATGAGTGGATCTGCCGAAGTTAAGGGGTCTACATATAAGCAACCCTATCCTTGCATGCGGAGAGGTTGTATCTAGAAACCCGCCAAAAAACTTTTTAAAGATGGTCATGCTCTATCTAGAAATCCACCAACAAACTTTTCACAGATGGTTTTAAAGAGTCATTGTTTTGGATAGGTGCTCCACAGGAGCTAGGAAATAAAGGAAAAATAAGTATGGAGTTGTAGCCATGCAGAGCTTGTAAAGTTAAGAGCATCAAATGCACGTGAAGTTGTACTAGAAGTTAAATCATATGCACTAAAGTGGTCTTGTGTGGGTACTGGGCTACTGGTTGGCTTAGTCATGAAAGTCTTCGGTGGTTGGTAATGGAGACCTCGGGCTATGAGTCCTTCCTATCTGAAACTCTGTCCATCCCTATATGCTGAAGGGGGGGGGGTGTTGAAGGGAATGTGTAGTCTAGACGTAAATGGAAGCACGCAAGAATTGATATTAATATGCAGAAACTAATGTTAGAGAAATGCGTAATAGAAACTACGCATGCAAACCAACTGGTATGAGCAATAGAATGCCAATCATCGGAGTAGCTACCCAGTGGCAAAAGAAGAAATTAAATATCATCATATGAGGTTAGCAACTCTAATCTTAGATTGAATACACTCCTGTCAAGGCCATGTTCTGAGTAAGCTATAGATATGCAGAACGTGGAGTTTAATGTTGGCCATAACACACCATGTCCTGTTGCGGCCATCTTGTCTTTGGGCTGAATGGGACTTCGAGATTAACTGTTATTTATTGTTTCTTTCAAAAGGGGGAAGATTAACTCTCATCAGGAGTGTTCTCGCAAGCATCCCGATTTACTTCCTCTCTCTCTTTTCCTTACCTTCTTCAGTGGCCAGCAGATTAGAAGCAATCGAGAGAAAATTCCTTCCGGGTTCTTCTGGGAGTGATTTCAAGTATCATCTTATGAGATGGAATGTTGTGAAGCAACCACTGTTTTCAGGAGGGTTAGGTGTGAGGGACTTGCAGCTCTTTGACGAGGCTCTTCTTGGCAGGTGGCTTCGGAGATTTATGAATGAAAAGGACAATCTTTGGAGAAAAGTAGTTACTATCAAATATAGTGACGATGGATTCGGGTGGTTTTCCTTTATAGAATGGCTCTTATAGGTATAGTCTTTGGAGATATATTTCCAAATGGAGATATATGTCCAAAGGTTGGGAGATATTCTTTCCACACTTTTCTTTTGAGGTATGCGATGGTTCTACCCTTTTTGGGGGGGGGGGGGCCTGGTCATTGGTATGGTGGCGCTCTTTTGAAAGAGCTTTTTCCTAGCCTTTATGTTCTGTCCATGGACAAAAATGCCTCCGTTGCGCAAGTTTATGGTAGCAGGCGCCCATTTTTGTCCGAGATGGATTTGTTGATGATGATTCTTGGATAAGCTTTTTAAATAAGCTTAATGAGGTCAAACTGACTCTTCACTTGATGCGGTGAGGTGACTGAGGGGGTGCTTCACAGTTAGATCTTTTTATTTGAAGCTTCTAGATTTGGATTATTCACCATTGCTGTCTCATTTTGAAAAAGGTTTCCCTTGAAAGCTCATATAGAAGTCTTTGGCCCCCTTAAAGGTTTCTTTCTTTGTTTGGGAAGCTCCACATGAGGATATACTAATTTGTGATAACTTGCGAAAAAAGGGGAAAATCTTGGTTAATAGATGCTTCATGTGTGAAGGGGAATTCGAATCTACGGATCATTTATCACTCCATTGTCAGTTTGCGAGGGTACTTGGGAATCCAGTTTTTAGCTTCTTAGGCATTTCCATTAGGAACAAACTTTGGTAGGAAAGTTAAGAAGAAGAAGAAGGTAGCTATGGTCTACCTCATGTCATCTTTTGGAGTATTTGGAGAGAGAGAAACAGAAGAGTTTTTGAGAGTGGAGACAGAGAAACAGAAGAATTTTTTAGAGTGTAGAAACTCCTCTTCAGCGCTTGAAAGATAACTTTCTCAAGATTCTCTACTTTTGGAAGAGTGGACAGTTTGTATTTTGGATGTATATAGCTTTTTATATGATGCTTACCATGCATTTGATCTGTTTATCATTCTATATTAATACATTACCTTTTCCTTATCAAAAAAAAAAAGAAAAAGAAAAACGAATTACCTAATTCCTTGCGGTAGGATGCCAAAACTTAATCTATAATTTACTGTAGAAAATGGGTACACATAGTGAGACTAGAAAATGGAAACGAAATGAGAGATGAAGAGTTGGGGAGAATTTTGGACCTAGAGTCCGATAAGCAATGTAGATTTTATTAGTTCCATGCATAGTTTGATGTTGACTTTGGAACTGTGGTTCTTGTTTGTTTGTAAGCAAGTCCTTGGATGCAGAAAGCATTCCATCAAACATCTTATTCAGTTGTTTTTTTAAGCTATCAGAGGATAAGAACTTTAATTGGGTTGGATATCTAATGTTTAAATTGTGAACATAAAAACTTTACACATCATGTAGATAATAAGCGTGGATTGTTTTTCCAGTTTGGCATCAGATATATGCGCAGGTCTGCCCTCCTGCACAAGTGCATTAGCATGAGAGGAACTGCTATGAGCCAAAATCTCAAATTGCTAAAATGTTTTCTTATTAGAAGAAGAAAATTCGATGATTGAATCATTGTAACATATGCTGTTAATTTTATTATTAGAAGGATTGCTAATTAATGAAGAGTATGAATCTTTGCATTTTTGAAAGTTGTGCATTCTGATTCTTAGTGAGGAGTAGAACAAAAGTGGAGCGATTAACTGTAAGAATCTGCCAGTGAGGTCTTGGCTTATCGGTAAAGACTGAGTCTTTGAGTACATTACCTATTGGTTTTGATTTCCTTCTTTCCCATTCTGTTGCACTGCCTTTTTGTCTTATTCAACCCCCTCTTCCCCCCCCCCACCCCAAAAAAAGCACCCCGGAAGAAGAAAAGGTTTAAAAAACAAAAAAGGAGATCTTGTTATGATGTCAGTTGGTTGTTATACGTTGAATGAAATTAAACTAATTATTAGGTGATTGATTTTTGCCAGACAGAACATCTTAGTGGTATTTAAAAAAAGAAAAAGAATCTGGAGAGGCCTTACTAGAGTAAATATGGATGGCAGGGGATAGAAATGGTTCTTTTTGGGTGTGTCTAGTGAAGTGGTTTTGATTTCCTTCTTTCCCATTCTATTGCAATGCTTTCTGACTTCACAATACAATGTGGGCAAAGGTAGTGTACTCTGCGTCTCTAAAATGTTTGCTGATTTGCTAGTAGGTTCTATACGTTGGAGACCACATCTATGGTGACATATTGCGCAGCAAAAAAGTTCTTGGTATGCGTTTTGTATAGCTTTTTTTTGCCCCTAGCTGTACGATTTTTTAATACTCTTGAGTTGCAGAAGAGGAAAAATTGACAGGAATTGAATATTCAGATCCTTCTGTTATGGAGTTTATTGAAATTCTTCTTACTTCTCACAGTGACTCTATGCTGTATTGTCTATATAGTGGTTACCAGAATGGGTACTTACAAGAAGTTATGACATTTCGGTTTTTTGAGCTGTTGTTTATGGCCAGTAGTTCTCGTGTTCTTACCTTGATGTCACTTAATGAGTGTTGAATGGACATTCCACCTCTAGAAATCTGATAATATAATTGTTTTTATTTTTAAACTTTACCACTGGCTCTGTAGTCTATCCCAAGATACACTACCTTTCTATTCTGTTGTACCCCAAGTGTACCTTACACTTCCTAAGATATCATTTGAGTGTTTGGTTCCTTATACCGTTCTTCTTTCAAGTCGTTTTGCTCCAAATCCTTTCTTTTTGTTCTTTTTTTATTTCTTTTTTTTTGCCAGGGGGGATTTGACAATTATTTCAGAATAGAGGGAGTTGTACATTATACACACATACTATGTTACATGGGCTCGGATATGGGGTGTCGGACACGGATATGGATCCGAGTGTCCGACTCGTCAAAGCTCTAACTTTAGGACACGGAGACACCGTCCAAAATTTGGACACAGATATGAGGACTCATTGTTTTACATATGGAAGTTGCAATTTCAAGTTAATCTTCTTAGAATATTTCAATAGCTACAAGGTTGTCAACTTGCCAAACGGTTGAACATTAAAGATCCATTAAAATAATATCGCATGAAAAAAGAAAAAGATCACATCTTCCTAATTATTTTCCCCCTTGCTGCTTTAGAGGTTGGATAAGGGTCCGACAAGGATCCCATATCCTATCCGCAGAGTATCGTGCCCGACCTGGGTACGGTGGGGCAAAATGGAGAGTCTGGTATCATAGCATACACACACACACACACACACACACA
>JACYFF010002017.1:64723812-64764544 GCA_017589665.1 Selenicereus undatus
ATATATATATATATATATATTGGGAAGGTGCGGTTATCCACTGTGCGTTGCGTTGTTGGTAGCCCATGGTAGAATCTAGATGGGATACCCAAGCTGTGTTGAAAGATTAGCTGGTACATTTGGCACATGCATTACTTTCTTTATCATTTTATAAAGAAGGGGACTTCTTTTTGATAAAATTAGGACTTTTGAAATCAAACAGAATATGGCATGCAAAAAATTGTGTGGTATATGAAATCTTACACTGTTGCTTATGTGTTCTTTCTGTTTGTTTGTCATATTATGGTACTAATTCTGAGATCCTTGGTAACAGGATGGAGAACAATGCTTGTTGTTCCCGAGCTCGAAAGGGAAGTTGAACTCCTCTGGGAATTGAGGGATACCCGTAAGGTATGCAGCTGATTATTGTAGTTTGTATATTTATCATTCAGAAAAGGGGTGTATGTAGTAATAATAATGCCTTTCACTTCTGCATTATGCTTTTTAGAGTTGGATGAATAAATTGAGTGTTGCGTGTTTACATTGGTAAAATCAATTCAGACTGAAATTTTGCATTTGATTTTGTGTATTTCCATAGTTATTCTGGGGTGATAGTTCGATTAGCAATTCTCAGGACATTGTCTAATCATGATTAAAGGAGTGCTGCTGCCTTCAAAACACATATGTTAAAGTAACTAAGATGAAAAGGCTGAAGGCAGTACAATTCACTGAAGACACATCAAGACTGCTGTTGTATCTATGTATTTTCAATAGCATTTAAATAATATTTTAGGACAATGAATTCGACACAAATTATGAAATTGAGACAGCAGTATCTTATAAATACTATAAATTCTGTATTCTTTCAATTCTTTGTTGGCTATAGGTACTCCTGGCCCGTGCTATGCGATATTATTTTCAGTCAAGAAGAGGGGCCCAAATCAGGGAATTAAAGCTGGGGAAGGGATATGATGGCCTTTTTTCTTTTCCCTCTTTGTTGGCATTCGCTTCATTAGTTTTTTGTAGGACTTCCAGAATCCTCTTTACCCATCTCCCACCCTTTCTAAGGATTGCACATCCCTCTTTATGAGAATTAAGGTCTATCATCTTACCTCCCCATTCCTCCCAGTCCGTCTCAGTGTCTCCTGCTGGCAGTATTGGGCATTCCTTGTCACTAGGTTCGTCCCTGGTCTACCGAGAGCATTTGGACGAAGTTAGGGTTGGCAAATTAGCATGCATGCTCAGTTGTGAATGCTGGAGATCTAGATCTAACCCAAAGCATCATCAAACAGCCTGAGGCATCATGTGAAATCACCATGCATCAGCAGTTAGAGCAGGAGTAGGTGACTGAGATGCCTAAAACATCTATAGACAGCTATGTATCCCCCTGTAGAAAGGAGATTCGATGAGGGAATGAAACTAATCTTTTAGTCTAGTTGATTTTAAGGCGAGATTCTTCTCTCTTTGAATTCTATGGGTGCTCCTTTAGGATTTAGAAAGCATAAAGTCAAGTGTGCTGTAGTGGGAGATATCCTTAAGATTAACTCTGAGAGTCTGCATTTCCTTCTAGAGAGACTTGTCTCTGAGTTTAGAGTAATTCAACTCAGGTGGAGTTGTCTAATTGTTGTTGGTTTGGGTTTGTTGTCCTAAATTGATACACAGTTCATATCCTTTTTTGTCTTAAAATTTTGCTTGTAACATTCAAACACAGAAGAGTCTTTATTTTGTTATCTTATCTAGCAAATAGTTCAGGAGTTTCAATTCAATGTCATGGTTAGATTGGTATTATTCTAGCTCAAACGAGACAAGTTCTTGAATTCCTTTAGCGTTTGTGAACCTACTACCTAGCCGCCCAATTTACATCTCTTCTGCGTATCTAAACTTTGCGTCAGGGAGGTTCTTTCTTAGTTGCAGAAGTGCTCTATCGTCCACAATAGCCCTCCTGTCCATCTTATCAGCAGAGCTGTTGACATCGGAAGATGCAATGCGCCTGACTCATGCATGTTTTGACTAGATTCACCTTGGATCTGGGCCATCACAAAAGAATCCTAACAAACAAGAATATGCCAGCAATCAGAGTCAATTAAGCAGAAACATGGTATGTTTAAGTTAGTTTACAGCTACCTGCTTTGTTTGTACTGGAGAACAATTCTTTTCAATTCATGGATATGAGCTAGAGTACTCCAATCTGCTAGCAAATTGATTTTTATGAATTGTCAGATTGGCAATCTGTGGAGTCACTATGTTGTGGTACATGGTGGCCCATTATTGCTGAATATTTCTTGTGTTAGTTTGATGATGCCATTTATCCAAGCAAATGTGTGGACCATTTCTTAGTTAGTATTGATGGACATGGCTATATTTTTTTACCTTCATTTATATGTTGGCTTATGAATTCAACGTTTATCCTAGCTGCTTGTGAGTTGAACGTTGGCATACTTGATGTTTTACTCTATATTTACATTCTCTTTATGACTGGCAGCAACTTCAAGGATTGAGATGTGAGCGAGAGCATATTGAGGACAGGCTTCAACGTATAAAGTGGTCACTCAAGTAAGTATTACTTTTGGTTCACATGAAATGTCTATGGAAACAAGTCATGCTGGCATTGGATTCGGAATAAGAAGCTGCCATTCTTGTCATTTAATTGCCATTCTTTGTGAGTTTAGTTTGAATTTCGAAAATTGAAAGTTCATTTTTACAATGTAAATAAGATGTTGTGCATAAGGTAACCCTCCAGGAGAGTAGTGATAGATGGTCGTGACACTGTGAACTGTGAAGATCGTCTTCTTAATGTAGTCCACAAGTCATAATGTATGGCATGGGGACAAGCCTCTTTCTGTAGTAGAAAATCACTAGTAGATTGTGCTTATTCTTTTATCTAGTGATGACTTTGTTTGGTGGAGAGATTACCCATATTTGTTTTAGGGAATTAAGCAATTGTTATCTGTTTTCCTATATTAAGTTTGAAACCTGGAACTATGTTTAGATCATTTCCTCTGACTTGGAGCCCTACACAACCATGTGGTGACTCTCTACTTTGCGTCTTGTGAACTTATGGGCACCTTACTTAGGTTTTGTTGTCATGTGCACCGAATTTGCAACGGAGAGCTGGAGTCTAATGAGATTTTGCACCAATGGGGAAAGTTGGGATCTATACAGGAGATGCTTTAGGAACGGCATAAGGAGGTTTTTGGTGGTGATGTTGAGAAATTTGGACTAAAAAGGAGAGTAAATTGATGAGATAGTGAGGCAAGCTGTTTTGAAAGTATGTCCGTAGAAGGATGGACTGATTAAAAAAATGATTACACAGTGACTACTTTGAATGCAAGATGTGCTTTTTATCAAGATTAGGGAGGGCCAAATTTTGTCCAACCAATTACCCAAAATTTTCCAGCCCAAATAAAACTGGTATGGTTATGGTCACTCTTCTTCAGGGATTTCAGTCTTTAAAATTCTTAGGCTTCCGAAAATCTTTTGAACGTTAGCCTCAACTCCCAAACCATATCGTTGTATGTGGACTTTGTATGCAGAAACAACTGAAGAGAAGTCTTTAATTTGCATCATATAGTCACAGGAAGAAAAGTGATCCACCTTGGACTCTTTCCTTTGCATGTCACTGGATGAACCTTGAACCAATCAACCCAAGTAGCAAACTTCATGGTTAGGAATAGGAAATGAGGACATTAGAAGAATGTACTACAATGGAGAAGGATTTTCAGGAAACATCCTTGAGGATTCCCTTTGCAAACCTGTGGATCTCGGTTCTGGTAGATGATTGAAGTCTAGGAGATAATCACAGAGGCACACTCCACCAATCCCAACACAAATGTTGATATGCAAGTGAAGAACCCAAGATTTCCTTTCACTATAATAGATGGGTTTTTTTATTTTTTTGGGGTAAGTAATCAAAGAGGTATATTAAATGGACACCAATGGGATGTCACCCATGTACAAAAGGGACAATACAAAAACATTATGCCCTGACGCTCTCATCCATAATGCAATCGACAAAAGGCAAAAAATTTAAATCTTTGTTACCACTAAGCCCCACACTCCAACTATACAACAATCTCAAAAAATAGAGCTTGAAATCTTGAAACGACAAGACTTTGTCCTCAAAAATACGGCGATTTCTCTTCTTCCAAGTAGCCTACCAAATAGCCAAAGGAACCATGTTCCAAACTCCAAGGACCTAACTTTTCTTCATCCTTCTCCTCCAAGCCACTACCACATCTTTTACATTAGAAGGTTGAACCCAACTAATCCCCATAAGAGAGAGAGCTAAATCCCAAAGCGAAGAAACCCACCGACAATGTACAAGGAGATGATCCACAGCTTCTTCCTCCACCAAACACATGGAACATTTACTTGGACCTCTAAAATTTCTTCTTTTAAGCATGTCATCTGTAGGAATCTTGGTGTATGGTCGTTGCCCAAGCAAAGAAACACACTTTTGTGGGAACTTTAGACTTCCAAATGGACTTAGCAGTAAAATCACGACCATCCAAGGCATCAAAATGTGTGGAACAAAAACTCTTGATGCGAAAGGATCCCTTAGTGTTTAGTGGCCACACAATCTCATCCTTGCCGTGGGACAGAACCTCTTTGCTAGCAAGTACGGCTAACAAATTATAAATACTGTCCTCTTCCCAATCATTAAGATTCCTCACAAAAGTCAAGTTCCAATGGCTAATGTCACCATTCCAAGAAACTACTTCTTGTACCATCTCATACTTCAAACGAGCCATCCTAAAAAGATCGGGAAAAGGAGTCTTTAAAGGTCGATTCCCACACCTAACATCATGCCAAAATAACACCATTGAGCCATCCTTCACCTCAAAATGCACTAAAAATTTGAAACGCTCAAGACCTGCTAAGATAGATTTTCAACAACCAACACCGTGAGGATAAGAACTCTTCTTACTCTACCAACCCAACTTAGCTATCCCATATTTTGCCTCGATCACTTTTTTTTTGTTTTTTTTTGTAAGTAATCAAGAGGTATATTAAAAGGACACCAAGGGGATGTCACCCATTTACAAAAGGGGCAAATAAAAAACATTATGCCCTTAAGCTCTCATCCATAATGCAATCGACAAAAGTCAAAAAATTTAAATTTTTGTTGCCACTAAGCAAAACAGTCCAACTGTATATACAACAACCTCAAAAACTAGAGCTTAAAATCTTGAAACGACAAGACTTTGTCGTCAAAGATACGACGATTTCTCTTCTTCCACGTTGCCCACCAAATAGCCAAAGGAACCATGTTCCAAACTCCAAGGACCCAACTCTTCTTCCTCCTTCTCCTCCAAGCTACTACCACATCTCTTACATTAGAAGGTTGAACCCAACTAATCCCCATAAGAGAGAGAGCTAAATCCCAAAGCGCGGAAACCTATCGACAATGTACAAGGAGATGATCCACAGTTTCTTCCTCCTCCAAACACATAGAGCATCTACTTGACCCTCTATAAAATTTCTTCTTTTAAACATGTCATCCGTAGGGATCTTACCTATGGTGGCTACCCACGCAAAGAAACACACTTTTGTGGGAGCTTTAGACTTCCAAATGGACTTAGCAGCAAAATCGTAACCAGCCTTGATCACATTTTTCCACATAGCATCATCCTCCTTTACAAACCTCCACAACCATTTGGTCTTCAAAGCTTCGTTCATAACACGAAGAGGTCTTATGCCAAGTCCTCCCTATCGTTTAGGACGGCATACCTCATTACAATTGACCCAATGGAGTGTGTTACCATTATCATTGGAATTCCAAAGAAAATCTCTCGTGATTTTCTCTAACCAACTAGCAATGCTAGCCGGGATGGTGAATAAAGACATGAAGTAGATGGGAAGACTACACAAAGTGCTCTTCAAAAGGGTCAATCTACCCCCTTTAGACAAAAGCTTAGACTTTCAGCCTGCCAATCTCTTATGAAACCTCTCAACAATTGGGTCCCAAATCGCTATGCTCTTATAAGGAGCACCAAGAGGAGGACTAAGGTATAAAGAAAGCAGATGATCAACTCCACACCCAAAGAAACGGGCCAAACACATGAACATTATGCATGTCGCCAACCGGAATAAGTACACTTTTGGAAAGGTTGACCCTTAGTCCAGGCATAACTTCAAACAGCAGAAGGATGCACTTCAAGTAACCTAAATTACTCTCATCCGGCTTGCGAAAAATAAGGGTATCGTCGGCAAAGAGCAAATGGGATATCAACAAACCCTCGGAATTAGGGTTGATAATATGAAAGTCATTGAAGAAACCTTCCTCACTTGCTTTAATCACCAACCTACTGAGAGTCTCCATAACCAAAATGAACAATAAAGGCGACAACGGGTCACCTTGCCTTAGACCTCTTGAGCTTGAGAAAAAACCAAATGCTTCACCATTAATTAAGATAGAGAATCGCACGGTGGAAATACAAAAAGAGATCCATTTCCTCCACTTGTTAGGAAAGTCCATTTTTTAAGGAATAGCCAAGAGGAAACTCTAAGATACATGATCATAAGTCTTCTCAATGTCAATCTTGCATAAGATACCAAAATCCCAGATCTAATATAAGAATCAATGCACTCATTAGCAATCAAAGCAGCATCCAAAATTTGACGGCCAGGAAAAAAGCATGGCATGCTGCGAGGGACCCGTAACTTTTCCAACAACTTTCCTCAATCTTGAAGCGAGGACTTTGACAAGAATCTTATATACACTCCCAACCCAACTGATGGGCCTAGAAGACTTAATATTATCTGCGCCAGCCACTTTGGGAATCAAAGTAATAAAAGTAGTATTTAAACTTTTCTCAAAAACACCTTTATTATGAAAGTAAGCAAAAAATCTCATAATCTCCCCCTTAACAATAGACCAACAATGCTGGAAAAAGGCTATATTGAAACCATCTGTCGTGGAGCTTTCTTATTGCCTAACTCAGAGATGGCATTCCAAATTTCATCTTCCTTAAAATCTTTTTCAAGATCCCTAGCATCATCAAGGCTAATAGAAGCAAAAGCAATACCATCAAGAAAAATCCTTGATGGTTGATCTTCATGATACATATTCTCATAGAAGTGAACAATCGCATTATTGATCGAGGCAACATCAACATAAAGCTCGCCATCCACTTTAATTTTGTAAATAGCCTTAAACTTTCTTCTCCTATTTGCCACCTCGTGGAAAAATTTGGTATTTCGATCACCATCCATAATCCACTGTAGCTTTGCTCTTTGGCGCCAATAAATATCAATGGATCTTCACACCATAGAGAGTTCTTTTTTAACTCCCAATCTTTCAAATCTATCCACCTATGAGAGAGATTGTTGCTCCTACTCCTCATCTAAGAGCTTCACTTTTTCCACTAGACTAGCCATCTTAAAGGCTAAATAGCCAAACATTTCCCTGTTCCACTGTTTAAGTTTGGTCTTCAAAAAGTTCAGTTTCTTTGCCAAAATAAAACTGGAGGGGCCAATAACATCCAGTTCATCCCAAATAGATTTGACAAGGTCACTAAAGCCATCCACCTCGAGCCACATATTCTCGAATTTAAAAGGATGTCTACCTCTTCCCTAACCCGAAGAAGAATGGGAAAATGGTCCGAAGTGATTTTCGGAAAGGCAACTTGATGAACCGCCTGGAAGTGATCTTCCCACTCAACCGAGAAGAGAAATCAGTCAATGGGAGATAATAGAGGTACCTCCTCATGGCTAGACCAAGTAAAGCGTGCACCTTCCAGGGGAGGATTGGTCAGATTGCAAGAATCGATAAAACTAGAGAACTCTCTCATTGCCCAAGACAACCGACCACCTGTGGATCTCTTTGAAGGAAACCTAATGACATTAAAATCCCCACCCAAACACCACGGAATATCCCACGAAGACATAAAGAATGAAAACCCCTCAAATAAGGCCAGTCGCATATAGTTATCATTAGGCCCATATACCCCAATCAAACCCCACTCAAAATTGTCCTCCAAAGACTTAAACCTACAAAACACAGAGAACGACCCAATGTGAGAATCACCAAGCTCTAAGACTTGAGGATCCCAAATGACAATAGTACCTCCTGAGCGACCTACGGAAGGTAAGTAAAGCCACTCAATCGGGCAACGACCCCACAGACTAATCGCTATCGGACGACTAACAACCTCTAACTTGGATTCTTGGAGAATGGCAACATCGCAAGGAAAAGTACGCAACAACCACTTAACATCCCCTCGCTTATTTGGACAATTAAGCCCCTTGACATTCCAAGCTAGTACATTAACGGTTGGCCCCATCCTAAAAAACCTATCCCTATCAATTACATCCCCCATACTCTCTTCTACCAACTGATCACCTTTCATTCTATTTGCTTCCAGCAGCAAGAAAAGAGAGCAACTCCATTTCTCTACCTTCAATGGTCAAACCCATCTTCTTACAAAAAAATATCATTCTTTCCAAGACCCACGCAGAACCTTCACTAACATTCCCTGAATGACTAGAACCAGGCAAAGCAACACCATCTAAACCTCGAGTGTGAGCTTGATGCAGAGCTTCCTCAAACAAAGAAAGCCCTCCCACCTCCTACATAATAGGAGAGCCCGACCCAATATCAACGAGATTAGTTTTTCGAAGCTTCTTCCTACGAGAGTAAACAAGCACACTCGTAGCTGATGAACGAGCTGTAGGATGCAACTCCTCCTCCACCACATTCAGAGGTGATTCTTGGATCCTTGAGGCACACGTAGAACTACACTGTGAGCTATCACAATCAGAGGAGGGATAGTTCTCCAAAAGATCTTTGAACACTTGGAATTGATTAACATAGGGAGAAGAAGCCTCCAAAAACTCCTTAGAACCACTCTTCTTTTTTTTGATCAGGAAAAAAGAAATTATATTAACAAAAGAATGGATGCAAAGATAGCATCGTACAATTAGCTATGTACAGCCCAAGTGCATCAAATCCACAAAATCCAAGAGATCTAGAGGAGAGTTGCAAACGTTCCCTTTGTCCCAAAAATAGAGTGCCTTGATAAAATAATCTTTAAAACATTGAAGTGGCATCTCCTCATCCTCAAAGACTCTTCTATTCCTCTCACGCCAAATGCTCCAAAAAATTGCATGAGGAAATAATCTTGCAATCTTCACCTTCACTTTTCTACCAAAAGAGCCCTCCCATGCATAGAGATGTTCCAAAATAGATTTGGACATGACCCAAGAAACTCCCAGGCAACTGAAAGCTAGATCCCAAAGAGCTCTTGCAAACGGACAATGAAGCAATAAGTGTGCCACCGATTCTGCAGTAGCCTTGCATAATGGGCACCCATTCACCAAGATCTTACCCCTCTTTTGCAAATTATCAAACATTGTCCTTGAAGGAGACCTTTTGCGTCAACACATTACCACTAACATTATGTTCTTCGCCAATCACAACTGTACAAACATCCCATGAACCACAATCCCTGCACTTCCACCCCATCAAAGGTGAATTAGGGGAGCCACCCAGATGACCTCGAACGACATTAGCAAAAGACCTATCCCTGCGCACCAGAAACCTGGAGGAAATAGAAGCATTCCTTGGTGGAGGAGATGGCTTCTTACGACCCTCAATCAAAGTCTCCTTAAGAATCTTTGTCACCCCAAACTAGCCTTAGTACCCTCAGGAAATATCATTATCCTAGCCTACCCACCATTATCCAAAAGAGAGAGAACAATGAATCTACCTTTGTTATTCTTTCTCAGTTGAAGCAAAAGACACCTTTGACCCCACCTAAGAGTTTTCAACGACAATGGTTCTCCCTTTGAGAAACAGAGGCGAACCATTTGTACTACCACCCATCGAAATTCCTGGAAGCTCAACCAGATAAATGACCTTTTCCTTCTACTAGCCTCAGCAACTTGAAAAGGAAAAAGGCCTCCACCACCCCCCAGTCACTTCCAGGAATTTCCCTTCCACCCTCATAGAGGCATACATGATAGAGAGACGGGGCAATGCAACGTAGCTGGAGGAAGAAAGTCCACAAAACGACAAGAAGAAACCCACTGCCACCTAACATTGCCCAGGAAGGATAAAAGGAGGGGAATTACACAAAAAACCACTTACCCGTGGCTAGCCGGAGACAACAACACCACCAAAGGACAGAACAATTGATTACGCCACAGAACTTGCCGGCAGGTGACAGAAACTACCGGCCAACCCAAATCCCTGACCAAAAAGCACCCTATCCCTCCACCGGCGCACAGATCTAAAGAAAACGGCAGGGAAGTCCCGAGAACGCTCAAAAACGACCGGCGAAGGGGGCGGCCAGCGGCTCTCGGTGACCCAAAGTCCACCAGACCTCAGGTAACCCTCCGATGACCACTCCGGGCACCCTTGACTTCACCGGCCACCTAGAGAAGCACCTAGAGAGAGAAGGGGGGGTCATGCTAATCGCTGGAGCCGTCCTCAGGTAATGGTTTCAATTTTTTTCTAATTAACTGCTACAATAGGAGATGGAAATGGGATTGGCAAAACTGAGATACTGCAACAAAAAGGGTTTTCCCTCTCCAAGTGTCTTCCTAGACACCAACCATGTCTCATGTGAGAAACTGACCTCTTGCGGAGTATTGGTGAGTAGCTCATCAGCTTGGATGTTTTAATCATCAGGCCATATTTTCCCCATAAGCAAGGTTATACAGCTCCCTATTTGTGGGAAGGTAGGCCATCTTGTGCCTAAATCCAAATGAACATCCGGAGTCTTCCCTAAATAAGATGCTGGAGCAATAGCATAGATGTGCCATTCGGCCCAGATTTTAAGAGCATTTTTGCCTACTATTTGACAACCCAAAAGGGAAAAGGAAAAGGGTACTGGGTAACTTGTATCCATTGTGCTTTACATCTGTTATGGTGACATAGTCTAGATGAAAAGATTGCTTATAAGTGATCTTTTCAGCAACCTGAATGCTGGGACATGCAGCAGCATCTGCTGAATAATAGCCTGATTTCTTTGCATTTCTTCAACTAGAAACAGAGCAAGATAGTCTGGAGGCAGGCTTGCTTGGCAGTGATGTGACTGCTAAGATTGGTTCGTTATAAAATGTTATGTAAATAGGACTTCTTAATGTCTCACCTTATGGGGGAGAGATTTCACTTCCTGACATTGCCTTGCTCTAAGGCTTCTAGTGTCTGCGTTATTTTTTTTCTCTGAGGTGCAGTTAGATTGCCTTGTCCTTTTAGCTTGGGTAATAAGGTTTGAAGGACTTCTTGTCCTGTCTTTCTTTTAGGTAGGTCTGTCTTCATGAAATACCCCCTTTAATAAAACTAGTGCAACATAAGAATGGTCTGATGTTCTTGATTTGATTGTTTGTTGCGTTCCGGAGTTGGTACTTGGAACATGCAATTCTGTGATGTGTAACTGGTGGATCTTCTCTGCTTTGTGAATTCTTCTTTGGTAAATCTTTGGGAACTTGGAGGGAGAGATTGTGTATGCCTGTGCCACAGTTTTAGCTGACATTCAAGTGAAATATTTTCTTTTGTTGAGGAACAGGTGTATGAACATTGCTTGGATGGCCCCCTTTGCAGTCTTTTAGTCCTTATGCTTGAACAAGAAGCAGAGTAGTTTTAGTAGTATCTATGGAGCCAATAGGACTGGAGAGGAGTTCTTTGCATGATTTTAACAGAGTTTTCTCCCAGTACATATGCTTTTGTTGGCCTGGTTGTGTGGGATGGGAAGGTGGAGGTGGAAAATGAGGGCCCGATGTGTTATGTTGTTCATCTGTGAACCATCTGCAGGCCAATTTTACTTTGGATATTATCCAATCTTAATTAGGTGAAATTTTTGGTGGAAGCCTGTTTGTTAGTTCATATAGGGGGCTTATATCTGTTGTTATAAAGTTATAATGGGGGTTGGTACTTTTCATTGGCCGTACGGGTGGAAATGTGGTTCTATTCAAGCCCTCAGATTTTTTATATATCTGTGCAGGATATACTTTGTACCCTCTGTGGAGGTGGGAAATGAAGGCCCAATATGTTTTGTTGTTCATCTTTGAACCGTTTGTAGTTCAGTTTTACTTTAGATATAAGTACGTAATCCAATCTTAGGTAAGATTTTAGTGGGGGCGTGTTTTTCACTTCATATAGCAAGCTGGCATCTGTCATTACGAAGCTATAATGTGGTTTGGTGTCTTCATTGGACATATGTGCAGAATGTGGTTCTATGAAAGCCCTCTATTGGGGGGGGGGTATATTTTTGCACTATAGCCTTTATTGCCTCGGAAAAATCCATATTGGACTTCTTCTTGTTGTTGCTGCTATTGCTGCTGTTGTACAGTACATCCTCTCAACTTCTGAATGCTATTATGCTGACAGCTTATTGAACTCTCATTCCTGCAGGTTTGAAGATCTCACATTTGAACAGAAGGAGAAGTTGTATGCTGAGCTTGATAATTTGGAGGTAAGATTCTAAGATTGCTGTCGTTTAGATTAGTAGATGTTGCTTCCGCTACCGAGTAATTGCACCTATTTCTAGCGAACATTTAGGATCTTTGCTGATATCAAAGTATATAGAGAGTGGGAGGTGCTTCATCATTGTCAGTCCTTTTTTACCTGAACTGGAAGAATAAAGGAGGCTATTTGCATATGAGAACACTACTGATTTAAGAACATTATTAGATTATGGATGCATGTTAAGGGAAGCACTGAATTTTTGTGTTGTGTTTAGCATTTGATAGTAGCAGACAACATTATTAGAATGACTGGCTGTCAGTAGTCTAAGGGTAAGAGCTTCATCTTGTCATGTTATCATGTGATTCCATTTACAAAATCAGCCAATAACTTGGTGCATCTCAGAAGTCATAATGGAGTATAACTCTAACTTGCAAAACCCCCCAGCCAAAAAAACCAAAAAAAACAGAAAAAAGAATTCTTGTTGTGATGTTGATCGCGCACATTCATATACAGCCTGATAGCGAGTGGGATGCTTTGATAACAAATTGATAAGGGTCTAGTGAGTAGGGAGAGGATGACAATTAGAGGGAAAAAACAGGAAAAGTAGGGATTCAGAGAGAAGAATGGAGAAGGATTAGATAGGAAAGAGGAGAAATAGATAACACGAAGAGGAATCAATCTGAATTTGAGTTCTTAATCATCAAAGTAATAGAAACCTTTCTTTTATGTTAAAGGTACAGTAATAAGAAACTCAGCGGTGTCACTAACTTACAATAAAGGCAATTACAAAAATCATCATGCCTTGCAGATTTCATGCATAATATAATCAGAATCCAGGAAAAGCAACTTTCTACCACAATTGAGCACTTCTGTCCAACTATTCAGAGTTCTCAAAAATAAGAGCTTTTGAGAGAACATAGCTTTGCCCTAAAAAATACGTCGATTTCTTTCATTCCAAGTACTCTACTAAATAGCCAAAGGAATTAACTTCCGAGCTTCTGAACCCATCTCTTCTTCATCCTTATTCTCTGTGCTACAATGCATCTTTGGCATTCAAGGGTAGAACCCCACTATTCCCCAATTACGAGAGAGACAAATGCCAAAGCAAAGGGTTCCAACCGATGAGGAATTGATTGTTCACTCGCAAAGGAAAAAGGTTTGCAAGGAAAGTTTGATGCTTGATAACAGTTTTGTTTCTCATAATACACATGTTCGTGTGAAGGTTTGTTCAGATTTTGATGAATCTTTGGTTCAAGGTGAAGCTCAAGGTTTAGATAAAGCGACTACAATTTTTGTTGAAGAGTTGACACGAGGATTGGTCTGGCAATCGAAGCTAGAGAAATGAAATTGTTTTTTTTTTTTAATTTAAACCTCTTCAGGGGGGGGGGGAAGAAAAGAGGAAGAAAGGGGACCCAATACCTGAAGGGACCAATGAAGCAGGGGAAGCAGGTGCAGTTTTAATAACTACCTGGAAACTACTTAGACCAGTACTATATAGAATATGAACCAAAATATTCTATGACAATATGTACGGAAATAACATAAAAGACTGAACATACAACACATTCCAAGTCTGGAACATTTCCTACATTCTTAGTTTTTACCTCCCGTTATTCTTTTAAGCCTCCTTTATTCATCTTCGTTGTTCCCCTATGGTTGGGAAATTTTCATCCATGACTTTTTGATGAGTAATCAAAAAATTGGAATTAATAAGACACCGAGGGGATTTCACCTATATACAAAGGAGACAATCACAAAATAACATCGTGTCCTCATGCTTTTTATGATAATCTCATAAAAAAAAGTCAATTGTGTACCCTGAGCGAGAGAACTTCGCACTCCAACTGTACAAAGTTCTCAAAAAATAAAGCTTGAAATCTTGATAGGACCTAGCCATGCCCCTGATCCTTAACTCCAACTATACAAAGGTCTCCTATTGACTTTTATAATGAGGCTTCAATGTGTAATAACCAAATTCACTGACGAAACGGTATTGCTACATAGCGAAAAGCATCGAAGACAATTCTTTGAACATTTACTAGCAAATTACTGCAGCAAACCTTTACAAACGTCAATACTTCTTCACTTTACTCTGTTGCAAAAAGTTATTATCCATCAAAGGATGTTCCTGGGTAAAACCTTTTTTTTTTTGGGTTCTTGGGATGGGATTGACAATCACTCTGCTTGGTATCTTACATTTGGATTTAACCAAACCCTAATCTAGGTGTTGTCTTCTACCTCCCTTCATCTTTCATTTCCAAGCCACCAATGTCCCTCCAAGGTTGAACCCATATGTTGCATCAGCAGTTTAATTTATTTTTTTCCCAAGAGCTTTGTATAAGTGGAGTTATGTACTGAATAGTGAAAGATGTTTGTACCTTTTTGGGTGTATGTAATATTATTCAGGGAGTGTGAGGGCATGATGAATTGTGTATTGGCCTCCTCTGTACATCGGCAACATCCCCTTATTGGCTGTCAGTAAACTTTTATTACTCATAGGGGGGAGGCGGGGTTCAGGTTGAAGCCATATGCTTTTTGTTCAGCTTAGGGGAAATACTTCTAAGGGTGCTCTTTATTATTTTATAATTTTTGGTTTTTTTTTTTTTTAATCAATGTCTTGACATGATTGATATACAATTTGGAGGCATTGTTGGTCTTACTTCACAGTTGAGTGATGTGATTTATGACATTATCTGATCTGCTGGTGAATATGCCATTGCCAGTTTTAAGTGCTGCTCGTTCTTTATTTTGTAAAGTTTGTTTTCTTACTTGGATTTCTTCATAGTTCTTTCCTGAATGATTGATTCATTGGATCTATTTTAATTGGTTTCACTTTATAGTCTGAAAGGGAGCGGGTTAGACTCGGTCATCAACAGCTCCTCTATGAATGCCACAGAAAGGTGAGGCTCATATATAGCTTCTTTTGTTTCATAAGTTTGTATAACTGTAAACCGCTTTGCTTTATCAGTTTATCTATAAAACCATTTAAAGTCCTTTAGTACAGAAGATTATCAACTGATGTCTCCTTGATTGCTTATCCCAAAAGAAAAAAGATGTCTCTTTCCATTATATCATTTGGACATCTTCCAGGGTATCTAACATGTTTCATGGATATTTCATATGAGATTGCTACTTATATTTTGTTGGTAGGCATGGGATATTCATTTCCTTCTTTCTCGAAATTGTTACTTGCTACATTTGATTTGGTTTGTGCCTGTGATATTCCACAATCCCTCTTTGATCTCCCTTCTTATCTTTTGTTTGGTTGACCTGTTTTCTATGGGCAATTAAATCATCCCTTACCCTAGGACTTTGGCAGTGTCTTGTGCTGATGTTAAACCATGTTACTCATTGGTAATCACCTTCTACTACTCATCTTATTTTAATCCTAGAACGCCTCTTTTTTAAAATGGAATAAATCCTTAAACACTGCACCAATGAATCTTATCTGATGTCTAGGCAGAAAAAAGTGCCCCAGTATGGCAGTACTCTTTACTTATTGACTTAATAATTTCTAAATGGTCATAGAATTCTAATCTTGTTTGATGTTTCTGTAATATTCAAGTGGTGTTGAGGAGTTTTTAAATGGGCTAAACATACAGTAGTTGATGGGCCATTCTCAGAGGGCAAATCATGTGTAGCGTGATTTGAAATGCTAAAGTTGCCCATTGAGATGGGTATCTGAACTGTTAAATGGTTGATCTTCACTATTTTCGCCCGTGACTCATGCCTTTGTGAAGCCAAAAGTGTTGTGGGCATCTGCATGGCTAACTGTTGAATCCATGTAGCATAAACTGTGTTACAGTTGACCATCCCTTCCTGATTGTATTTTGGTTTTTTTTCCTGTTTTTTTCTTTGAAATTCAGTTCCACAAGGTCTGGGGGCAGCTTATGAAGACTGGATATCAAAATTCTCGCTTTGCACATCAGGTATCCTTGAATTATCAGAACTGATCTGCTTGCCTTCTTTCCCCAGGGTTTTTATATCTGTTTGAAGTGTGGGTGGCTACCTTTGATCCATCTATGTAACTTGGATTCTCTAGAATCCAACATCGACATTTTACTCGTCATTTGTACTAAAAGATGCAAACCTAGATATCAGGCAAGTCTAAACACCTGCACTCATTGCCCTGTTTCGGAACCTGGAGCTGAGTCTGGGTAATGTAGATTATTAGGCATTCTCCCACTTGTCATGATTCTTCACTTGTGCATTTGAAAGATAGTTTCAACCATGTTGATCTATGTATGCCCATTGAGATTGATTCTTGATGCGAACCAAGCGATCATGAGTTTTTCTACTTCTAGATGTCAAAGCTTGTTGACTGGGTTGTTGTGGGCTTTCAGAGTTAAATCATAGTTGGGGCAGTACTGAAGAGAAGTCTGTGAGTTGTGTGACACATTTCATTATGCCATAAGTTCAGCATGTTATCATTTTGAACCAAACATCCTTCACTTTCTGAAAGCTTGGGAGTTGTAGCCACAGATGTCCAAGGACTTCCGCTGCCATACTTATCCGGTTCTGCATAGCTCTTTTCTGCATTTGTGCCTCTCCGCCTTTTTTGTTTGGGTGGATCTAGTATCCTTCGACTCTTTTGAGTGTAATCCTTTAGAGGCAGAAAATCCATTGTATTACTTATCATTCTTGGCCTGCAATTAAATGGGTGGTTGGCTTCAGCTGCTGCTGGCCTATTGTTCTCTCATCCAGAACAGCGTTCATACTGTTCCCTTTTGTATGATTCATCAGATCCAAGGACCTAACATGCGGGTCGCAATTGTGGCTTTGGTCGCGGTATAAACCGCTCTATTACAGCAATCATATTCCATGTCACAGCTGTCCGTCAATGAAGAAGTTGTTCATCCAACTCCAAAACCTTTCCAATGCGGCCATTCAAATCCTAAACAAGGGTTTCTTTACTCAGGAATTTATTTTTTTGACTAGCCACTGAATGAAGCGTTCTTAGCTCACTCTGTCATAGCTGCTCAGTGCCCACAAGGAATGACAAGTCTTTTGCGTCTGAATTGACAGATCCTACAGCTTTAGCTTTTCATTTGGAATAACTATGTCCTAGAATAATCACCAGAGAGTATGCAGATAGAATTCACACCAGTGGTGATAAATCTGAAGATTTTATGATAATGGTGGGTTTTTTTAATTTTTTTGGTGAGAAGGGCACTCCAACCATTGAACAGAACGTATAATCTATTAAACTGTCTAACCACTAGGATACAAAAGATAATCCAATGATACCCAAGAAAACAAGACTGGAACCCATGGGAAGTTGCTTCTTCTTGATTAACAGTGCAGCATCCAAGCCCAAACCCAAGGCCTCGAGGTTCCTTTCCTGAATTTGAGGCCGATGTAGGTTGGCTACAGCCATTGTGCACCCATCACTTGAATTGCTTACCATGCTTGCAATCTTTCCTGCGCCATTGAATTCATGCCTTTCCTGGACTGCAGATTATGTATCGGATTTTCCCGCAAATATCATCTTATGTCGTGGCTGATATATGCCCCTTCTATGTTGTTTCTTCCCTTTCTGTCTGTTCTGACTTTGAGCAGAAAATTCAAAGATGGTGTGAGCATCATCCATTTGACTTCCTGATGTTGATTCTTGAATAATTGATCCAACCCTGCTGGAAGTACTTAGGCTGTCTTCCATTTTAGGCTCCAGAATTCGATTATTCATTCCTGAGTAGGATTACTGAATAACTTAATCAACGTTTCTCGTAGCAGTTAGACTATTTTCCACTTCAAGCTCTACAATTTTATCATTCTTAAACATGAACAACTCCTCTGCATTAATGTTGTCCGTCCCATTGTGGAGCATGAACCACCATGTAGCTCATTGAGCAGAAGAATGTTGGTTGGTGTGGAAATTGAAGTGACAGATTACAAGGCAATGAAAAGGGTTCTGATAATACCAGAATATCATGCCTGGTGGGAACACTTGCAGGAAAGGAATAGATGCTGTATACATTTGCGTTATCCATGCAGCGAAAATAATAGCCCAGCCAGTATTCTCCACAGTTCAACACTTCCAACTTCATCACTGCTCTTGCAAACGCACACGAAAGCTTATTGAGAATGACAGGATGATTTTGATTCTAGTTCTATTTCCTAGTCAATGATAGGCTTGACATATTGCTGGCCAATTAGGCGCCTCCAAGTCCAGAAGATGATGGTGGCCTGGGTTTGATGATATTGTGGGGCATATGCAGCTACCAGACGAGAGACGAAAAGAAATGAAGTGATTTGTTCAAAAGATGAATTTCAGATGGTCTATGCATTTCAAAAAAGTCATCCGGGTACTGTCCCTGCTTCTGTGGAAGCTAAATAGAATAAGGGACAGGCCTAGAAAGAGCCTGAGTATGGATTGGCCCATTATTAGCTTTTATTAAGGAACAGCCCTTGATCAAATTTGTTCCTTTCTAGAATCCTGTTACAGACCAAACAGGAGAACTCATCCCAAAAGACTAGCCTATCAGGTGAGAGAGCCCATTTGGTCTATAAACCCCTCATCAGTTGCCCATACAACCGATGTGGGACAAGTCCCATACCTTGCAATTGATCCAAATCCGTAACATTCGACCCCCCTTAAGGGCCAACGTCCTCGTTGGTCACGGCTGGCTTTCCGAGGCCACCACTCCGAGTCCTCGTTGGTTACGGCCACGTTGGTCACGGCTGGCTCTTTCAGGCCACCACTCTGAGTCCTCGTTGGTCACGGCCACGTTGGTCACGGCTGGTTCTTCCAGGCCACCACTCCGGGTCCTCGTTGGTCACGGCCACGTTGGTCACGGCTGGCTCTTTCAGGCCACCACTCCGAGTTGGCTTTGATACCAATTGTTACAGACCAAACAGGAGAACTCATCCAAAAAGACTAGCCTATCAGGTGAGAGAGCCCATTTGGTCTATAAACCCCTCATCAGTTGCCCATACAACCGATGTGGGACAAGTCCCATACCTTGCACTTGATCCAAATCCGTAACAAATCCATGCTTTGTCCTTGTTTCTGCCATTCCATTTGCACTCCTGCACATCCCCCCCCCCCCCCCCCCCCCCCAACCCCCAGTGTTGCGCACGCCATACTACCTCTTCACTTGTTCTTTGTTCCTGTAAATAATTGTCGACTTTTGAAAATAGCCTCTTTGCTCATTAGGAATTAGATTCCAATGAGATCCGTACTAAGGATGGAAGTGATTGTTGTAGTTGCTACTTGCTGCTTTAGTTGTAGTTCTAGTTGCTAAAAATTGTGAGCAACATTGGACCAGCATTTATAGACCGCTCGTACACATCTTAGTACTTTCCTCATCTTAATACTCCTATTTTTTTGGTGGACTAAAAAGGCCTGTAATGGATGCCCCTGTATGCAATGAGCACATGTTACTGTAGAAAAATAGCTCTGCTGACAGCATGTCTGCATGATTCTAGTTTCTTATTTTTAGATCCTCCCTAATTTTATTATCTAAATTTATCTTCGCAGGTGGAGAGATTTGCCTGTCTTTACACAAGCCAGGTCACCAACTTGAGCTTATACTCTCCTGATAAATACTACCGCCCCAGTGAGGATTTTATGCCCCATGAGTTCGGCATCCTCTGTGAAGCCCATGTTCTCTGAGGTGGAAATGGAAAAATGATGGGATAAAAGTTCACAACCTGTACATTTTGTTGGTCTGTCAGTGTAGCTGTGCATAGAAACAAGTTTCGATCAACTTCACTTTTATAATCACAGGGAGAAGAGAGCGAGCCCTCACCTCATTGAAATGTATATGTTGCTGCAGGGCATTTACAATATAATTCTTGTATCATATAATGCATAGATGCAGGAAACATGCGATGTAGTTGCATCATGATAATGCAAATTGTCCAGTTTACCTAATGATTCCAGCTGATTTGTGGCATCTGAGATCATTTTCATGTCTTGTCATATATCGTTATGGTTAGGAATGTGCATTATGTGATCGGATCTGGTTCCAAAGTATGTGCTTCTGAGATCATTTTCATGTATGGAGTTGCTCGGGTTGAATGGCACCAATCATATTGTTTGTGCACATTTAAAATAAGCGTAATTATATTTTTATTTGAATTAAAACTATTTTGAAATTTAAAATAGGGAGATTTTATTCAGGATAAATTCAAATATGGCTTGTGCAATATATTTATTGTACACCTGGGTGTACATACACCTATGCTGACATGGACTAAAATAGCCAACTAAGCAACAATATTCATTTTTTTTAAAAAATAAAAAATCCCCCACACCCCGCCACTTCAACGGCAACAAATGGAAAACTGCTCCCACTAACCGTCATAAACGCTTTGCATTCTCCATCAATTTCGTTCACCATCAAAAGCTCCCAATACTACCCAGAGACATGTCTGCTGCCCTTCTTCCACCACCAACGCCACAAATCACCTAATCTGCAGCAAATTTCGTTCACCCTCAAAGCTCCCACTACTACCTAGTAGATCTCTGTTGCGCTTCCTCCACCACCAACGCCACAAATCACCCAATCTACAGCGAAAATCTGTACGTTGAAGGGCATTAAAATCGCCTCAGTTCTGAATCCAGCAACCATGGAAGATGGAGAAGAACCTCAGAATGTTGTGGATGACAATAACAGAAGAAAATCTGTAGTGACCATTACATATAAGAGAAAATCGAGGTATGTGTTTAGCTAATTTGTGTTGAACGGTTTCAAGCAACTCACCAAATTTGTCATTCCAGAAATTGGGCAAGGGTCAGTATCGAGATTACAAAGACGGTTGCACGTTGTGTCGTTTGGTTTGGCGGGGATATTACAAAAACAAATCGTTCAAAACCAAAGTGAACGACAAACACACAAATAGTGAACTAACCCTAAGAGCCTGTGAACTCAGTAATGAACAATGGATAAAACTAGTGATAGTGAACTTTTATATGGAAGAAAGTGAACAACAACAAAATGATTCATGAATGGCAGAGTATGAAGAAGTCACAACTAAACAATTGTAGATTAGACTATGATATAGTATGCTATGCAAACAACTAGCTGTGTATATGACAGGAACCATCTCGTGCAGAGCATTGGACAGTGAAGCTGAATCTGAGAGACAAGGGAAAACACACAGCAAAGAATTAGAGCCTGCAAGCAAAAGACAAATGAAGCAGCACCATAGAGACAGTCTGCAACCAACAACAAAAAGGACACCCAAAACAACTGCTAAAAAGAAAGTCCAATTCAGCCATAATGAAGTTGAAGAACCTGTAAGTGCAAATACGGGTCTTTCAGTTATAAAAACCCGATCATGGTCTGGGCTGCTTAGACATAGAATGGCCCCGGGTGGCTTCCTGACATTAGTGGAGAGACTAGATTATGACCAATGGTCAGCTATAATGCATACTGGGTTTGGAGGAATGCTGTCGGTGAGAACGAAATTAATTCCCAAAAAATTGGCTAGGTGGCTATTAGAACAATATGATCCTTGGGATAATTCGTTGAACCTACCCAACGGTAAACTCCTAATAGATGAAGAGGATGTATATGCAACACTAGGATTACCACTGGGAGAACATGAAATTATTGAAGGTCATAGTTCAGAAGTTGATATAGAGTTTTTAGAACTGTGGAGAAGAAGATGGAATGTTCAAAGAGCTGGACCCCCAGTAGGAAGTATGGATGAAGTAATACTAGATCGTGGTGGTCATGCACAGGATTTCATTGTTGACTTCATCACATATGCCATCTCTACTTGCATTGTGGGAAATGCAAATGGCACTTGCCAATCCCGAGTAGTCAAGTATTTAAGGAATATCGAAGAAATCAAAAAATACAATTGGTGTGGATATACACTAAAGTGCCTGAACGATGCAGTGGTAGAATGGAAAAAGGACAAGAGCAAATTCTTCACAGGATCGCTCCTATTCCTAGTGGTAAGTGCAATCATGAGCCTATTACATTTGTATGTATCCAATGACTATGCACTTTGTAATAGTGCTTTATGTGTGTAAATTTTTGTTAGCGGACTTTTAGTTCATTATAAAACTTGAATGCTATTAAAACAACAACCAACAAGGAAGTTCACCCTAGACCCTAAGTGAATTCACTGAGTAACAAAGAGAAGTTCAATAAGTACCGTAGCTTACAATTCCACTATAAAGTAAACACTGATATCTTGTTTTCATGTTGGAGTTCACTGCTTGCTTGGTATTTGTTCACTAATGCATTGATGAAGGTTCACCATTAAAATTGATTGGGGGTAAACGTGAGCACGCCATAGAATTGCACCCCAAAACCTAAGTGAGTTCACTGAGGAATTAATAAAAGTTCACTCATTGTTTAACCTCACAATTGCACTATAAAATAAACACTGATCAATGGTTTACATGTGTACGTTCACTGATGACTTAGAATTGGTTCACTAATGTATTGAGGAATGTTCACTATAAGAATTGAATGGTGTTAAACCTAATTGGCATGATACCTTAATGCAACATTATAAGAACACTCTCAAATATAAAATCATAGCTTGATTGCACTTGTTTCACAATTAACGTTGCATAACTTCACTATTGTATTGATGAAGGTTTACTATTAAAACTAATTCAACTATGGAATATTCACCTATTATGACAGTTGTTCTACCTGGACAGAGTCCAATTCAAAGGAAGAAAGGTTGAAAGATTATTCCCAACTGCAATTAATTGGGATACAGACAAGGTGAAAACAAGAGACAAAGAGGAACAAGAAGCGGGAGAGTACGGGAAAGGTAGGATATTAGCAAGAATTGACTATGAAAGAATAGTACGCTTAGCTGAAGCAGATTTGGAGATCTATTCTCAAGAATTGGAAGAAGACCATACTCAACAAGGAGAAGTTGGTGCAAGGTCCAAGGCACCCATGACTAAAGAGCAACAATGTCCATACTGTCCACATTGCAGTGCACAGCAAGGTGGCATCGTACATTGCAATGATGAACCAGTTCAGGTAACTTTCATGAGTATCATATTAAATTAAAGAAATACTTATAACAACAAACAATATTATATTCAATTATTACGATACCGAATTAACTAATTCAACGTGTGCAGGCAAACATCAGTACAACTGCAGCAGTGCAACAGGGAAATAACGGGACAGAAACTCATACACAAATCTCACAAGCCCAGAGTACTGACAAGGCAGGTGGTGATGATAATGTAAGAGGCTGTTCCACCCCAGATGATCCATATTATTGCAGCCCAGAATTCCTAGAACAAGTGGACAAGCTAGAAAGCATGGCCATAGAGAAAATGGAGCAAAGAACAACGATGGGTTGCAGTCCTCCAAGTTTTAACCTTGGAATATCACCTGAAAGGGGAGCAGCTGCCACACCTTCAGGAGATATAAGACCTGCCTTAATTCAGCCTCAAATGGGAGTATACACTGATCCTACAAGGGCAGTTGCAGCCTCATACTCTGAGCAGCAACTACCGCAAGCCAATGAAAATGCTATCAATGTGCAGACCACAACAGAAAAATGCAAAGAGCTCGAGAAGCCAGCAGGAAAACGAGGAAACAAAAAGGGAAAACAGGTGGTGCTAAGACACCAGCCGAAGAGAATGGTTAAAGAAATGCCATTTCAATGTAGATCCCCATATCTTAAAGACTATAGAGAGGCTAGAGATCAGCTGACTCCAGAACAATTGTTGTTGGTGGACTATGCGTTTCTCCCACCAGATGAATTACACCCATCAACGTAAGTATCATGCTTTACACTTACAATGTCATTCATATTATGCTATGATCATATATTATTGCTTAAAGAACTAATGATTCAAGAATAACATATAGGGAGAAACTGTTCGAGTTTGAGCATGAAGAAGAAGACAAGAAATTATGGATATTCAGGGAAGGGTTTGAGACATTGGTTGGGACAGATCAAGACTTAGAGAGTTCTGTGGTGGATGTACTATGTCTTCTTTTAAATTGGATGGAAAGGAGAAGGAATCCCAGTGCAAGGAAAAGAATGTTTTTCAGCACAAATATTTATGTAAGAAATATATGCATACATATAACGTACTTGGATATGTAATAGGTCATTGTTGTTGGCTACCATTTAATTAGGTGCTTTCAATTTGCAGTTGGCCATAGAGAATGAAACTTCAAATCTACCGGAGATCTTCAGGACGGTAATGGACCTTGAAATAAGAAGGTATAATTGGCTGAAATTGGATGAAACACAAATGGTAAGAATCATTGCGCTTGTCACTTTCATTAGTATAACTCAATTGCACAACACAACAAACTGTGAACAACCAACAACTCCATAGTGAACCATAAGAATGACAACAGTGAACACTCACTGATATTCTCAAAAACGAGTTATACTTTGGGAAAAAGGTATATTATGACCAGTGACCTCCTAGATGGTGAATAATCCAATTCAATATATTTTGAAGTAGAGAATTCACCAACATGAATAAAAAACACTAAACATGTTCAGTTAACCTAGCATTTCATCTTGTGTGTGACCATAGTTCACTATTAAACACCAACGGGTTCATCAGTGCCACAACATGTTCATTAAATTATTGAGGAATATTAACAACAAGAACTGAATAGTGTTAAGTCTGATTGCCATGATACCTTAATGCAACATTATAATAACACTCCCAAATTTAAAATGATAGCTTAATTGAAATTGTTTCGCTCAGTATTGTATCGTGTACTCTGAGTTCCACGTAACCGGAAAAGAAACCTCCATATGCATGCCTTGATCCTTTTGATGTTACATGCAGGTGTTCTTTCCCATTCTTAGGGACAATCACTTTTTTGTCATTTGTTTCGACTTCATAGCAAAAAAAGTAATCGTGCTTGACAATCGCATAGGAGAGACAACATCAGTCTATAAACACTGCACAATGGCCATGGTAAACGTTTTTTCCCCGATTCTCAATGCATGTTCCTAACATGTATACAATGATACTTTGTAATCACTCATGTCTCATATAAGAGAATATGATTTTGTTTGGGGGGGGGGGGAATTTTGATGGTTTACCATAAATACGAACGTACAATGGAATTCAACTACTATGGGATCTTCAAGTATCGTTTCGTTGACCACTTCATCTCCGAATAACGGATAAAAGGGGTTGTGGGGAAGCCAATTGCATTTAGTCAGAAGTTTTTCACAGTGAATTGATTCCATGATGTTTGACTTAGAATGAATTAACTTAAGCAAAGTCTTTGGGAAAATATAGATATGTCAGTAAGCACAATTACATTCACATCCTCAAAATTGGATGCTAGTAAGGCTAGCAGTTATGTGGCCTGTGACCTCTACAATAGTAGTTGTTTTACTGACCACCATTAGTTTAGCTACTCAGATAACTTAATCAATGATCATCTGTATTGTACAGAGGCTGCTTCATAATTTCCCGATTGAAATCTGGCCGGGACAATACTTTTATTAGCCATTCATATGTTCAGTTGATCAATGATCTACACAAGTTCAGGGCTTGAATAATAAACTGCTATTTGCTGCCTTTTATGATAACTAGCTTGAAGATTCATACCCATCTACCCAATGTTGCATCTTTGTCTTGCTTGCATGGCCTTCACATATTACCAGTAACATGTTGAACTTACTGTGATCTTTTAAAGCTAGCTATTGGAGTTTAGCCTTGTATAATTAATGAACTTCAACACCAAGACAATAATGTTATTCAATAATATGTACCTATATTATGTGCAGACAAACGTATTTGCAATCTACTTATTGGATGGAGGACTCAAAAAAGGAGTTGATGTGAGACAATTTGTCCCAGTGTTTTGGACTCTTTGTTGGCAAGATAACAAAAATATTCACGACTGTGGGATTTACGCAATACGCCATATGGAGGCATTTCAAGGAGGAAATGTCAAGTCCTGGACACCTGGCTTCGAGAAAAACAAGGTAACTAATCCACAATCCAGTTACAACCTCTAAATTACGGATTATTATATGCAAAAGTTCAAAAAACACATCATATTAAAAACTTATTATCTCCAACAAACCTGGCCAAAACGCAGGAAGAATTTGTCAAGCATCTACGTTCAAAGTATGCAGCAATGATATTACAAAGTGAAGTGAACAACCTGCGCGTGCAAATCCAAGAGGCAGCCAAGAAAGACTACCAACGAAGATAAAGGGAACAACCACACCTCCAGCAGTAGTACTACTCCATTATTATGTAGTTAACTATAGTTTAAACCATACGTGCATAGTGCACACAGTGTTCCTGAACTCCAGCTTTTATAATGTGAAACTACAATGGTTCCTTTTCTATATTCAATACAAGTATGTGTGCATCTATAGCAACAATATTGTATATGTAAGTTCACTGAGTAACTAAAAAAAGTACACTCAGAGTTTAAGCTCACAATTCCACTTTCAGATAACTACTTATCTAATGGATTTAATATGTGTGTTCACTACTTACTTGGTTTTCGTTCACTAAGGCATTGAGGAAAGTTCACTATTAAAATTGATACGGTTAAACCTGATTACACCATAAAATTGCACCCTGAAACCTCAGTGAGTTCACTAAGTAATTGAGAAAAGTTCACTCCCTATTTAAGCTCACAATTACACTATAAAATAATTTTATATATGTAGTTTTAATGTGTAAGTTCACTGAGTAACTAAGACAAGTTCACTCAGAGTTTAAACTCACAATTCCACTTTGAAATACATTCTGATCTCTGGATTTAATATGTGTGATCACTACTTACTTGCTATGTGTTCACTAATCTATGAAGGAAGGTTCACTATTAAAACTGATTATGCTTAAACACGATTACACTATACAATTGCACCCTAAATCCTTAATGAGTTCACTGAGTAATTACGAAAAGTTCATTCCGTATTTAAGCTCCCAATTACACTATAAAATAATTTCATATATGTAGTTTTAATGTGTAAGTTCACTAAGTAACTAACAAAAGTTCACTCAGAGTTTAAGCTCACAATTCCATTTTCAAATACATACTGATATCTAGATTTAATATGTGTGTTCACTAGTTACTTGCTATGTGTTCACTAATCTATAAGGGAAGGTTCACTATTAAAACTGATTACGCTTAAACAAGATTACACTATACAATTGCACCCTAAAATCTTAGTGAGTTCACTGAGTAATTATGAAAAGTTCACCTAGTATTTAAGCTCACAATAAAACTATAAAATAATTACATGTATCTAGTTTTAATGCGTGTAAGTTCACTACTTACTTGGTATTTGAACTCTAATATATTCAGGAATGTTAACTATAAGAACTTTTTGGTGTAAATTCAAAAACAACAATACCTTGAATGTTATCCAATATGATGCACATTCATATGCCATAATTCAATATTAAACTATACCACAAACAGCTATACAAATCACTATCCAAATTCAAAATGTTCATTACTATGACACAATAGAGTTCAATATACATTAACAATATGAAAACGCTGTCATGAATAACAATTACAGACAAAGACATCACAGACCTAGAGATGATTTGGGGTACAACATACACCCCAAAGACCTCTTACAAACTATAAATAATAACAGTGAACATCAATATTGAAATATGTAGAGCTCACAACTCATATGGTCTCAAAAACTCAATACAAACTGTTCTGGTACATAAGAACTAAACATTAGAAATCAAATGGACTCCAACTCCGCACTAACACTTTCATTGCTCATCATTACCAGTAGCATCTGCAAGAAACTTATCAGTACGAAACTGTTGTACCACTGCAGGAGCCACGATAGGCATAAACCCTGTACTATTAGATGGATGTGAATAGTAAGGCGAGTGCAACAACGATAATGGGAATGAACCCTACATACAAATGAAAACCAACACTGAGTCAGTTCAAAAGTTCACTATACTATTCAATGTTGTTCATTGAGAAACTTAATGTTGAACAACCACTTAAAATGTCATATACAAACATGACCGAACAATTAAATGTAAATGAACCAAAATATGTACCTCACCCACATGATGCTGAACGTGCGAAACTGAAGATGACAGATTAAATGTCGGCAATGAAATCTACTCAATCAAAAATATGGTAAATAACATCTCCAACACAAAGCCAATGCATTACAATAATAACATAATTAGTAATGTACCTGTCGAAGCATGTGAGAGTAACTTATGCCAGTATACGGAACAACGCTTGGACAACATGGAGCATTCTTCATATATCACAACATGGAAATTAAAGTCACTGACCACTTTAATATCACATAAAATATAACAAGTGTAAAAAAGGCATACACCCAAATATTCAATGTAAAAAAACTAAGCACACCCACAAGAAAAAACATAAATCATACATCAACTTTAACATTACCTGCGGTTGTGTTGAAGACAAACCCATATCAGTCTTCAACAACTTTTGTGACTTCCTCCGTTTAAGTTGATTACATTTTTTTTCAACTATACTCTTAAGTCTCGTATTCCTAACACCTTTTTGACGAGATCCGGGAGGATTTAGCACATTCGGAAGCGAATTCGTATCCTTCCCCTATCCATCTTCATCAATATGTATAGAACCCACATCAAATTCAATTACTTTCTTAAGTTCCATACAATACTGTTCACAATGAGCCCTTGCATTCTTGTTCATTTGACTAGCTGTAATAATTGAATTCATTTTCCTCATCATTTGCATCCTCCAAACCGAAGAGCACCCAACATTCTCTTTACCATTAGATGCTCCCAAATCAAGAGTTTGATCATCTTTTATGCCCTTACACTACCTCCTAATTATATATTGATCAGGCACTTGTTCAACACAACAAGCATGTAGAACCCTTAGGCAATGAGAACACAAAATCCCAACCTCCAGAAACATCTTACAAGTACAGTCAACAACACCTTCATCTCTATTATATGTAACAATATGACGAACCTCGTATGGATCTACTCCATGAGAATCCCTTCCAACCCTAATACCCCACACCTCAAAACACATAGCAGAAGAATAGCTTTCAATTGCTTTGTAATTATATGCAGCTCCATCAATGAACTCCTTCTCAAATATCAAGAAAGCTTCAACAGTATACACAGACATAGCATGTTGCAAGATGTTTACTGAAGGAAATGCCATTTCTACATTACCTTTGCTACATCTATGATCTTCACCATTCTCTTTACTCCTCCACTCAGATACAACGTCACAAAAAATGTTATAAAAATCACAAAGATCCGCTGTGGCACGCAACCTCCTTTTCAAAGATCTATTTGTTGTTTCACTCCTTTGGGAAGATAGTACGCCACCAGAAAAAAATTCTTTTGAAAACGCTGGACACCACTTTTCACGCAATGAATACAAGTTAGAAAGCCAACGATTGTTACTACAATTGTATTTTTCCATCATCCTGCAAAATACAAATCATATCATAAGCACAACACCACAAACAAACTTTAAAAGTAGGAAACCCATGCCATTGTTGATAGTGCACTCACAGATACTAAAATTGAAGATTTGTGAACTCATACCAATAACTACAAAACAACACAAGTCCATGCCACAACTTTGGTGTATGATATATGCCATTAACGGAAACACAAAAATTGCCTGGTGTTCCAGTAAAACAAACAAAAAGAAGAATCAACCATAACACACCTTTGATGAATAGTCAGGACATAAGTAAAGACATAATAGTTATAACATTGCACACTCTTAATGTGCGGTAATATATTTTCTGAAAATCATCAATGAACCATACTCAACAATGTAGTGAACACAATGGTATAAAATAGTGAACTATATTTAATTAATAACACTGATTCATATTGAATACAGTTATACAGCTACTAATAATCTTTAATAATTACATACCTCTCCCAAAGAAATTGGAACTCCTCCACAGTGTCACAATCCAACAAAACTCTATTAAAAATCTTCGTGAAACCTTCACACGATCTAAGGCGTCCAATATTTTTCCTTGAGTTCTCAATAATGTGCCAACAACACAACCTATGACGAGCAAGAGGAAACACCAACTTAATTGCAGAAGCCATGGAAAATGCCTGATCTGTCATCACAGTAATTGGATGCTTCCCACCCATAGACTTCAAAAATGTCTTAAACAACCAAACAAAAGACTCTATCTTCTCATTCATCAAAAAGCCACAACCAAACATAGCATTCTTTGAATGATGATTCATCCCAACAAATGGCGCACAAATCATGTCGTACTTATTTGTCCGATACGTTGTGTCAAACACAACCAAATCTCCAAACAATACAAAATCATCCAACATTTGCTTATCCCGCCAAAAAAAACTAACTAAGCAATTGCTCACATCGAGCTCAAATGCAAAAAAGAAATCATCCTCATACTTGAGACGCCTATTAAATACTTCAATTAATGAGTGTGCATCTCCACCATCAAATGTTTTGTCCTTCAATTGTGACAACTTGTTATATACATCTCGCAACCCATACCCCACCGAAGGAGAACCCCCAGCCTGTTTCTTAAGCACACGATATGCATCAGCAACACCTATTCCTGATTCCCTAAGTTGTTTAACAAATGAAATATCCTCCCCAGATACTTCTCGATGTGAGGGCAACAAATGCCGCTTACTTGGACTACACAAAGCATGATTATGATCAGTCTCATGCCGAGTAACAATCCACTTACCATCCTCGTCCACATGAAACTGAATAAACGCCTTGCAACCTGTCCTCACATCTACATTCGTATGATCCTTATGATGTTGACCTTTATCTTGCTTGAATCCTGATTTCCAACAACAAAATTGGCGCATACATAAGCCTCCTCCTTTGGATTTACATCTATGCCGTATCTTTGAATACCGAACACTAAATCCAACCTTGTATGCATAGTCATTGTAGATGTGAAATGCCTCACGCTCTGAGCTAGCCACATCTCCAACCAACACTTCTTGCAAATGTTCAGCTTCAACAATGTCCTGTTTACTGAACCCACATCCTATAATACATATTAAACTTATACAGTGAATATAAGTTACATCTACAATTAACAATTACATATAAGTTACATCTACAATTAAATAGCATCTACAACAAGACCTCATGCAATTATAACACACACAATAAATGGTAATACATCCACTACCAACTACGATAACCACAAACACATTGAGTAACAGCAATTGTACGATACACTTCTATGTTGTACTTAGGGTTAACACTAATCATGGATTAGAGTGAACCTTCCTCAATGCCTTAGTGAACGAAGAGAATCAAAAATATGAACACCCTCATCAAAACCATCAAACATTAATCAATTTAAAGTGGAAGTATACGCTTAGTTACTCAATGAACTTACCTTAAGAACTCAGTGAACCCGCCCAAAAAAGCATTGAAAAGCAAAAGTTCCACAATGCACTTATATATTCTATGTACGTTTATTACCATGCAGGTTCTGTAGTGACCCTTCCTGAAGTCCATAGTGAACTAATGCAAGGTAAATATTCAAAACGCCTAAATACCAAATAGGACAATATTTCATAAGGTCTTCATTGAGTAAGGTTTTAAAGTGAACCTTCATCAAATCCTCAGTGAACTAAGGCACAGTAACTAGTGAACTCATCGACACATCCAAGTGACATTTTCAGTAAACAGTAGCTCACAAATACTTATCTTATTTGAAAGTGAACAATCCTCAAGACCTCAGTGAACTTAAGCAAACGATATAGTGAAACATGTCAAACACACATATGCACAAAACTAGCATATGATTTACTGAAAATTACTGAAAATATACCACACTCACCAGAAACGACGTTATCTCCTTCGTTACTAACAACATCCAACACTTCCGATTCAAACAAAGCTACCAAAAAAATAAAAACAACAACTACTAATTCAGCAAGAACCTCATATAAATCAAGCAAATATATACAAATATAATAAGATTCAATAATTACACAACTTACGAATTAAATTTTTGGAAACAGAGCGATGTCTGCAATCGTCAACTCTATCTTGAATAATGCTCTTGTCCATTTTGAATAAGAATAATCGCAACACAAACACCCTCAAACTTCATGTAAAATAGTCTAGTATTAAACTTGAGAACAAATTAAAGAAATAAATGAATCCATTAATCTCATCAACACAGCCATTGGAAACTTGCTGCCTTCCTCACGTGTAGCAGCACCTCATCTTCCTGATATAACTGCCAATCTTTTGCCAAAAAAAAACAACTAACCCAAGAATTAAAAATCAAACAAAAAATAAAAAACGGTTACCCCATTATCCAACAAAAAATAAAAATCAACTAAATTATTTTAGTTTTTTTTAAAATTATAAACAATGACATGTCATGCTGATGTGGCGCTTATATGGATCCGGGAGTATAAACTCCCGGGTGTATATAATAAAATGCCTGGCTTGTGGCACAAATCAATAGCAGAATGAAAGTTGAAAGGGATCCAAAACCAACCATAACTAAGTCCAACCCATATTCCACTAATTGAAATATAAACTTATTTCCAATTAGATCAAGTCGAATTTTGATTGAACATAACCTGACTAACAATTAACATGAAGAAAATGTAGATTTCACATTTCACTTATTGTATCTTTTTTTTAAGGAATAAGGTAAAGGTAAAATAACATTAAGAGCATCTTCTCACAAGATTACATTAAGCTGCATCATCAATACCCTCAAAATCAATCACAACTAACAATGATGTTGTAACTAAGTGCTCAAATTTTTATATGCCAGTTTGCTTCCACACTAGCCTCTTTGGAAATAACATTAATATCATTTATGGAGTATACTCCATACAAATCCATAAATGCTTGTCAATGTAGGAAATTTGACAAGAAATTTGAGTTTGTCCTTTAATTGCTATGTTGGTGTCACGGTGTCACCTTCGATGATCACTCTATTCAATCCTACTTGCACTGTCGGTTGTACGCCGTCATGAGATTGTCTAGGTTTTGATGCCAAAATAGAAGACCTCCCATAATACATTGGTAAGTTCTTTTGACCAATGAGCATTCCAAAATTAATGTCCATGCACTTCTCTCTATTCAAGACATAGAGGATAGATATGGTCAAAATGAAGATCCCCTATGCAGAATGCAGAAAGGCATGTTGAATTGCAAGAGCTTATGGCAAAGCAAGGCTTTATTTTAGGCATTGTATCTAACTTCCAAATCTAGGTATAATTCCATTTTTCGAATTGATGTGGTTGCACTTTATGCGCTACCTATGTAGCTGACTTTGTGCTAAATTCACTTCAATCTTTTAGTCCTCAAGAGAAAGGTTTGGGCCTCCTTTATTATATGAACATGCATTCCTCGATATTTGGTGTATAATGGCATCATTATTAAGGTTTTGTCTTAATGTTTGGATATTCAATTCTTATCCATCTTATTCAATAGAATTTGTTGCTTCTATTTCCGTATTTCATTAAGTGTAAAATTTCTACTAGATAATCTTTTATTAAATTGTCAACCCAGAAAGCATACAACTTTTTATGTTGTCCGTTTCTATGGTCAAATTCTAGAGGAAAAAAGTAATCTAATTCATGAAATCCTTTTTTTGCCCACTATACTGGAAACCTTTTTTTTTTTATGAATGTATGAACTATATGATTTGAGCCCACACACTCAATCTAATAGTGAGGATTTTTCATGCCGATCTATGTTGAAATGTGTTATTAACTACCTCTATTCTCCGCAAGTCTAAGTCTCCTTTGAATTTCGGTAGACACACTTGATCCTGCACTATGAGCGGCAAACCTTTCTCCACATTAGAATTTTTTTTCCCAAATATAATTCTCTATTGAGCTCATCTAGAATTCCAAATATTGATTGATATTCTTTGGTAGTTAAAAATAGTTCACTGTATGCACTGAGAATATTTCTATATATGACTGAATTACAAGACTGTTCTTTCCCTTTGATAAAGAAATAGTTTTCCAGCCTTTTAACTTGCAATTTCTTTATGTATTATGTAACCCACCTCAAAGTTATACTAATTACATTTTGTTGATTTGAAAGAGAAGAAAACGAGAACAAGAGAGAGAAAAAAAAGGAAAAAAGAAAAGGAAAGAAAAGCAGCATGTTGTATGTGGACCTTGGTCCTCAAACTAGAAGATTGATTTGGTTGTTTTTTTTTTTTTGGCTAGTCCAGTGATTATCTTATAAAGTGAAAGAGGGATCCTCTTGACTCAATGTAGGGTCTTGAGTGTGAATTGTATCCTCTTCACCCAATGCGGGGTCTTGAGTGTGACTATGAGTGGTATCCTCTTCACCCAAAGCGGGGTCTTGAATAATTGTATGAGGTCGCTGTCTGTAAGCTGTATCCCAGACAACCGAAGCCCGAATAGGGCGAAATTGTATTGAGAAGGGAAGATAGATTTGTGATAGTAAAAGAAGGCCTCAAAGACAAGCTAGATGGAAAGAGGCATAGTATTGTGGGTGTACCTTGTTGTAATCCATCTTTTTTTATTTTAGTGAATGTATCAGTTGTTGTCAAGACATGATTTTTCGCTTCAATGTAGAGGGACTTTCCACGTTAAATTGTGTAGTATTCCTTCTTTTGTGATTTGTATCTGTTTGAATGTGTGTATACCAAATTTTATGTTGTACTTCCCTCCCCATCAGAGATAGTTGTGGTCGAATACGGATGAGATTTGTTAGAAGGGCACACATGAGAAGATGAGTTGTGGCTCGATCATTGATGGATCAAGTGATAATGCTCATTGGTAATTTTGGGTAGGAAGGAAAGATTACTGGATTTGGTCCAACCCAAAATTATATATCTAATTTTGTTGATTTGAAAGAAAAGAAAATTTAAAAAAGAAAAAGAAAATTAAAAAAGGAAAAAGAAAGGTTCTTACGATATAAATAGGGTGTTAGACCTTGGTTGAAAATTATCCCAGAAAATAAGAGAGTAAACTTCTAACTCAGTATAGGTCTTGAGTGTGGATGGTATCATCTTGAACCAATATGGTGAGGCCTAACATTCATGATGAAATGGATAATTTTAATAAATTATCAATATGATCTTAAAACTTTAAATAACACTTGAAATCAAGTCAAGTCGAATTTTGATTGAACATAACCTGATTAAAAATTAACATGATGAAAATTTGAGCACTTATTATACCTTTTTCTTAAGGAATAAGGTAAAACGGTAAAATAAAAATTAAGAGCATCTTCTCACAAGATTACATTAAGCCGCATCATCAATACAATCAAAATCAATCACAACTAACAATGATGTTGTAACTAAGTGCTCAAATTTTTATATGCTAGTTTAGTTTAGTTCATTTCTTTACAAATTTAATTCATATGCTTTAGGTATAATTCAAATTTAAGATCTTGACCATTCAATTCAGTCTGTTTTTAGTTTTCACTTTTAGTTCAATCTCTTCGTGGTAACTTCTTTCCTTTTCTCTCCCCTTCCCTTGATTAAAAGTTGCTACTTCTATGTTCTTATCACTAATATTCCCATTAATAATTGTTTAATGCAATCATATTTAGATTAGACTTAATTTCTTCATGTTGAATGCTTTTTGTTTTATGCTTAGTGCTTTTAAATTAGTTAGAATGCGTTAAAGCAGTACTAGCCATCTAAATCCAACCTCATCCCTATGGTATCAACAATGATGTTGGAAATAACATTAATATCATTTATGGAGTATACTCAATGCCAATCCATAAATGCATGTCGATGTAGGAAATTTGATAAGAAATTTGGTTTGTCCTTTCAATGCTTTGATTGCTATGTTGGTGTCACCTTCGATGATCACTCTGGTCAATCCTACTTGCACTGTTGCTTTTACTCCGTCATGAGATTGTCTAGGTTTTGATGCTAAAATAAAAGACCTCCCATAATACATTGGTAATGTCCGGAGAGGTTTGTCTGTCTAGTCTTGGATGATGTACCTACCTGTGGTATTGATGAGGGATTTATCAAAAGTGTACTTTGACAAATCTTGGAGAGGGAGGTGTCACCTTACCAACTAATTTGAGATGGAGAGGGGCACATGCAAGTTCATACTCTTCATTTTGTATTGCCCCCCCCCGCCCCCGCCCCCCCCCCCAAAAAAAAAAAATCAAACAAGCCAATGATTTGATATGTTATTAGAAGATTGTTGCATTTCTCACTGTTATTTTCAGCTAATTCCCAAAGTTCTTTTGACCAATGAGCATTCCAACATTAATGTCCATGCACTTCTCTCGATTCAAGACATAGAGGATAAATATGGTCAAAATTAAGATCCCCTATGCAGAATGCAGAAAGGCATGTTGAATTGCAAGAGCTTATGGCAAAGAAAGGCTTTATTTTGGGCATTGTATCTAACTTCCAAATCTAGTTATAATTCCATTTTTCGAATTGACGTGGCTGCATGTGCTACCTATGTAGCTGACTTTGTGCTAAATTCGCTTCAATCTTTTAGTCCTCAAGAGAAAGGTTTGGGCCTCCTTTATTACATGAACATGCATTCCTCGATATTTGGTGTATAATGGCATCATTATTCACTTCAATAGAATTTGTTACTTCTGTTTCTATATTACATTAAGTGTAAAATTTCTACTAGATAATCTTTTATAAAATTGTCAACCCAAAAAAGCGTATATTTTCCCCCTTTGCCCACTTTTTATGTTGTCCATTTCTATGGTCAAGTTCTACAGAAAAACAAAATCTAAATCATGAAATCCTTTTCTTTCCACGCTAAATGTCCTTTTTTTTTTTAATGTATGAGCTACATGATTTGAGCCCACAAACTCAATTTAATAGTGACGATTTTGCATGCCGATTTATGTTGAAATGTGTTATTGATTACCTCTATTCTCTGCAAGTCTGAGTCTCCTTTGAATTTTGGTAGACGCACTTAGGGTCTGTTCTTTTCGTGGGTAAATTGGGTGGGTAAGAGGGTGAAGTAGATTGAAGTGGGTTGAGGTGAGTTAAAGGTGGTATTTTTTTTTTAGGTGGGTTGAAATAGGTTGAAGTAGGTTGAAATGGGTTAATGTAGGTTGAAGTGGGTTGATGTAGGTTGAAGTGGATTGAAGTTCGTATATTTTTTATGTGGTGGGTTGAACTGGGTTAAAATAATAAGAATGTAATTAATGTGTGATAATTTACGAAGTTGTCAAAATTTTGTACAATTTTTGTTTATTCTTTTTTATTTTTTATTTTTTACATTTTACATTTTACATTTTTTTTATTTTTTTATTTTTTTATTATTTTTCTCTTTTTTTTTATTTATAATTTTAAATTTTTTAAATTGTTAATTTTTAATTTTTAATTTTTAATTTTTAGTTTTTTTATTTTTTTATTTTTTTATTTTTTATTTTTTGTTTTTTGTTTTTAATTTTTAATTTTTAATTTTTTTTTATTTCGTATTTTTTTTATTTTTTCTTTTTTCTTTTTTCTTTTTTATTTTTTTATTTTTTTGTTTTTTTTATTTAGTATTTAGTATTTTTTATATATTTTATATATTTTTTTTTATTTTATTTTATTATTTTATTATTTTTTTTATTTCTTATTTTTTATTTTTTATTTTTTATTTTTAATTTTTTTATTTAGTATTTAGCATTCTTATTTTTTTGGAATTTTTCTGTAGCTTTTGTTTGGAATAAAACTAAAAAGATAAAAAATTAAAAAATAAATAATAAAAATTAAAAAAATATAAAAACACAAACATAAAAAAATGAAATATAAAAAATTAAAAAAATAAAAACTTCAAAATTTGAAATTAAAAAATAAAAATTAAAAAAATTATATACAAAAAATAAAAATTAAAAATTAAAAATTAAAAACAAAAAATTAAAATTAATTTAAAAAATAATAACTAAAAATTAACAAATTAACAAATTTAAAATTTAAAATTAAAAAAATACAAAATACAAAAGTACAAAATACAAAATACGGCCCCGATAGAGGAGAAGATGAGGGAATCAAGGCTCGGATGGTTCGGTCACGTCAAGAGGAGAAGTGCGGCCGCTCCAGTGAGAAGGTGTGAGAAAATCGACCCCCCCGGTGGTAAGAGAGGGAGGGGTAGACCGAAGAAGAGCCTAGAACAAGTGGTTAGAGAGGACCTGAGAGTTGTTGGACTCACGAAGGACATGGCTCAGGATAGGAGGCTGTGGCGGGACAGGATTAGGGTTTCTGATTGTAGGGGTCAGGCTGTAACTTAGGCGGTGTGGGGTGGGTAGGGTTTCGGTTTGCTTGTCTGCAGGTCGGGCTTTTCGAGGATGTGACGGCACCAAGCGCTCCTGGTTTTGCTGAGGTATGTCTCCGCTCCGCTCCTTATTTATTTGCTTTGTTTCCACTCTCCCTTTATTTGCCTCTCGGAACCTTTGCTCTTCCTTTCTCTCTCTCTCTTACTCAGTAAATGGTTTCAATAATCGTTTTTCCCTTCAAACCTTTTTCACAAAATTATTTTGTGGGTCTTTCGGAATCAACCTCTCTATGGGTAAGAATACCGGTAGAGGTAAGGTTGCCTACAGCTGGATCTCCCCAGACACCGCGAAAGCGGGACCCACATTGGGAGTTTGTTGTTGTTGTTGTTGTACAAAATACAAAAAATAAAATAAAAATACAAAAAATAAAAAATAAAAAACAAAAAACAAAAAACAAAAAATTAAAAATTAAAAATTAAAAAATTAAATACAAAAAATTGAAAATTAAAAATTTAAAAATTTAAAAATGAAAAACTAAAAAAATAGAAACGTACAAAAATAAAACAATTCCAAAGTACAATAATTTACAAAAAAGTAATACATTGAACTTTTTGGTGCAATGATGATTAAATCTCACATGCTACTTTGCAAATTATTAAAACTATGAAATGGTGGGTTGAAGTTGGTTGAAGTAGGTTAAGGTGGGTTGAAGTTGGTATTTTTTTTTCAAGTGGGGTGAAATAGGTTGAAGTAGGTTGAAGTGGGTTGTGGCTGGTAAATTGCAATTGACCCACGAAAAGAACAGACCCTTAATCCTACTCTATGAGTCGCAAACCTTTGTCCACATTTGAATTTTTTTTCCCAAATATAACTCTCTATTGAGCTGGTCTTGAATTCCAAATATTGATTGGTATTCTTTGGTAGTTAAAAATATTTCGTTGTATGCATTGAGAATATTTCTAGATATGACTTAATTACAATTGTACTTTCCCTTAGATAAAGAACTCGCTTTCCAGCCTTTTTAACTTCGCAATTACTTTACGTAGTATTTGACCCAACTCAATGTCGTACGCATTACTTTTTGTTGATTTGAAAGGGAAGAAAACAAGAAGAGAGAGAAAAACAAAAAAGGAAAAAAGAAAAGGAAAGAAAAGCCAAGAAAAGTGGGATCAAGTGTTGATTTGGTTTGGTATTTGTGACCTTGGTCATCAAACTACAAGATTGATTTGGTTTGGTTTTTTGGCAACTCCAATGATGAGTTTTGCTAGAGAATTAATCCAAGTTGATGGAGAATTCCACAATTTGAAAAGTGAGATCAAGTGTGATTATGGAAAGTCTTGGAAGTTAAGTGGTCAAAACTGAGAAGGTTCATATAATACAAATACAGTGTTATACTTTGATAGAAGATTATCTTATAAGGTGAAAAAGGGATTCTCTAGACTCAATGTGGGGTCTTGAGTGTGAATGGTATCCTCTTCCTCCAGTGCGGGGCCTTGCATATGTATGAGGTCAAGTATTTGTGAGGTGCATCTCAGGCATCCCAAGCCCGAATGGGGGAAAAGCATGTTGAGAAGGGAAGATAGATTGATGATAGTGAAGGGAGAGCTCAAACACAAGCTAGATAGAGAGAGGTATTGTGGGTGTACCTAGTTGTAATTTATCTTTTCTAGTTTTAGCGGATGCACCGGCTACTGTTAGGTTGCAATTTTCCCCTCAATGTGGAGAGATTTTCCACATTAATTTTGTAGTGCTCCTTTTGTGGTTTGTATGTTTTCATACGTGTGTATGCCAAATTTTATGTCGCATTTCCATCCCCATCAGAGGTAATTGTGGCCAACTACGGATCATGTGATGATGCTTAACGGTAATTACGAAATGTTACAGAAATTGCAGACTTGAACTCATAAAAGCGGTTAAAACTCACTGATTACACTTTGGGGAAAAAGTGGACAATGATCTGCAAATAAAAAGTACAAAGTCATGATACGTTTTGGACAGAGCTTAACTCCTACACGAATTTCCTTTTACTGGACACCCTTCTATTTTAGCTTCCACAAGATACTTTTTATCATTTGTAATCTAGAAATCTCCTGACAACCATACTTGAGTAATTCCCTCAACTGCAACAAAATAGTATGTCACTCCAGAGCAAGACACAAACCTGAAGTTGAACATGATTTAACTTCCT
>JACYFF010002017.1:64789544-64802227 GCA_017589665.1 Selenicereus undatus
TATATATATATATATATATATATATATATATACACACACACACACACGTATACATATATTCTAAATGCTCGCCAAATTTGATCCAATATTCATTGTAAATGAAATTTAGTTGAGTATATTGTATTGAAAAAAACAACTCGTAAATTGTGAACTCATTCTTATTTTCCGCACTCAGCTAGGGAAAAAGAAGCTTAATAAAGTTTACAAAAATATAAAAGTGGTTGCAGTGAAAACCCAAAAGGTATATTTTTGACAATGTTCTCAAAAATAAATATCAATATTCACAAAACATGATACAGACATACACCAAATGTAAGACTATTACATACCATATATTTTGCTCCATATATTTTAGGTTTTTATCTATCTTTTTCCCAGTATGATTAAAATTCTATGTTTGTGACAATGCTCACAAAATATATATAGAAATGCTCACCAAGCACGATAAAAATACATACCAGATATTGTATTGATGCACACCATATATTTTGCTTATAAACCATATATTATACGCATATATTTTGCTTATATATCATATACTTGTATTTGAGTTTTGACGGGCGAGATCGACGAGTGAACATTAATCATAAACCTGATGCTCACCAAATATATTACCTATATTCACCAGATATGATATTAATGGTTGCCATATATATCAGTACTTAATTTATCATCTGATGCATAAAAAAAGGAAAAAATTTACATGGTAAGAAAACTTTATAATAAAAAAAGTCTCTTGATGGCACTGTCAGGGAGATCAAGTACATATGCATTAGATCCCAACTTTTGAAGGATTTGATAAGGTCCCATGGCATGAGTGTGAAGCTTTTTGAGGGAGTTTTTGGGTAATCGTTCGGGTCAAATCCGAGCCATAACAAAATCACCCACCTTAAAATTCGCAGCTCTGCGATGTATGTCAGCGGAATGCTTATAACTGTCATTGCTTAAAGCAATCTTGCGTCGAATCTCAACATGCAAGTCATGAATATGTTGTGCAAATGTGGATGCAGGATGTGACACACGGGCATCAGGTGGGAAGGGAATGAGGTCAGCAGGGGTACGGGGAGAGTAACCATGGACAATCTCAAAGGGACTCTTACCTGTGGTTCTATTGACTGCATTGTTATATGCAAACTCAACAAGGGGTAAAGTCAAATCCCAAGTGCCTTGTTTCTCGCCCACAACACATCTAAGTAACTCCCCCAGACTGCGGTTAACAACCTCAGTTTGCCCATCCGTTTGAGGGTGAAAGGCCGCAGAAAATTTCAGAGTAGTACCACACAGTCTCCATAAGGTTTTCCAGAAATAGCTCATGAATTTGACATCCCAATCAGACACTATGGAAGTGGGAAGACGATGCAACCTAACAATCTCTCGAAAGACTAACTTAGCAACATGTGAAGCGTCAGCTGTCTTGCTACAGGCAATAAAATGGGCAATCTTAGAGAATCTGTCAACCACAACTAAGACTGAATCAAGACCACGGGATGTTCTAGGAAGACCTAGTACAAAGTCCATGCTAATGTCCTTCCATAGAGCATGCGGGATAAGAAGAGGAGTGTAAAGTCCTGTATTGTGCTTCTTAGTCTTAGCTATCTGACAGGTGCGACATTGAGACAATGCGAAGTACATCTCTTTTGAGAGAAGGCCAATAGAAGCGATCTACAACCAAAGCAATGGTCCTATCTTTACCTAGGTGGCCAACTAATCCCCCATCATGCATCTCCAAACTAAGTAGTCCCGGAACGACGTCTTAGGAATGCATAACTTGGACCCTCGAAACAGGAAACCGTCATGAATGACAAAGTCAACGTGATGGTTGCGATTTCCAGTCGAAAGGTCCGAGTAAATGAGTGAAAAGTCAGGACAAGAGGTGTAAGTGCTTTTGAGCTTGTCAAAACCGAGAACCTCAACCCACATTGTCTGTAAGATGCAACCAATGCGGCTGAGGGCATCAGCTACCTTGTTCTCAACACCAGATTTGTGCTTAAGGACAAAGGAGTACTCACTAATATACTCAATCCACCTAGCATGCTTAGGGTTGATATTAGACTGAGAATTTCAATGTTTAAGGGCCTCATGATCCGAATACACAACAAATTCATGCGGGAGAAGGTAATAGCGCCAATGACGAAGGGACTGAAGCAGAGCATACAACTCCTTCTCATAGGTGGTATACTTAATCCACCTAGATTCACTAAACTTTTCGCTAAAGAAGGCTATAGGATGTCCCTCCTGGCTTAACACTCCACCAATGCCATATCCAGAGGCATCGCAAGCAACCTCAAAAACCCTACAAAAGTCAGGATGCCTAAGGACTGGAGCAGTTGGCATAATCTCCTTAATCTCTTTAAAGGCAGACGCCGCTTTAGAAGTCCAATGAAATGGGCCTTTCTTCAAGTAGTCTGTAATAAGGGACATGATAGAGCTGAAGTGTCTGATAAACCTTCTGTAGAAGGAAGCAAGACCATGAAAACTCCTAGCCTCGGTAAGGGTCTTAGGTTCAGGCCATTCTCTAATGGCTCTAACTTTGTTGGGGTAAGCGGAGATACCTTGAGCTGACACAATGAATCCTAAAAAGAAGACTTGGGTTTGAAGGAAGATGCATTTTTTTAGATTAGCAAAGAGTTTGGCCTCTCTGAGTGCGTTCAGGAGTTGCTTGAGATGGTCAACATGGTCTGTTCTAGACTTGCTATATACCAAGATGTCATCAAAATAGACAACCAGAAATTTTCCCATAAATGGCCGAAGAACGTGAGTCATGAGTCTCATAAAAGTAATGGGAGCGTTGGATAGCCCAAAAGGCATAACCATCCACTCAAATAAGCCATCTTGGGTCTTAAAGGCAGTTTCCATCATCTCCTGGTCTAATACGGACTTGGTGGTAACCACTACGCAAGTCTATCTTAGAGAACCAGCTAGCCCCAGCAAGATAATCAAGCATGTCCTCTAACCTTGGAATGGGAAACCTATACTTGACTGTAATCTTATTGATGGCTCTACTATCGACACAGATCCTCCACGATCCGTCCTTCTTAGGGGTAAGGAGGGCAGGGACCGCACAGGGACTCATGCTATGACGAACGAAACCCTTAGACAATAGGTCTTGAACCTGCCTATTCAATTCTGCTCGCTCAGTTGGATTCAACCTATAATGGGGAAGGTTAGGGAGTTGAGAACCAGGGACCAAGTCAATAGCATGCTGGATGTCATGAAGGGGAGGGAGCTCACTAGGAAGTTCCTGAGGGACAACATCGACAGATTATTTAAGCAGGTCATCAATCTCAACTGGGAGGTTTTGGAGAGACAGGTCACCCCGAAGGGACATTAGGGAAGGCAATGGAGTCTGAAGTTAGCTCCCTAGCTAAGATTGTCAGGAAGAATTTGTTAGAATTTCTCAGTCTTTCAAAAGATCTGTGGTGAATGTGGGAAATAGTTTCCCTAGGAGGACTAGACACACTGTGGGGCAAGGACAAGGTTGGGGAAGGTTTGGGACCTGGGGAAGACAGCAACTCTCTAGGTCAACATGGGTTAAGAGTGATGTTCTTATTCATGTACCTAAAGGTATAAGTGTTCTCTCTCCCGTTATGTGAGACATTCCGATCATAAAGTCAAGGATGACCTAGGAGAATGTGAGCGACATCCATTGGGAGGACATCACATAAAACCTCGTCCTTGAAACCACCAATCTGGATCAGAATCTTACATCTATGGGTAACTGTGAGGTGGGTCTTGTTGACCCAAGCTACTTTGAAAGGGTGGGGGTGAGGTTCTGCCTTAAGATGACAACGCTCTATAGCGGCCTCAGCAACGACATTCATGGTACTGCCACCATCTATCACCATTTTCATAAGAGTTTCCCCACACCTCACAAGAGTATAGAAGATGGTGGTACGTTTCCACTCATCGTTCATGGCTGGATTGGCTAAAAGGCATCTCACATCTCCAAGATATGCATCATGAAGAAGGCTATTCTCAACATCAATAAGATCTTCCAAATCTCCCTCAGGGTTGACAACCTCTTCCTCTAGTTCGGGCGGTCCAAACGACTCATGTTCTAGGGCCAGGGTACGGTGAGGGCATTCAGAAGTATAATGGCCTCTCCCACGACAACTAAAACATTGGACTGGGTTACAAGATGTATTAGAGGAAGCTCCCTGCGGGGCTACTCTAGGTGGGATTTGAGGGTTGTGACCCTTAGAAGTTGAAGTACTCACAGAAAACTCATTCATCTTAGGAACAGATTGGACAAGGGCCCTAGAGGAAGGAGCAGCACGTCGCACAGGGTAAAGCCTATCAAGTTTTTCAACCTCTAAGGCTTTGTGGTAAGCCTCATCGAGAGTATAAGGCGCAGATAAGGTTACTTCCCTCTTAAGGTCAGTCCGTAAGCCCTGAATGAAACGGGCTATGGTAATGGAAGGATCTTCTACAAGGTCACAACGTTGAGTCAATTCCTCAAAACTATTGATGTAATCAGACACACTAGAGGTGGACTGTTTAAGGTCTAACATCTGGTCGACAAGGTGTGTCTTATGGAAAGAAGGGAGGTATTTTTCTTTCAACCTATCCTTCATGACTTTCCATTGAATGATAGGAGGTTGACGCATTCGCTCAAGGTGACTCGTGATAGTTTGCCAAAACTTTCTAGCAGGACCTATGAGTTTCATCTTAGCAAATCTAACCCGCTCAATATCAGACATTTCATACCAGTCAAAATAGTCCTCCATAGCAATTATCCAGTCAGAAAAAGTAGTAGCATCTATCTTTCCATCAAAAGAGGGTACATCAACTTTCACTTTTCGAGTAATATCGGAGTAACCCTCGTGAATACTCCTACGATCTGTTTCAAGGTCTGCATGCCTAGGCTCTCTAGGGTTACCCGTCCTCCTGTCATCTCTAGGGGTGTCGAATCAACGGTTCCTATGGTCCCTTTGGTCATGCCTCAGGTTACTCCCCTCCCCCTGCATCCGAGGGTTAGATGGGGTCACTGGTTCTGTTTCCCTCTCCTCAGGCTCATTAGCTTGACTTGCCTTATAAACAACCCACTGACAACGATCATTCCCCCCCCACAAGTAGGTCAGTGGAAAATTGGGGTGAGGTTTGAGGTTGGTCAAGCATAGGTAACTTCTCAAATGCTCAAGTAAGTTTGTCAATTTTGGTATCGAGCTGGTCAAACCTAACATCTTGACGGTCAAGCCTTTTAGATAGGGTGTTAATTTGAGATTGGTAAGGCTGTTTGGGTGAGGAAGACATGGTGGATGCAACTATGAATGCAAGATGTAAGTGCTGAGATTAAACCAAGTTGTAATAGTAATGACAGCGATAAACAACCACTACACACACCACAAATCACAAAAGTTTGATATGGATTATTGAGACGACTCGAACCAAGCAGGGAATAAGGGGCAAGGGAAAAAAAATCAGGATCTAAGCAACACTTAAAAACCCAAACAATTAGGAATTAGGCTAATTTTGATTATAGAGAATCAAACTCTTATTAAGGTAAATCGAGATCCTCGTACCTCTTGGTGACTCACAAGTAATGGCCTAACTTTCGTACCTCAACAGCAACAGAACGAAATCAAGTGTTGTTGGAGATAAGTGGTCGATCAAGTGGGTGCGAAGACTTATAGGTGCTGACGTTTTGGAATGATCAGCAGTAATCACATAGGCTTCTTAGGCTCTTAGCAGTAGCCACGAACAGGGTCTTCTCAGCAGTAGCAACGAACGACAACGATTTGAGAATGCTTCCTGGCGGCAACAGGGACCTGTCAATTGCACAAAGGGCGTCGCTGAAGGTGCAAAACCCTGTCAATTGCAAGCAGAGTTCCCCGCGCAACTAGGGTTTCTCCGAGTTGATGAACAAGCAATCGAATCACGATCTGTAATAATTTTCCTCAATTGTTGTAGGGCTTGGGGTCGAAATTTAGGGGGTAATACTAGAATGAAATCAATTTGGGATGAATGTGAGGAATTGGCTGTGAATTTGGGGTCTAGGGTTTCGGGGAGTTAGGGTTTTCGCAAATCAGGGCTCGAATTTGGGCTTCTAGGTTTCCGGTCAGTGACAGCCAGGGTGGTGGTGCAGTGGTGGTCGGCCGGAGGTTCTGGGCGAAGGGTGGTGGTCGATGGTAGTGGTCGACGAGTGTGGTGGTGCAAAAATCGCGATTGGTGAGCGCGGCTAGGGCTTGCAATTGGGAATTTTAGGGTTCCGATGAGCGGCCGGTGATGATGGAGGTTTGGTGGTGGTCGACCTGTGGTGGCGACCTGGGTGTGGTGGTCAACGGTGGTGGTCAACCGTTATTGATCCTAACCGCTGTGAAACTCTTCCTCACTGAAGTTTCCTCTCTTAGCTTCCCTTTGATTTCCCGTATAGGTCTTCAACTCAAACTTCTCTAAAGGACAACTATCATGCTTAGAAGTCTTCACTTATAAAAGAATAAACTAAAAAATAGCTAATAAAACAAAATTTTTCTAAACAAGCAAGCCTAACATAAGCTCATATCATGCAGTATTTATAAGAATTTTTTTTTTCGATTTTCTACTTTTTTTTTTCAAGAATAAAAATTGCATGAATTAAATGCAGGATGCACCCCCCCACACTTAATTCATGCATTGTCTCTAATGCATGCAAAAAGAAAGAATGAATGAAAATAAAAGCAAAATTAAATGGGTACTTCCCTAAACCCGTTGGGTTGCCTCCCAACCAGCGCCTTTGTTTATAGTCGTTAGGCTCGACTTCATGAAGCTCCTAGATCCTCTAGTTGGATCTCTTCCAGTAACTCATCATTAATCTGGTAAGGAACTTTTTGAAACTCAGCATGATCAAGACTCTTAGTAAGCACAGTCAAAAATTCATCCTTATTGGGTAAGTCATAAATATCTTGGGGCAACTCAGCAATAACATCAAGTGCATACACGTAATTCACATCAGCAGGGAATCTCATGGCATCAAAAATATTAAATTTAATCACTTCACCATCAAATTCCATGGTTAATGTTCCTGCATGCACATCAATTTTAGTCCTAGTTATTTTTAAAAATGGCCTGCCAAGCAAGATGGGAATATCATGACATGCAACACCCATGTTTATCACATAAAAATCAGCAGGAAACACAAGTTCATTCACTTGGACTAAGACGTCCTCGAACACTCCATCAGGATAAGTGTTGCTCCTATCAGCTAATTGAATCACTATGCCAGTTTTCTTTAATTCGCCTAGGTTCAGTTTGTCATAAACGGATCTAGGCATAATATTAATAGAGGCACCTAAATCAAGCATACCTTTATCAAAACAAAGGTTTCCTATTTTGCAAGGAACAGAAAACACACAAGGGTCTTTACACTTAAGGGGGAGTTTCCTTTGAAAAACAGCAGACACATTTTCCCTCACACTTACCTTTTCATTCCCTACTAATTTTCTTTTAGTAGTACATAATTCTTTCAAGAATTTAGCATAACTAGGCACCTGTTTAATGGCATCAAGGAGAGGTATATTAATTTCTACCTTCCTTAATGTCTCTAAGATCTCTTGTTTAGCCTCATTCACCTTAGAAGTAGGGTTTCTAAATCTACTAGGAAAGGGTGGAATTGGCTTATAAGGCTCTCTTTTCTTCTTTCCTATTTCCTTAGTAGTTTGATTAGAATTTGTGTCTAATCCTGGTTCAGCCCCCCTGACCTCTAATTCAGGCTCAATCTCTCTACTCTTCCTAGGCTCTTGTAACTCTTTCCCACTCCTAAGTGTTATGGCACTAACATTCTCCTTAGGGTTAGGGTAAGGCTGAGATGGAAACCTATTTTGCATTTGAGCCTGCAAGTTGCTAACTATGATATCAGTTTCAGTTTGTCTCTCTTGAACTTGCTTAAGAGCTATTTCCATACTTTGGAACCTATCGTCCATCTTCTTAAGAACTTGTTCTAGTAGGAAGTTGGTCCTATCTTGATTAGAGGGTTGATGAGACGTTTGGTCAAAACCTGATGGATTGGTTTGAGGGTCATACCTAAGATTAGGGTGGTCTCTCCATCCTTCATTATAAGTGTTCGAATAAGGATCATACCTCCTTTGATTTTGGTTAAAGTAAAGAGCATTAACATTGCCCTCTTGTAGAGTAGGACATGCATCAGTAAGGTGCCCCTCTAGACAACAAATACCACATACTACTGCCTTTTGAATACCCCCCATAACAATCTTATTCAACATAGCAGTAATATGAGATAACTGATTCTCTAGAGATGAACTAGAACCTATCTCATTTACCCTTTTAACTTGTGAATCTCTAGCACCAAACTGCTGAGTGTTTTGGGCCATCAAATTGAATAGATTTCTAGCATCAGCTGGGGTTTTATTAACCAGAGCCCCCCCACTTGCTGCATCAACCTTATTACGGTCCATAGGATGTAAACCCTCATAAAAATATTGAATCAATAGTTGTTCAGTTATTTGATATTGGGGACAACTAGCACACAGTTTATTAAATCTTTCCCAATATTCACAAAAAGTTTCCCCATTCATTTGCTTGATTCCACATATATCTTTCCTAATAGATCCAATACGGGATGCAGTATAGGTGACGGGCAATAGGAGTCGAACCCCTATTAACATCCTAGATGGTGGACGCCAACTGCCACTTGTGTATCAACCAAAACCTAAGTTGATTGTCACACCTCATCAACGCATACAATTTAAACATTTGCTACACTACATGACTACTCTCAACCAAAAACTAACATTTTCGCCTCTACTAAAGTAGAGACCATGCTTTGTACGGTCATGAATTAATATATATGAGTAAATGTAAGTAAAATATTAGAATCTGATGACTTTAAAAAAAATAAGGAGAGAAATTTGGTTTCATTACTTAATTAGAAACAATAATTAGTAAAAGGTTTATGAAAGTACTACATAGATATTTCTTCCAATTTTAAAATATAAGAAAAACCTTTTTCTTTTTTTAAATTTAGAAAAAATTACTTCAAATATGATTTAATTTTTACGTTCTCATATTTAACATTGTTAATGACCTTTGAATGCACTGTATTACATTAAAAGTCAATATACTAATTAACAATCTTTTGATTATCAATTAACTTAATTACATAAAAGATGACCAATGAAAATACAACACTTGTTACCCACACAACAAATTATTCATTTTTTTAATAGTAGTATTTCACATTATTTTTAGTTGTATACTTAAAACATATGTATATATGAAATTTACCATTTTTAATATATAGTTAGAACAATCCAAGATCCATAAAAATTTAAGTAACTAAAATGATATTTTCTAGAATTAATTAAATGAATGTGTTGGCATAATGATCTATGTCATCGATTTTTTTACTGACAATTTGTTAATTTAAAAAATAGTGCTTGTAACTGCTTACATTATATTGTAGAATTTTTTCCCCTCTTTGTTTTAGTGTTCATTGTTTTTTTTTTTTTCTGTTACCTTAAACATCATCAAAATTGTTTTGAAATAATAAAAGCCAATAGAATGAATTGCACTTTAAAATCATATGTAACTCCCTCCAATAAATTGGGTTAATTGGATTGTTAAATAATACATTCTAATAAAGCATTTCATATTCTACTGACAACGTTGATTAGAACAACATAGTTACATGATTAATACATTGCATTGATGGATAAATGTTAAATTTTTAATAGTATGGCCAAGATCATTTATTACCTGTCACAAAATTATATTTTTCATTTAAAAATTAAGCGACCAATGATAACATGATAAATGTCATCATCATGTTAACTCATTCGCTTTTATATTATACTAGTTTACTACTCTACTGCATAGTGCTAAGAACTACATAACATTTGGCTTCTTACTTGCAACATCAATAAATGTGAATTGAAACATTTCACTAATACATTTTACTTTGCATTTAACAATGTCAATTTACTTTAACATGAACCCTGGCCCTAAGGCTACTCCTGGTCTCCATCCACTTCATGTTCGCTATAGAAACTGCGTGGAAGAAGCAGGAAGCACTTGTGTATTGCCAATTTTAAAGGAATGAGAGCAACATATCCCACGGGCATCAGCCACAATATTTCAACCTGATTATGCAATCAGAGGCAATAATTTTAAATAAAACAAGTTGTATTTTTCAGTATCTTAATTTTATTTTTTTATTGGACAAGTTGATTACTTATTTATTTTCATCCAGCCTCTCCCATAAAAAATGAAGTAACTCACACTTTTGTAGAGGGAATTATCAATCAACTCTGCGGCCCTTGGAAAAAAATCCTTATCCTCCTTACTTTTGTCCTCTAACTAGTAGGTTGGATCAATGATCATACCCAAATATGTGAGAGAATTGAAGCTAGCTGAGCCCTCGAAAGCGTTTGGCTTGCATAATCAATCCCACATATCTTCTAGTGGATTTTCAATGAGTCGTCCCATAGCCCACCGAATTGAAATAAAATTTAGCAAAGAGATAATGTAACTCTTGGATCATGACTCAGTAGGAATCTCTAGATCGCTATAAGTTATGTACCACATTTTAGGACAACTCTGAGCTAGGTATTGCATCTCTTTTTGATTCCCCAGATATGCTTCCATACTCGCTCTTTGATTTGATTGAGACAAACACATCCTTTAATTTAGCGATCAAAGTTGGGATACTAATTTTTTGTGCTAGATAATTAAGTGCATATAGTTCCTTCGCTTCAATGTCTTTGTTAAAAGAGACATTTGAACTTGTCAAAAACCATCTGTCTCAATGCTCAATCAATCACTCTAGAGCATTCTTGCCATGTGGCTCTAGTAAGAATTAAAGGAGACTACCGTTAAGAAAAATTAGAAGACATTAGTTTTTTACCGTGCGTTGCACGATGACTACCACTTCTCGGTTGATAAGTATCGGTATCTTGTTGTATATGTTGTTGGTGGTGCTATACCATGCTGAGTTCTATGTACTTGATTGTGGCACATTTTTATGACTTTATTTCAAATGAAGTCACTTTAATTATATGTATTTGAATTTTTGATGTGCAGTGTATCTTTTTAAATCCTGTTAGTCAATAAGTTTTTTAATTTTTTTTTATTTTAAGATATTATGTGGTTTGACGCTGCGAGATTTTTTTAAGTTTAGAGTGATTTTGTGAAATAACCATATTGATGGTGGGAGCAAAGGGGCAAAGAATGAAAAATCATAGTATTTTCAGTAATTTAATGGTGTACTTCTTAAACATGGACTTTATTTTAAGAAATGCATCATAGGGTAATGTGAAATATCATGAGTGAAAAGTAGTTCTAATATGAAATGTTCAATAACACATTAGATTTATCGTATTTGCCGTCTATCAGTCGCCAAGTTTTGTTCTCAAATTATGTAACCTACAAAAGTAACATATATTATATTAAGTTAGGTTTTGATTTTGCATTTGTTCCTAACTACTTGTCATCAACAATGTGTTGTTAAATGTATGTAATGACTTTTTACATGCTTATACATTGAGTTAAAAAAATATAAGATAATACTTTTGTATTGATTTGTATTTGCCTACAGAGAGGTATTTCAATTATAGACTTTTGATATATTTCATCTGCCTGGAGTTGCCTGCACAATATTGAAGGAATTTATTCATTGTTATTATTTTAATCTTTGATTATATTTAATTATAAGAATCATAATATGTCATGGTCGTTGCATAATTAGAACTAATATTTTGTAGGAGTTTACTAACACAAAAGATGTATAGTGTCAATTTGTTTTTTTTTTTTGGGTAATTTGTAGTAGTGAAGTTATTTTAGGTGCATATGTATCATTGGTAAGTTGCTGAACACTTTTTTGTAAACAGTGTTTCTTGTATATCTGTCATAGTGTTCATGGTGATGTTTAATGATAAACTTCAAACCTTCTAGTGAAGTCATCCGTGATGCTACAATTCAGTTGTCCATGAGTTAATATCGATTTTAGAAGGTAAACTCCTACACATTTTAGTGACGATCCTTAACTTGTATTTATAGTCATTGCATAGCGAACATGAATAGAAAATTGTCATCTTTTTAATACGAAAGACCACTTTGAATCAGATGAGTGCAAAATAATTCTAGGGATTGTAACCTTCATTCTGATATTGATCGAGAAAAGAATCAGATTCTTCCATTTTAGCCAACCAACACTTATTAGGACTCATTTTTGTATCCTTCCACAACTAAAAATTATATGAGGACACAAATTTTCTTTTTGATCAAATGACGACACAAACTTAGATGAGATACTACAAAATTAAGTCCCTATTTATATGAATTGCAAATTAAGATAAACTCTAGAGTAAAATGAGTAGTTGTTGAGATAATGAGGTAATTAATTTTAAAAATAATATATAATATAATAATTAAAGGTGAGCATTAAAATGAAATAATGAGGTAATTTAGGAAAGGTTATATAATATTAAATATGAACATTCAAATGAAATAATAAGGTAATTTACCAATAAAAGTAAATTAACAAAATATTCGTTAGCACATGTGAAACCAAATGTCAAATTCGTAGGGTCATGCCATATTTGTTTAATTATATTCATTGCGCATACACTTACTTTATATGTCAATTGCAGATTATTTTCATAGTTTAACGACACCTTTAATATTATTTAATAGTGATGATGGTCATTCCTACTATTTGACTATGATTTGAATAAAAATAAAATTTGATTAAT